>JAQQTO010000057.1:39117500-39532500 GCA_029884595.1 Ormosia semicastrata | reverse complement strand
CGTGTAACATTCTCTCTAACCTTATAGATTTAATCAGTGTTCATTACTAGAAATTTTAGATTTAGAGACAAAAAAATTACATCTCTAAATGTGCAAAATTTTGTCTCTAAATATTTAGAGATGGAATTAGAGACAGAAATTGATTCAACACTAAAAGTGGTGTCTCTGATTGTTAGAGACAAAAAATTTAATTTTGTCTCTAATTTAGGGATGAATTTTTTTCATTTCTAAATTTTAAAATTCCGTCGCTATTCAGTTTTAAGATTCGTCTCAGTTCTTTAATTAGAGATGAAAATATTCTGTCTCTAAATTAGAGATAGATTTTTCTGTCTCTAATATTTAAGAAAAAAATTAGGCATCTAGTCGGGATTTGCCACAACTAGATTCCTTCATTTTATTAAAAAAATCTATTTCCTTATGCATATAATTATCTAAAATCAAAATTTACCAAAAATCACAATAAGTCATCAATCATTATAATTATCCAAGTAACTATAAAAGATATCAAAATAGTTGAAAGTATACGAAGTAATTACAATATCTTATGCATACCATTAATTGCTATTACATTTTACAAATAGACTTCTCTCTAACTTATACAATTACAAGTAATGCAACTCAAAGTTAAATAAAATAAAATAAAAAAATCATATTACCATTTTATTCCCAAAAATTTTACCATAATGTTCTCAACGTTATATAGAAATAGTAACCAAAACATAATTGTTAAAACACACATTGAATAATTCGAATAAAATTGCTATGCTAAAATTCTTAGTAAGCAATCTATCATTAATATTTTCACAAGCTTTTCACACTTAATTCTTGTGTTGTCTATTATGTACTTGACCACAGAGTTCACTATTCGTAACTTTAGTATTAGCACACAATCATGCAATGTCATTTAGTACAAACTTCAGTTGAAATTAACTTTTAGTAAATGGAGCATCACTCTTTTAATATTAAATATCAAGTTGCAAGAGGATTATTGACATTGGAAATCATTAGTTAGCTGGAGTACTACTGAACTATACAAATTCCAAAAATGTTTTAGCTCATTGGGATCTTAGATGTTTCAAAGAATTTAAAACAATCTGTGACTTGGCAACACTTTCTAGCTAAAACTGAATCAATAGAAACAACAGCAATCCAGATCTCTTGTTGTTGGTAATGGATCATTTCCAAATTTTTCAAGAGCAATCTGCTGGTAGCATCCTTCAACTTGCAGCCCGTGTCTTTCCATACCTTCACCCATATCTTCAGCTGGCTCAGCCCAATATAGAGGAAGAATAGTATCCTTTGCATAAATCAGAGACTTGAGAACCTTCATTGTTGTCGAGGTGGAGCATCCTAAATAGAATTGGCTGAGCATTTCATAAGCTTCAGCATCCATCTTTATTAATTAGCTAACTTTATATATAGTCCATATTAATAGACTTATGTAACACCATCAGTAACATGCTAAGCTGGTCAATAGGTTACAAAGGTAGCCTAATACTTGCTTAATATGCCAGTTCAGTTTCGTGACAAACTGAGTCAGTTTAGGCACTTAGTTCAACACAGAAGTTATCGAGTAGCCCAAAATGACTCAGAAATGAGCATAAATTGCTTAGAAAAGAGAAATAGATAAGGAAACCTTGTTTCTAGGTCACAAATGAGTTAGGTAAGATGTAGTTAAAATTTGAGAAGAATCAGAGTTAGTTTGTTATTTTTTAAGTACACTGGTTGTGTATTTTGATACCCAATTAATCTCAACAGATATGAAAAAATAGAATAAAGGTAAACCAACAATTTAGATGAATTCTAATATTTATTCTAGAGTTATTGGAAGTTATAAAACTTGAATTAGTATGATTTAAGTGTTCTTAGCAGATATAAGTTCCAGCATATGAAGTTAAGTTTTTCCTTCTTATTTCTCCTATTCTCTCGGTCAAAACAGAGAACAGAAAAGAAAGAAAGAAAATGAAGAGAAGAAGAGAGAAAAGGGAAGAAGAAGAAGGAGAAGGAGGAGAAGAAGAGTAAGAGCAAGAGGATCAAGCTTCAAGATCTTCAACAACATCAAGAGGTAGGGGATTTCTATTCACTTTTTCCTCTTTGTTCTTTTTGAATGTGGTTAGGGATTTTGAATGAAAAATGGGATTTGAGAAGTCAAATCCTAGTTCTTGACTTGATTCTTGTTTCTAAGAATTGAGTTAGGATAGTTTGAGCCTAGCAAGTGTTAGATGGCTATTTATAACTCAATCCAACTATTTTAGTTCATGATTGAGGAACTCGGTAATGGGTTGGGAACAATGAGATTTTGATTGTGATTGATTAATTTTAATCATAATCTAAGTTGTTTAATTAAGTTTAGTGTTTGAGGATTGGATTATATCATGAATTTATGAAAATGGTGATGGGAAGGTTTGGAAATGAGGCTTTTGGTTCGTTTTCTGCAAGATTATGCAGAAAACCACTGACAGTTGGTGGAGTTTGTCGCATAACTTGAGCTACAGACATCAGAATGACATGATTCTTATGTCATTTGAAAGCTAAGACATAAAAATTCATGTATTAAAATTTTATAATTTTTTACTAAGCCAATTAGCACTAGTTTCTGTTTGAATCTGAGGCAGATTTTGTAAAAAATGCATTCTGATAGTCAGTTAACCAGATTGTATTACTTTTTGGTCCAATGTTCATTTTACGTGAAACCAGTGCATTTTGAAGCTAACATGTAAGGCTTCATGGCTGTAAAAATTCAGAATTTTTCTATGTTTATTTTGTTCCCAATTGTAATTTAAAGTCAGTACAAAAATGGGTAAACTAGTAAATCCCCTATTTTAATTTCTGCAAAATGTCACATAACTTTGGCTACACTTAGCCAAATGAAATGAGGTTTGAGGAATTGGAAAGATGTGAGATAAAGTTATTTGCACATAAAATTTTAGAATTTTCTGAGTTATGATGCATATTTGGTGCAATCTTGAAAATCAGCCTTTTTAGGTAAGATTTGGAGGTGTTTTAGGATGGTTTGAGTCCTAGAAATACTAGTAACTCCTTTAATAGTTGAAGTTGAGTTAGATATGCAATTTTTGTGATAAATGTTTTACTCTCTCAATAAGTTGAGTTGAAATGGGATAGTAGCAAGAGTGAGTTGGTTCCCTCAAGCAAGTGAGGTTGAGCCTAGTGAGTTGGTTCCCTCAAGCAAGTGAAGTTGAGCCTAGAGAATAGTTCCCTACGAGTTGAACCTAGAGAATGATTCCCTACGGGTTGAACCTAGAGAATGGTTCCCTACGGGTTGAACCTAGAGTTGGTTGCTTACAGGTCGAACCTAGAGTTAGTTCCCTATGAGTTGAACCTAGAGAATGGTTCCCTACGGGTCGAACATAGAGTTGGTTCCCTAAGGGTTGAACCTAGAGAATTGGCTCCCTTATGTAATAAGGTTGAACCATAAAAGTACGGATCTCTCAAATATGAGGTTGATCCCTAGATGTTCACAAATCCTAACTAAAGGAGTTGTGACCAGTAAAGTTCTAAGCTAGGCAGTGGATGAGATATCCTATGCTAGGCTATAGCTCAGTATAGCCTATGCCAGACTAAGGATGAGCATATCCTAGGTCAGACTAAGGATGAGTAGGCTTTAAGCCACATTAAGGAATGTAATTTCCTGAGCATAGTAGAACTATGAGTTGTAGTTAATAAAATATTTGTATATATTTAGTTGTAGTACCATGAGATATATGACTTTACTAAGAATTTTTATATTCTCACACCGTTATATTTCATGGTTAGCAGGTCAAGACCCTACCAGGGGGTAAGAAAATGAAGAAAGGCAAAGACAAAAAGATTTTTAGCTATGTATTTAATTCAGAGCTTATGTAATTAATTTATATTTGCTTTAAGAACATTAAAGTTATATGTATAAAGTTGTATATGTATGACTTTTAGGTATGACTCTCCATAATTTTTTATTTAAATGTTATGGATTAGTTAAAGTATAAATTAGAAGTAGCATGTCTAATTCTGCTTATCCAGGTATATGATAGATATACTAAGATAAATTTATTAGGGATATTACAACTTGCGTATTGTTATTAGGGATATATATATATATATATATATATATATATATATATATATATATATGCTTCCATATGAACATATGATAATTATATATTTAAGTGGCTTACCAATGTGTCTGCTGTAACTATTCAATTGCTTCCTGAGATGGTCCAGTATAGTTCTGAGCTTGTGATTCAATTTGGATAGCTCCTAAGCTTTAGTAGTTGACATCGTGTGCCTAAAACCAATGCTGATATCATTTGTGTGTCAAATTAAACCTGCCATTTAGTAGTAAGTGTATAATGGTACATTAATTGATCTCACAAGACCATAATCTATTTCGCTAGATTTATGTATGAAGAGAATTTTCAGTTTCGATATTTTCTCTCTAAATGTATTAACAAACATTAAAATATTCAGAAATAGCATATCACAATTGACTTTGACTGGACAAACATACTCATAGCCAAGTGTAGATGGCAATGGCATAATGAACAATCAAAGTATTAAACTTCTACCATCCGGTGCTAGTTGAGCTACAAACACATTGGCGACAATTTTGCCTTTGATTCAACATCATAGCATTTCGCTAAAGTTGGGCACAAGCATATTCAAATCATGGTTTCCAAGAAATTACACTAGAGAAAGAAATTCTCTGATGCAAATCAGCACCAAGAATTGGAAGTGGAGATAGGGGTGGTAAAATATAAAGATGTAATAAATTACTCACGACAAAGCTGTCCAGTTCTCTTGTTGTTGCAGTCTAGATATTAATCTAAGTGATGTACTCTAATATAATTGATAATGCATAATACCATATATGTCATTAGTAGTACGCACGTGCGCACGCACACACACATACGCACGTGCGCGTGCACACACACACAAAAGAACACGCGTACATGCACACGGATGGATAGACAGACGCACGGACGGACGAAGGCACACACGCACGCACGCACAACCCACGCACACACGCATAGACACACACAAACGCACACACGCACAGAACACAACACACACACACACAGATGCACGCAGGGATGCACGCAGGGATGCACGTACACTGGCAAACACACATACACGCACGCACAAAAGAACACACACACACGCACTCGCACTCACGCACACATGCATGCACGCATGCACGCACACAAAAGATCACACACGCACTTACACATGGACACACGCACGCACGCACAAAAGCACGTAAGGACTCATGCACTCACTCACGCATGGATGCATGCACGCACGCATACACACATACACACACATGCACGAACGCATACACACCCACACACAAAAGAACATGTACACACACACACATGCACGCACACAAAAGAACACAGACACACGCACAGACGCACAGACACATGGATGCACGTACGCATGCAGGCATGCACTCACAGACGCATTAACACATGCACGCACGTACGCGCACGCGCACACACAACAAATCATAGTTATTTTGTCAAAATGCCAAAAAAATAAATAAATAAAATATCCAAAGAAGTCATGCCTTTGAAGCATGACTTCACTTCAAAAAAATAACATATGTTGTGTATGAAAACACACACACACACAAAAGAAGACATTATTATGTCAAAATGCCAAAAAAATAAATAAATAAAATATCCAAAGAAGTCGTGCCTTTGAAGCATGACTTCACTTAAAAAAAATAATATAAGTTATGTATGGAAACCACGTCTTCACCTAAATATAATAAAAAAATGATGAAGAGGTAAGTTGTGATTGAGAGCCACGACTTCTTTTATAATAATAATAATAATAATAATAATAATAATAATAATAATAATGTACTTGTAAATCATGGTTAGAGAATACGACTTACTTTATAATATTGTTCATTTTATATTATTTTAAAAATTAATTTCTAATTTATACCTATTGAGTAAATTTAACTTCAAACTACGCCTATGAAATAAAAAAGTAAAAGTAAAGGATACTGAAACCTCCTTTTTTAACATATAAAAACGAATTATAATAAAAGTAAATCGTAGTGTGAGTATTTCTAGCTACTATATAGAAAGTTTCATTTTTTCTACTTAAAAAAATAATTAACTTAAAATTTATAGTATATTTTCTTGGTCTTTGGCCAAAGTTTCGACATCTTGGAGCACAGCTTACTTACCATTGCATTGAAGTTGGTGAAATCTTTTGTATTATATCTCATTCAAAGTATTCCTTACCCAGCTTGATTATTTAGGTTTGAATTTTTGGCTATCACTTAAGAAAACTATTTTTCCTAAATACACCAAGTTATATAAAGAGTGCCTTTAAGATTGTTCAGATAGGAATCTAGCATCGGTTGACGCAAAAACTGACTTTAAAAAAATGTGAAAAGGTGAAAATTAAATTTATCTAAAATAAAAGGAGAGCATAACACGGATTGATAATGGAACGAAAAACAAAAAACAAAACAAAAAAGATTGACATATTTATATATTTTAAAATTTTTAATCATTATATTTTGGATAACACATTTAAATACCATCATATATTTTATAGCGTAAAATTTAAAACTATAACAGTCAGATATTTTCCATTTCTATTATTTTTCCCTGGCATTTACTTGTTCTCATCACCACATAATGAACATAACATTTTTATCCAAGAAGGCAACTAGTAATTTTTTTTTCCGAGATAATAGATTTAAAAAATCTTAAAAATTTCAATTTGTAATTAACTCACATGGACTATATTGGGGAGGGAGAAGGACCACTTGAGTTTTTCTTTTTTTTTCTACATATGAACTAGTTGACACCTTCTAATTAGGTAAGTTACATAAGTTAATTTAGAAAATTGTTATGATATTTTTGTTTGTATGATTATTGCCAATGGTTTATTAATTGCTCATTTTATAATAAATATTTAAAAATTTATTAAATATAATAAATAGCCATTCAAATACATGAAAACTTATCTTAGATATCATATATAGAAAAAAGTCTAGATAATAGATACCGCAATAATGCCCATTTAAAACTAATCCTTTTATAACTTACGCGTTGTAGTGTACAGGTTAATATTTTTTTAGTTAGTATTTAATTTACAGATTTTAATGTGTTAATCCTAATAAATAAAATAAAATGATATAATAATATGTTAAAGCATTTAATTTTTAAACAAACTATTTTTTAAGAGTTTTTACATATTAGTTTCTTTATCATAATTGTGTAATGTAAAGAATTTAATAATTTAAAACCTATGAACCACGTATACGCATTACACGGACACGACTTGGATATGGATACGAGAACATATCAAATTTAAAAATTATAAGACAATGACACGATATATATATATATATATATATATATATATATATATATATATATATATATATATATATATATATATATATATATATATAAATTAAAGAACTTGATTTATGTATATATATAATTATAAAATTTAAGAAAAAATATTTATAATTCATTAATATCATTTTTATAAAATTAAAGATTTGTAATATCTTAATATATGTTATATATGTCAATATTTGCTACCTAATAAGTCTTTTTTAAAAAATATGGAGCATAATTTCTTTTGACATTTTTTAAAAAATATCATAAACTAACTTTTCCTATAAAACTAATCATGTACAAGTACATGTGCATCCTAAAAAATTAACTAGAGGAAATAATGATGTGAGGCAAGCTTCACTGACGATGAAGTAGACGACTGGGTATGAGCAAAGGTAGAAGAAGAAAATGAAAATAATGGTGTGTGAAAATATAAAACTTAAAAACTTAATAGTGGCGTGTGAAAAGATAAAATTTAAAATACTAATATGTAAAAATAGTGGCTTGGGATGTCAGCCATGTGATTGGGTTTGAGTGGGTTACGAGCTTATTAATTGAATGTTATTCATTGAAACTAATTTTTTTAAAAAAATATTAATGAGTCGTGTCCAAGCTGTGTCCTAAACGTGTGCAAGCGTGTCTGAGATATGTCAAAGTTGAAAAAATTAATTTTTTTAATTTGACACATTCGAACACACATGACATATGTGTCATACTTATGTCTTTATGTGTCCAACACATACACATGTCTGACATACAAACACGCCTCAAAAACGATATGTTTGTACTTGATAGTTTAAAACTAGTCCTTCTCTAAGTTACGAGTTGTAGTAGGCTTATATTTTTATGTTTTTAGTTAGTATTTAATTTATAGATTTTAATTTGATAATCCTAAATAATAAAAGAAAATGATATAATAATATCTAAAAGCATTAAATTTAAAAAAAACTATTTTTTAAAGTTTTTACATATTAGTTTCTTTATAATAATTGTGTAATGTAAAGAATTAATAATGTCCTTTTATAACTTACGCGTTGTAGTGTACAGGATTATATTTTTATGTTTTTAGTTAATATTTAATTTATAGATTTTAATGCCATAATTCTAAATAATAAAATAAAATGATATAATAATATGTTAAAGCATTTAATTTTAAAAAACTATTTTTTAACATTTTAAAATATTAGTTTCTTTATCATAATTGTGTAATGTAAAGAATTAATAATTTAAAACTAGTACTTTTATAACTTAGGAGTTGTAGTATACAGGTTTATATTTTTATGTTTTTAGTTAGTATTAAATTTATAAGTTTTAATTTGATAATCCTAAATAATAAAATAAAATGATATAATAATATCTTCTAAAGCATTTAATTTTAAAAACTATTTTTTTAAAGTTGTTACATATTAGTTTCTTTATCATAATTGTGTAATGTAAAGAATTAATAATGTCCTTTTATAACTTACGCGTTGTAGTGTACAGGATTATATTTTTATGTTATTAGTTAACATTTAATTTATAGATTTTATTGAGATAATCCTATTAATAAAATAAAATGATATAATAATATGTTAAAGCATTTCATTTTTTAAAAAACTCTTTTTTAAAGTTTTTACATATTAGTTTCTTTATCATAATTGTGTAATGCAAAGAATTAATAATTTAAAACTAGTCCTTTTATAACTTACGAGTTGCAGTGTACAGGTTTATGTTTTTAGTTAGTATTTAATTTATAGATTTTAATGTGATAATCCTAAATAATAAAATAAAATTATATAATAATATGTTAAAGCTTTTAATTTTAAAACAAACTATTTTTTAAAGTTTTTACATATTAGTTTCATTATAATAATTGTGTAATGTAAAGAATTAATAATATGACTTTTTTGTTATGATTTTATAACATAAGAAATTATCTCTAAGTTCATGCACATAAATTTGTGCAAATATATGTATTTATTAGAAAGGTGAAGGCCCAAATTGTATTATGATTAAATTTATACATTTTAAGATTGCTGAAGCATGTAAAAAAAAAATCGAGAGTACTACAAAGGCTAGGATCATTGTGTAATAAAACTCACCACTGTAAATATCTTAGATGCATCTGCTCTCTGTAGGTACCCTAAAAATAAAATCCCTTTAAATGGATTACAAGAAGTCATTTGACCAAGAAAGAAAGAAAAAAATATATATGACAATTAATTGATTTAAATTTATGTGGCCCCTTTCGTCACACTTTTACAGCAGAAATCTTTTTGTCTGCATTAGCCATTCATGCCATACATCTCATTTTATCTGCCATTGTCATTTTCCTCCCTCAAAATACTCGTTTTGCAGTAGAAACTTTGACAAATACATGTACTGCAGTTACAAATCCGAATGACTATTGATTACCATATGAGCTCTTTTTTTCTGTATCTTTGTCTCTCTCAACTTTTTTCTTCATCTTAAGTTCAGATCACAGATAGATCAATGGCAGCTCATAAGTGGTTGATGATCGTACTTGACGGCAACGCAGCCATGGGGCCTTATTGGCCAACGATTGTCTCAGAGTACTTTCAGAAGATCGTCAGGTAATTAGATTATTCTTGCAGCTTATTTTATTATATCATGCTCTACCTTTTCCTACATATATATGCACGACCATCATATTCTCGTTTCATGGCTTTTTATGGCTTATAATCATGCAATTTTAGCAACCTGTGTTGATTTGAGTGAAATGAGCTCAAATTTCCTAAACATGTATGAATTTGATTTTGAGATTTAAATGTATGAAAAAAACATCATTGAAAAAGATCTTTGTTTAAGATATTCACTTAAGTATTTGATCATACTTAAAAATTAATTTCTTATCTATTAAGTAAAGAATGTTGAGAATAAAAAAATAATCATGCAAATTTTTTGGGCTACCAATGATTAATCATAAGCGCTTGGGGTTCCTTGATGCTTTTCCCCCCTCCCTTCTGTTAATCTAATGTATGATCGGGTTGAAATAAACAGAAAAGTTTGATCTCAGGTGAGCAATTTTTTATTGGGTGTAAAAAAAATTTGATTTTGATATTTGGAATGAATATATGGGACTAACAGATCTTTTGCTTTGAGAACGGATACTTTTATATATATATATATATATATATATATATATATATATATATATATATATATATATATATATACACACACATATATGGAACATATCTAGTGAGAGGAGTTTTTATTGTGAGAAAATGAGAGAAGTAAATCTTAACCATACAACCATACATGAATAGTCAAGATTACCATATAACCATACATAGATAGTCAAGATTAAAAGTTACTTAAAGGTCATGTGACCAATTAAAAAAATCACATGTATTTATATTTTAATCTTGATAATTCATGTAAGATTCAATGGTCAAGATTCACTATTCTCACCTCTCACAATAAACACTCATCTCACCTAATACATATCCTATACATATAAAAGGAAGAGAATTAAATCCCTTATCGATAATTTTAAACGTGCACCATGATACATCTATAGGTTTAGTTTAAGTGGTTGAAAAGGATGAGAATTTTTTGAAATTTTTTATATTTATTATAATTATGAAAGCTGAAATAGATATTTTACATATATTTGCTAGTTCCTTTTGTTGTGCAATAAAAGATATTTTCATGTCAATTTTGCATCAATTGAGATTAAATTTTATCTTTTGACAAATTTAAGGGCATACTCTTACATTACCTTAGTGTATTTAGGAAAATTAATTTTTCTGAATACTTGAGCTAGCACCAGGGAGAATCAAATGCTTCAAGTCGATGCGAGGAGTATGCTTTAAGATTTCTGAAAAAGAAAATTTAGTTTCGGTTACATAAAACCTAGTAAAACAAAAAATGGAGAATGATAAGGAACACTTGAGCTTTTCAAAGCTGGAGTGAAGAAGACTTAATCTGTATTACATATAAAAGCTAGATAAACAGAAAAACAAAATGCTAAGGAACACTTGATTACTGAGCGTTTCAACGCTCGAATGATTTGTGAGTATATGGAAGGTAAGTCTCGGTTACATAAAAGCTAGTGAAACAAAAAAGGACAGTGTTATGGAACACTTGAGCGTTGAAACGTTTGAGGGGAGAGGCAGCGAAACCCAACAAAAATTGACATTGAAAATTCTCTTTGGGGATTATTTTAGATACTAATATTTTTTTCTTAAGTATTGGTATTTAGGATGGGTTTTTAAACATTATTGGTGACTAATTATATTTTCTAAACTCTCAAATATTTATTATGAAATTAATAATGAATTAAATTTTAACAATTTATCTTAGATATCAATAGTCATAAAAAAAAGTGATGAAGCTGGAGTGAGCGCAAAATCACTCCGCTTTTTCATTGGTCATCACTCAAATACAACAGGAATTTTGATTTTAAACATAGATGGGATACACAAATATTTGGTTGATAGATGATAGTAAAGTTATGGTTGACTGTAAAAATGCTTAATTTTTTAAAAGCAAAATCCATAAAAATAAAATAAAATAAGGGTGTTATAGCAACCCCCATTTTCTAAACAAACGATTTTTACTTCATGGAAAATTAATTGTTTCAAGTTATATAATCATTATCCTAATTTGATTAATTAAGAGATAACATTGAATATTAAATGTAACAAATAAGAGAATATTTATTTTTCTCTTTTTGCATTAGGTATAGTTAAAATTACACGGCATAAGCAAAAGATGTTGATTTTGGCATTTGTTGTATGACATATATAAGATTTGGATTCTCTCCACAAGAGAAGTCACTTAATTTGGTGGCATGTTGTTTCAATTAATTTATTCCAAAATATATATAAACTTTTCCAATATTTGAATTTAAGATGGCTAAACATATACCCAAAATAAACATATAACACTTGTAATTTTCCAGAAACAATACATACAATTTAATAAAATCAATCTACTTTTGTGCATGTGATTTTCAGAATAATATATACATACAATCAATACCGGATTATTGCCTTTATTGGTTTCTGATCATACTATAACTTTAAAGCAATTTTAATATTCCTTTTAATATAATAATAATTGTTCATTATAAACTCATATATAATAAAGGAGCTGTAACACGTTTGACCAAAAAATATACATTTGGAAAACACGCAAATATCCGGAAAACCACCACTTAATTCAATTTTAAATCATATACAACATAACCAGATTCATAAAGAAAATAAAGAATTTCTTAATGATCAAACATAACCTGCTCTGATACCAATTGTTGAAACCGGAATAAACTCCTTAGATGAAAACAATCATCTATAACCTAGAAAATAATCATGTTGATCATGCGAAAATTGTGCGGAAGCATACCTGAATTCATAATGACCAATAACTCTTCAGAGTTGTGCGGTTTGGTCTTCCAGATCTACACGTATTCCCTGAAAGAACCTTTTAGCTTTCCCTCTGCTTCTTTCTGATGATGGGATGTCAGGAAAGATGAGAACGATACGTGTGACCCGAGGACCATCACCTATTTTATAGACAACCCTAGGGTTATCTATTGGCGTTTCTATTTTAGCCCATCACAAAAATAGAATTATCATTTAGTCTCTACACATTAAAGGCTCATATCCTATTAGATACATTAAAACCCAAATAATCCAAACCTTATCATATCACTTTTAATTGGGCTCAACCTTAAGTAACAGCCCACAATACATAATTATTCACATATAAGGGCAATGTTGGATTAAGGATCCAACATTCCAAACATGGAAATTTATTCCTGAGGAATAAATATCACCACAACTGAAGCATGAAAAAGGAATAGGATGTTTAAATGTGAGACTTGCATAAGGTATTATCACAATGTCAGCGTATCATGATATGAAGTTAATAGAAATGGCAAAAGAAATAAGAACACAAGGTGTGAACTTCGTGGTCATAATTATGATGGTAAGCGTGTCTTGTTAACAGTTGAAAGTTGAAACATTTATTGGTGTATGTCTGATTGTGATTGAGGATTCAGGGAGCCAGGCAAGCAGGCATATCATTTCATAAATTAATCATACAAGATAGGAGTTCAGTACACCAAGGAGCATTGAGCATGACCTTCGCCACAACCTGCACAAGAGCTCATCAAATCAAAACAATAAAGTTAGCTGGTTCATTCACCACTCCACTATATAAGAATCGTGGTTAAGAAGAATCAAAATAAGATTGACAAAGATAATCATGATCAAGCAGAAATTTTTATTTTTACTTTTTTTTTCAAAAAAAAGATCTTTTTAAATTAGATGAGTCATCGTAGAAGTAGTATATTTGACAGAAAGCAAAATTAAGAGTTACTTACCATACCGATCAAAGAGATAGATATGAAAGAAGGTAACCACAAGGAGGGGAATTTGCTTCTTTAAGTAAAGTGACTTTTTTATATTAATTTTATGACTTGAAAGAGCTTCCCTTCAAATGCTCGAGTCGAGTCATCTCTTTGGTTTTGGAGGTAAGAGACTTGTGAGGGATTTATGGAGCTGTTGAAGCAGATATGAGTGAGGGGAGAGAAGAGAAAATCCATGAAAGGAGAGGAGTGAGGAGGAAGACATACTTGTCTAATTGGCAAAGGCAGCAACCAAGGCCTTCTTTATAACAAGTAGTTCCATTAGGTAGAGCCAAAGCTGCCTGGGTTTACAGTAGGGGTGAAAATAAGTCAGGCTGCCCATCAGGAGACTATGACTTGGCCTACAAGAGACCTGGTCTGACCTAATCTGTTTACTAAACAAGATAGGTCAAAACTTTTTTAAAAGCCAGGAGACTATGACTTGGCCTGCATGAGACCTGACCTGACCTGTTTACTAAACAAGACAGGTCAAACCTTTTTTAAAAGTCAGTTTAACTAAAAAGGTCAAATTTTAGGCTATCTAATAGGCCTTTTAAACCATATAAAGTGACTGACTGCTTAATTATTATAATAATTATTAATTATAATTATAATTATTAATTTATTATAATATATTAATATATTTTTAATTAAATTTTAATAGTAACTAAAACTTAAGTCAAGTTAGAATAAAAATAACATATTTATTAATATATTTAATGTAATATATTTATTAGAATGAAAATCATAAGTTAATACTCAGGAGAAAATTTAGGTAAAGTTCCTTAGGTGCTTGTAGTGCTTATTTCTAATAAAAATATGACATGTGTCTTATTTTTCAATAAAAATATAACATGTGTCTTAATTTTTAATAAAAATGTATACATGTCATATTTTTATTGGAGACAAGCACCACAAACACTTAAAGAACTTTACTTAAGTTTTGTCCTAATACTCAACCCCTACTTTTATATATACTCACTACTTTCTTACTCTGATCTTTAGTTGATGTGGGACTTGAAATATTAGAGTAAGAAAGTGAGCAACTTGGTATATCTCCAAATCCTACATAGACCAAAGACTAGAGTAAAAAAGTAGTGAGCATTTATAAAATTAGATGGTGAGTGTTAAATTATAACAAAGGTCAATTGGCTTTTAGTAGGCTCATTGACTTATTTTAAGGCTTAGGCCTGTTAGCCTATATAAAAGTATGTTGATTTTCTTAAAGGTAGATCTGTTAGTCTATATAAGACATGTTGACTTATTTAAAAGTAGGTTTATTAGCCTATGTAAAGGCTTGTTGGCCTGTTTAAAAGTAAGCATGTTAACCTATTTAAAGGCCTCACTGTAAAATAGGTCTTTAAATATACTTTCAGGCCAAGTTAGACTTTTAAAAAGGTCAGATCAAACCTTAAAAATTGACCTATTATAGGCTCACAGGCCAGACTTAGACTTTATAATTAAGATATAAGTTAGACCTATTTAAGATAAAGTCTGACTTGACCTGACCTGTTTCTACCCCTAATTTACATTTTTTGGACTTTCTTTCCCTGAAAAAGATGACCCCTCCCCCAAATCTCGTTTCCAATTCCCGATTGAATTGTTTGGTCCCACTCGTTATCAATGGGATCAGGGATACTTCCAGCAAGAAATATATCGAAGAGTTGGTGCTGGGCTAGCCGAAAATCAAAGTTTATCAGAAGCTTGGTCTAAAATTCCTGAAAAATTAGCTTTTTATGATTACATCGGCAATAATCCGGCAAAGGGGGATTGTTTAGAGTGGGCTCAATGGATAATGGAGATGGAATAGCCGTCGGTTGGTTAGGACATCCTATCTTTAGAGATAAAGAGGGGCGTGAACTTTTTGTACGTCGTATGCCTACTTTTTTTGAAACATTTCCGGTTGTTTTGGTAGACGGAGACGGAATTGTTAGAGCCGATGTTCCTTTTCAAAGGGTAGAATCGAAGTATAGTGTCGAACAAGTAGGTGTAACTGTTGAGTTCTATGGTGGCGAACTCAATGGAGTCAGTTATAGTGATCCCGCTACTGTGAAAAAATATGCTAGACGTGCTCAATTGGGTGAAATTTTTGAATTAGATCGTGCTACTTTGAAATCGGATGGTGTTTTTCGTAGCAGTCCAAGAGGTTGGTTTACTTTTGGACATGCTTCGTTTGCTCTGCTCTTCTTTTTCGGACACATTTGGCATGGTGCTAGAACCTTATTCAGAGATGTTTTTGCTGGTATCGACCCAGATTTGGATGCTCAAGTAGAATTTGGAGCATTCCAAAAACTTGGAGATCCAACTACAAGAAGACAAGTAGTCTGATAGAACATTCTTTTGTTCCTTTTCGACTTTATTTTATTTTATTTTGTTTTTGTTGTGATTTGAATTTGACATAGGGAACCGGATAAATCTTGATTTGAATCATTGCATTTTGTTTTACTCTTGTTCTTTCTTTTTCTTTATCCGGGAGAGGATCCCCCAAAAACAGGTATGAAAGCTATAATTGTAAACCACGATCAAATCTATGGAAGCATTGGTTTATACATTCCTCTTAGTCTCGACTTTAGGAATAATTTTTTTCGCTATCTTTTTTAGAGAACCCCCTAAAGTTCCAACTAAAAAGATGAAATGATTTTTAATTATCTCAATTAAAGTAATGAGCCTCCCAATATTAAGATATTGGGAGGCTCATTACTTCAACTAGTCCCCATGTTCTTCGAATGGATCTCTTAGTTGTTGAGAGGGTTGCCCAAAAGCAGTATATAAGGCATACCCAGTAAAACTTACAAGTAAACCAGATATAGAGATGGCAACTAGGGTTGCTGTTTCCATTATTATATAATTTCAAGACCACAATGGATCTGATAAGATCCTTTATTTACAGCGGAATGGTATACAAAGTCAACAGATCTCAATGAATAAAAAATAGGACTTATGGCTACACAAACCGTTGATAGTAACTTATTTTTTAGTCCAAGTAGCGACGGGGTTTGCTATGACTTTTTATTATCGTCCGACCGTTACTGAGGCTTTTGCTTCTGTTCAATATATAATGACTGAGGCTAACTTTGGTTGGTTAATCCGATCAGTTCATCGATGGTCGGCAAGTATGATGGTCTTAATGATGATTCTGCACGTATTTCGTGTGTATCTCACTGGTGGTTTTAAAAAACCTCGCGAATTGACTTGGGTTACGGGTGTAGTTTGGGCTGTATTGACCACATCTTTTGGTGTAACTGGTTATTCCTTACCTTAGGACCAAATTGGTTATTGGGCAGTAATACTTGTACTCTTTCTTCCATATGCCATAATCCGACATATTTACTAATATGTTAGATGCCTCACTGCCTCGTCCATATTTAGATGTCGTCACTTTCGCACTGCCTCATCCATATTTAGATTAGAGATAATGTTTCTCGTACAATCAAAATGTACACATTGTATTTATACCATAGATTTATGTGTGTGAGATGTCAAATCAGACTGTATGTTACTGTAACTTTCTCGTGGGATACAGAATGAATTTGTGAGTGAGTTGGATTAAAATTAGAATATTTTAGTTGGACGAATAATGCTACCATTAGATTAGTAATTGATGCTGTCGCTTTCACCTCACTACCTCATCCATATTTAGATCAGTATTTAGATGTCATCACTTTCGCACTACCTCACTGCCTCGTTCCTTTTTATATATCTATTTATACTGCCTCATCCCTTCTTTAGTTTCTTCCCTACCCCTTCTCTCCCTCACCTACCCGGCTCCACTCCCATATTCCCAACCCTGGCTTTACCTCGTCCATTTCCAAGTGCTATATATATATATATATATATTTACATCATACAGAATATCTTTGAGCTAGCTTTACCTCATCCCTTTCCAAGTGCTATATATTTACGCACGCATGCACAGATAGACGTACGAGCACACACACACACAAACACATAGACACATGGACGCACACACGCACGTATGATACACGAACGCATGGATGGACGCATGCAAGGACGAACAAATGCACAAACACATGGATACATGGACGCACAGATGTACGCATACACGCACACACAGACACAGATGTATGCACTCACGGACGAACGCACGAACACATGGATGCACGGATAGACGGATGCCACACACACGCGCGTGCGCGGATGGATGCATGGATGTATGCAACACACACACACGGACAAACGCACGAACGTACGTGACACACATACACGGACAGATGCACGGGCGTACACAACGCACACACATGCGGACGGATGCATGGACGTACGCAACACACACACATGTGCGGATGGACGTATGGACATATGCAACACACACACACATGCGCGCGGATGGACGCATGGAAACACACACACTCACATGGATGGACGCACAGACGTACGCAATACACACAACACACACACACATACATGATATGCAGACGAACACACAGACATACGCAACACACACACGCAGACAGACACACAGAAATACACACACACACGCGTGCAGATGGACGCACGAATAGACACGCGGATATATGCAACACACACACATGTATATGGACGTACAGACATACGCAACACACACATGCGTGCGCGGATGGACGCACGAACGAATGCAACACACACGCGCGCGGATGGATGCACAGACGTACACAACACACACACATACACGACACGCAGACGGACGCACGGATGTATGGAACACACACACGCGCGCGCAGACAGACACGCAGACGTACGCACACACATGCATGGACAGACGCACGAACGGACACATGGATGTATGCAACACACACACGTAGATAGACGTACGGACGTATGCAACACACACACGCGCGCGTGCAGATGGACGCACAGACATACGCAATACACACACGCGCGCGGATGGACGCACGGATGTACGCAACACACATAACACACACACACATGGACGCACGCACGCACACACCTACGCATGCACGCAAACACAGACACATGGACACAAACACACAAGCGCACATGTGCACATGTACGCACACGCACGCAAGTGTAACATTCTCTCCAACCTCATAGATTTAATCAGTGTTCATTACTAGAAATTTCAGATTTAGAGACAAAAAAATTACATCTCTAAATGTGTAAAATTTTGTCTATAAATATTTAGAGGTGGAATTAGAGACAGAAATTGATTCATCACTAAAAATGGTATCTCTGATTGTTAGAGACAAAATTTAATTTTGTCTCTAATTTAGAGATGAATTTTTTTCATTTCTAAATTTTAAAATTTTATTGCTATTTAGTTTTAAGATTCGTCTCAGTTCTTTAATTAGAGATGAAAATATTTTGTCTCTAAATTAGAGATAGATTTTTTTATCTCTAATATTTAAAAAAAATTAGGCATCTAGTCGGGATTTTCACAACTAGACACCTTCATTTTATTAAAAAAAATCTATTTCCTTATGCATATAATTATCTAAAATCAAAATTTACCAAAAATCACAATAAGTCATCAATCATTATAATTATCCAAGTAACTATAAAAGATATCAAAATAGTTGAAAGTATACGAAGTAATTACAATATCTTATGCATACCATTAATTGCTATTATATTTTACAAATAGACTTCTCTCTAACTTATACAATTACAAGTAATGCAACTCAAAGTTAAATAAAATAAAATAAAAAATCATGTTACCTTTTTATTCCCGAAAATTTTACCATAATGTTCTCAACGTTATATAGAAATAGCAACCAAAACATAACTGTTAAAACACACGTTGAATAACTCGAATAAAATTGCTATGCTAAAATTCTTAGTAAGCAATCTATCATTAATATTGTCACAAGCTTTTCACACTTAATTCTTGTATTGTCTATTGTGTAATTGACCACAGAGTTCACTGTTCGTAACTTTAGTATTAGCACACAATCATGCAATTTCATTTAGTACAAACTTCAGATGAAATTAACTTTCAATAAATGGAGCATCACTCTTTTAATATTAAATATCAAGTTGTAAGAGGATTATTGACATTGGAAATCATTAGTTGGCTGGAGTACTACTGAACTATACAAATTCCAAAAATGTTTTAGCTCATTGGGATGTTAGATGTTTCAAAGAATTTAAAACAATCTATGACTTGGCAACACTTTCTAGCTAAAACTGAATCAATAGAAACAACAGCAATCCAGATCTCTTGTTGTTGGTAATGGATCATTTCCAAATTTTTCAAGAGCAATCTGCCGGTAGCATCCTTCAACTTGTAGCCCGTGTCTTTCCATACCTTCACCCATATCTTCAGCTGGCTCAGCCCAATATAGAGGAAGAATATTATCCTCTGCATAAATCAGAGACTTGAGAACCTTCATTGTTGTCAAGGTGGAGTATCCTAAATAGAATTGGCTAAGCATTTCAAAAGCTTCGGCATCCATCTTTATTAACTAGCTAGCTTTATATGTAGTCCATATTAATAGACTTGTGTAACACCATCAGTAACATGCTAAGCTGGTCAATAGGTTACAAAGGTAGCCTAATACTTGCTTAATATGCCAGTTCAGTTTCGTGACAAACTGAGTCAGTTTAGGCACTTAGTTCAACACAGAAGTTATCGAGTAACCCAAAATGACTCAGAAATGAGCATAAATTGCTTAGAAAAGAGAAATAGGTAAGGAAACCTTGTTTCTAGGTCACAAATGAGTTAGGTAAGATGTAGTTAAAATTTGAGAAGAATCAAAGTTAGTTTGTTATTTTTAAGTACACTGGTTGTGTATTTTGATACCTGATTAATCTTAACAGATATGAAAAAATAGAATAAAGGTAAAACAACAATTTAGATGAATTCTAATATTTATTCTAGAGTTGTTGGAAGTTAGAAAACTTGAATTAGTATGATTTAAGTATTCTTAGCAGATATAAGTTCCAGCATATGAACTTAAGTTTTTCCTTCTTATTTCTCCTATTCTCTCGGTCAAAACAGAGAACAGAAAAGAAAGAAAGAAAATGAAGAGGAGAAGAGAGAAAAGGGAAGAAGAATAAGGAGAAAGAGGAGAGGAAGAGTAAGAGCAAGAGGATCAAGCTTCAAGATCTTCAACAACATCAAAAGGTAGGGAATTTCTATTCACTTTTTCCTCTTTATTCTTTTTGAATGGGGTTAAGGATTTTGAATGAAAAATGGGATTTGAGAAGTCAAATCCTAGTTCTTGACTTGATTCTTGTTTCTAAGAATTGAGTTAGGATAGTTTGAGCCTAGCAAGTGTTAGATGGCTATTTATAACTCAATCCAACCATTTTAGTTCATGATTGAGGAACTTGGAAATGGGTTGGGAACAATGAGATTTTGATTGTGGTTGATTAATTTTAATCATAATCTAAGTTGTTTAAGTAAGTTTAGTGTTTGAGGATTGGATTATATCATGAATTTATGAAAATGGTGATGGGAAGGTTTGGAAATGAGGCTTTTGGTTCGTTTTCTGCAAGATTATGCAGAAAACCACTGACAGCTGGTGGAGTTTGTCGCATAACTTGAGCTACAGACATCAGAATGACATGATTCTTATGTCATTTGAAAGCTAAGACATAAGAATTCATGTATTAAAATTTTATAATTTTTCACTAAGCCAATTAGCACCAGTTTCAGTTTGAATCCGAGGCAGATTTTGCAAAAAATGCATTCTGATAGTCAGTAAACCAGATTGCATTACTTCTTGGTCCAATGTTCATTTTACGTGAAACCAGTGCATTTTGAAGCTAACATGTAAAGCTTCATGGCTGTAAAATTTTAGAATTTTTCTATGTTTATTTTGTTCCCAGTTGTAATTTAAAGTCAGTACAAAAATGGGTAAACTAGTAAATCCCCTATTTCAATTTCTGCAAAATGTCGCATAACTTTGGTTACACTTAGCCAAATGAAATGACGTTTACGACATTGGAAAGATATGAGATAAAGCTATTTGCTCATAAAATTTTAGAATTTTCTGAGTTATGATGCATATTTGGTGCAATCTTAAAAATTAGCCTTTTTAGGTCAGATTTGGAGGTGTTTTAGGATGGTTTGAGTCCTAGAAATACTAGTAACTCCTTTAATAGTTGAAGTTGAGTTAGATATGCAATTTTTGTGGTAAATGCTTTACTCTCTCAATAAGTTGAGTTGAAATGGGATAGTAGCAAGAGTGAGTTGGTTCCCTCAAGCAAGTGAGGTTAAGCCTAGTGAGTTGGTTCCCTCAAGCAAGTGAAGTTGAGCCTAGAGAATAGTTCCCTACGGGTTAAACCTAGAGAATGATTCCCTACGGGTTGAACCTAGAGAATGGTTCCCTACAGGTTGAACCTAGAGTTGGTTGCTTACAGGTCGAACCTAGAGTTGGTTCCCTATGAGTCGAACCTAGAGAATGGTTCCCTACGGGTCGAACATAGAGTTGGTTCCCTAAGGGTTGAACCTAGAGAATTGGATCCCTTATGTAATAAGGTTGAACCATAAAAGTATGGATCTCTCAAATATGAGGTTGATCCCTAGATGTTTGCGAATCCTAACTAAAGGAGTTGTGACCAGTAAAGTTCTAAGCTAGGCAGTGGATGAGATATCCTATGCTAGGCTATAGCTCAGTATAGCCTATGCCAGACTAAGGATGAGCATATCCTAGGTCAGACTAAGGATGAGTAGGCTTTAAGCCACATTAAGGAATGTAATTTCCTGAGCATAGTAGAACTATGAGTTCTAGTTTATAAAATATTTGTATATATTTAGTTGTAGTACCATGAGATATATGACTTTACTAAGAATTTTTATATTCTCACACCATTATATTTCATGGTTAGAAGGTCAAGACCCTACCAGGGGGTAAGAAGATGAAGAAAGGCAAAGACAAAAAGATTTTTAGTTGTGTATTTAATTCAGAGCTTATGTAATTAATTTATATTTGCTTTGAGAACATTAAAGTTATATGTATAAAGTTGTATATGTATGACTTTTAGGCATGGCTCTCCATAATTTTTTGTTTAAATGTTATGGATTAGTTAAAGTATAAATTAGAAGTAGAATGTCTAATTCTGCTTATCCAGTATATGATAGATATACTAAGATAAATTTATTAGGGATATTACAACTTGCGGGAGATATATTGTTATTATATATAGATATATATATATATATATATATATATATATATATATATATATATGCTTCCATATGAACATATGATAATTATATATTTAAGTGGCTTTCCAATGTGTCTGCTGCAACTATTCAATTGCTTCCTGAGAGGGTCCAGTATAGTTCTGAGCTTGTGATTCAATTTGGTTAGCTCCTAAGCTTTAGTAGTTGACATCGTGTGCCTAAAACCAGTGTTGATATCATTTGTATGTCAAATTAAACCTGCCATTTAGTAGTAAGTGTATAATGGTACATTAATTGATCTCACAAGACCGTAATCTATTTCCTTAGATTTATGTATGAAGAGAATTTTCAGTTTCGATATTTTCTCTCTAAATGTATTAACAAACATTAAAATATTCAGAAATAGCATATCACAATTGACTTTGACTGGACAAACATACTCATAGCCAAGTGTAGATGGCAATGGCATAATGAACAATCAAAGTATCAAACTTCTACCATCCGGTGCTAGTTGAGCTACATACACATTGGCAACAGTTTTGCCTTTGATTCAGCATCGTAGCGTTTCGCTAAGTTAGGCACAAGCAGATTCAAATCATGGTTTCCAAGAAATTACACTAGAGAAAGAAATTCTCTGATGTAAATCAGCACCAAGAATTGGAAGTGGAGATAGGGGTGGTATAATATAAAGATGTAATAATTTACTCACGACAAAGTTGTCCAGTTCTCTTGCTGTTGCAGTCTAGATATTGATCTAAGTGACGTACTCTAATATAATTGTTAATGCATAATACCATATATGTCATTAGTAGTACGCACGCACGCACGCACGCACACACACATAAAAGAACACGCGTACACGCGCACGGATGGATAGACAGATGCACGAACGAACGAAGGCACACACGCACGAACGCACAACCCACGCACACATGCACAGACACACACAAATGCGCGCATGCACAGAACACAACACACACACACACAGATGCACGCAGGGATGCACGTACACAGGCAAACATACACGCACGCACGCAGGAACATACACACACAAAAGAACACACACACACGCACTCGCACTCACGCACACATGCACGCACGCATGCACGCACACACGCAAGCACACAAAAGATCACGCACGCACTTACACATGGACGCACGCATGCACGCACAGACGCACATAAGGACTCATGCACTCACTCATGCATGGATGCATGCACGCACGCATACACACACGCACAAACATACACACATACACACACATGCACGAACGCATACACACTCACACACAAAAGAACATGTACCCACACACAAAAGAACATTTACACACACACACGCATGCACGCACACAAAAGAACACGGATGCACGCACAGACGCACAGACACAAGGATGCACATACGCATGCAAGCATGCACTCACAGACGCATTGACGCATGCACGCACTTACGGGCGCGCGCGCACGCACAAGAAGTCATAGTTATTATGTCAAAATGCCAAAAAAATAAATAAATAAAATATCCAAAGTCATGCCTTTGAAGCATGACTTCACTTCAAAAAAATAACATGTTGTGTATGAAAACACACACACACAAAAGAAGACATAGTTATTATGTCAAAATGCCAAATAAATAAATAAATAAAATATCCAAAGAAGTCGTGCCTTTGAAGCACGACTTCACTTTAAAAAAATAATGTAAGTTATGTATGGAAACCACGTCTTCACCTAAATATAATAAAAAAATGATGAAAAGGTAAGTTGTGATTGAGAGCCATGACTTCTTTTATAATAATAATAATAATAATAATAATAATAATAATAATAATAATGTACTTGTAAATCATGGTTAGAGAATACGACTTATTATATAATATTGTTCATTTTACATTATTTTAAAAATTAATTTCTAATTTATACCTATTGAGTAAATTTAACTTCAAATTACGCCTATGAAGTAAAAAAGTAAAAGTAAAGGATACTGAAACCTCCTTTTTTAACATATAAAAACGAATTATAATAAAAGTAAATCGTAGTGTGAGTATTCCTAGCTACTATATAGAAAGTTTCATTTTTTTTCTACTTAAAAAAATAATTAACTTAAAATTTATAGTATATTTTCTTGGTCTTTGGCCAAAGTTTCGACATCTTGGAGCACAGCTTACTTACCATTGCATTCAAGTTGGTGAAATCTTTTGTATTATATCTCATTCAAAGTATTCCTTACCCAGCTTGATTATTTAGGTTTGAATTTGGCTATCACTTAAGAAAACTATTTTTCCTAAATACACCAAGTTATATAAAGAATGCCTTTAAGATTGTTCAGATAGGAATCTAGCATCGGTTGACGCAAAAACTGACTTTAAAAAAATGTGAAAAGGTGAAAATTAAATTTATCTAAAATAAAAGGAGAGCATAACACGGATTGATAATGGAACGAAAAACAAAAAACAAAACAAAAAAGATTGACATATTTATATATTTTAAAATTTTTAATCATTATATTTTGGATAACACATTTAAATACCATCATATATTTTATAGCGTAAAATTTAAAACTATAACAGTCAGATATTTTCCATTTCTATTATTTTTCCCTGGCATTTACTTGTTCTCATCACCACATAATGAAAATAACATTTTTATCCAAGAAGGCAACTAGTAATTTTTTTTTCCGAGATAATAGATTTAAAAAATCTTAAAATTTTCAATTTGTAATTAACTCACATGGACTATATTGGGGAGGGAGAAGGACCACTTGAGTTTTCCTTTTTTTTCTACATATGAACTAGTTGACACCTTCTAATTAGGTAAGTTACATAAGTTAATTTAGAAAATTGTTATGATATCTTTATTTGTATGATTATTGTCAATCATTTATTCATTGCTTATTTTATAATAAATATTTAAAAATTTATTAAATATAATAAATAGCCATTCAAATACATGAAAACTTATCTTAGATATCATATATAGAAAAAAAGTCTAGATAATAGATACCACAATAATGCCCATTTAAAATTAATCCTTTTATAACTTACGCGTTGTAGTGTGCAGGTTGATATTTTTTCAGTTAGTATTTAATTTATAGATTTTAATGTGTTAATCCTAAAAAATAAAATAAAATGATATAATAATATATTAAAGCATTTAATTTTTAAACAAACTATTTTTTAAGAGTTTTTACATATTAGTTTCTTTATCATAATTGTGTAATGTAAAGAATTTAATAATTTAAAACCTATGAACCACAGATTACCACTGAAACACGGACACGGACACGACTTGATATGGATACGAGAACATATCAAATTTAAAAACTATAAGACAACGACAAGATATATATATATATATATATATATATATATATATATATATATATATATATATATATAAGTAAATTAAAGAATTTGGTTTATGTATATATATAATTACAAAATTTAAGAAAAAAATATTTATAATTCATTAATATCATTTTTATAAAATTAAAGATTTACAATATCTTAATATATGTTATATATGTCAATATTTGCTACCTAATAAGTCTTTCCTAAAAAATATAGAGCATAATTTTATTGACATTTTCTAAAAATATCATAAAACTAACTTTTCCTATAAAACTAATCATGTACAAGTACATGTGCATCCTAAAAAATTAATTAGAGAGAATAATGATGTGAGGCAAGCTTCACTGACGATGAAGTAGACAACTTGGTACGAGCATAGGTAGAAGAAGAAAATGAAAATAATAGTATGTGAAAATATAAAACTTAAAAGCCTAATAGTGACGTGTGAAAAGATAAAATTTAAAATACCAATATGTAAAAATAATGACTTTGGATGTCAGTCATGTGATTGGATTTGAGTAGGTTACGAGCTTATTAATTGAACGTTATTCATTGAAACTAATTTTTTTAAAAAAATATTAATGAGTCGTGTCCAAGTTGTGTCCTAAATGTGTGCAAGCGTGTCTGAGATATGTCAAAGTTGAAAAAATTAATTTTTTTAATTTGACACATTCGAACACACATGACATATGTGTCATACTTATGTCTTTATGTGTCTAACATATACACATGTTTGACATACAAACACGCCTCAAAAACGACATATTTGTACTTGATAGTTTAAAACTAGTCCTTCTATAAGTTACGAGTTATAGTAGGCTTATATTTTTATGTTTTTAGTTAGTATTTAATTTATAGATTTTAATTTGATAATCCTAAATAATAAAAGAAAATGATATAATAATATCTAAAAGCATTAAATTTAAAAAAACTATTTTTTAAAGTTTTTACATATTAGTTTCTTTATAATAATTGTGTAATGTAAAGAATTAATAATGTCCTTTTATAACTTACGCGTTGTAGTGTACAGGATTATATTTTTATGTTTTTAGTTAATATTTAATTTATAGATTTTAATGCCATAATTCTAAATAATAAAATAAAATGATATAATAATATGTTAAGGCATTTAATTTTAAAAAACTATTTTTTAACATTTTAAAATATTAGTTTCTTTATCATAATTGTGTAATGTAAAGAATTAATAATTTAAAACTAGTACTTTTATAACTTAGGAGTTGTAGTATACAGGTTTATATTTTTAAGTTTTTAGTTAGTATTAAATTTATAAGTTTTAATTTGATAATCCTAAATAATAAAATAAAATGATATAATAATATCTTAAAGCATTTAATTTTAAAAAACTATTTTTTTAAAGTTGTTACATATTAGTTTCTTTATCATAATTGTGTAATGTAAAGAATTAATAATGTCCTTTTATAACTTACGCGTTGTAGTGTACAGGATTATATTTTTATGTTATTAGTTAACATTTAATTTATAGATTTTATTGAGATAATCCTATTCATAAAATAAAATGATATAATAATATGTTAAAGCATTTCATTTTTTTAAAAAACTCTTTTTTAAAGTTTTTACACATTAGTTTCTTTATCATAATTGTGTAATGCAAAGAATTAATAATTTAAAACTAGTCCTTTTATAACTTACGAGTTGCAGTGTACAGGTTTATGTTTTTAGTTAGTATTTAATTTATAGATTTTAATGTGATAATCCTAAATAATAAAATAAAATGATATAATAATATGTTAAAGCTTTTAATTTTAAAACAAACTATTTTTTAAAGTTTTTACATATTAGTTTCATTATAATAATTGTGTAATGTAAAGAATTAATAATATGACTTTTTTGTTATGATTTTATAACATAAGAAATTATCTCTAAGTTCATGCACATAAATTTGTGCAAATATATGTATTTATTAGAAAGGTGAAGGCCCCGATTGTATTATGATTAAATTTATACATTTTAAGATTGCTGAAGCATGTAAAAAAAAAAAATCGAGAGTACTACAAAGGCTAGGATCATTGTGTAATAAAACTCACCACTGTAAATATCTTAGATGCATCTGCTCTCTGTAGGTACTCTAAAAATAAAAGCCCTTTAAATGGATTACAACAAGTCATTTGACCAAGAAAGAAAGAAAAAAATATATATGACAATTAATTGATTTAAATTTATGTGGCCCCTTTCGTCACACTTTTACAGCAGAAATCTTTTTGTCTGCATTAGCCATTCATGCCATACATCTCATTTTATCTGCCATTGTCATTTTCCTCCCTCAAAATACTCGTTTTGCAGTAGAAACTTTGACAAATACATGTACTGCAGTTACAAATCCGAATGACTATTGATTACCATATGAGCTCTTTTTTTCTGTATCTTTGTCTCTCTCAACTTTTTTCTTCATCTTAAGTTCAGATCACAGATAGATCAATGGCAGCTCATAAGTGGTTGATGATCGTACTTGACGGCAACGCAGCCATGGGGCCTTATTGGCCAACGATTGTCTCAGAGTACTTTCAGAAGATCGTCAGGTAATTAGATTATTCTTGCAGCTTATTTTATTATATCATGCTCTACCTTTTCCTACATATATATGCACGACCATCATATTCTCGTTTCATGGCTTTTTATGGCTTATAATCATGCAATTTTAGCAACCTGTGTTGATTTGAGTGAAATGAGCTCAAATTTCCTAAACATGTAAGAATTTGATTTTGAGATTTAAATGTATGAAAAAAACATCATTGAAAAAGATCTTTGTTTAAGATACTCACTTAAGTATTTGATCATATTTAAAAATTAATTTCTTATCTATTAAGTAAAGAATGTTGAGAATAAAAAAATAATCATGCAAAATTTTTGGGCTACCAATGATTAATCATAAGCGCTTGGGGTTCCTTGATGCTTTTCCCCCCTCCCTTCTGTCAATCTAATGTATGATCGGGTTGAAATAAACAGAAAAGTTTGATCTCAGGTGAGCAATTTTTTATTGGGTGTAAAAAAATTTTGATTTTGATATTTGGAATGAATATATGGGACTAACAGATCTTTTGCTTTGAGAACGGATACTTTTATATATATATATATATATACACACACACATATATGGAACATATCTAGTGAGAGGAGTTTTTATTGTGAGAAAATGAGAGAAGTAAATCTTAACCATACAACCATACATGGATAGTCAAGATTAAAAGTTACTTAAATGTCATGTGACCAATTAAAAAAATTACATGTATTTATATTTTAATCTTGACAATTCATGCAAGATCTAATGATCAAGATTCACTTCTTTCACCTCTCATAATAAATACTTATCTCACCTAATACACATCCTATACATATAAAAGGATGAGAATTAAATCCCTCATCTATAATTTTAAACGTGCACCATGATACATCTATAGGTTTAGTTTAAGTGGTTGAAAAGGATGAGAATTTTTTGAAATTTTTTATATTTATTATAATAATGAAAACAGAAATAGATATTTTACATATATTTGCTATTTCCTTTTGTTGTGCAATAAAAGATATTTTCATGTCAATTTTGCATCAATTGAGATTAAATTTTATCTTTTGACAAATTTAAGGGCATACTCTTACATTAGCTTAGTGTATTTAGGAAAATTAATTTTTCTGAATACTTGAGCTAGCACCAGGGAGAATCAAATACTTCAAGTCGATGCGAGGAGTATGCTTTAAGATTTCTGAAAAAGAAAACTTAGTTTCGGTTACATAAAACCTACTAAAACAAAAAATGGAGAATGATAAGGAACACTTGAGCTTTTCAAAGCTGGAGTGAAGAAGACTTAATCTGTATTACATATAAAAGCTAGATAAACAGAAAAACAAAATGCTAAGGAACACTTGATACTTGAGCGTTTCAACGCTCGAATGATTTGTGAGTATATAGAAGGTAAGTCTCGGTTACATAAAAGCTAGTGAAACAAAAAAGGACAGTGTTATGGAACACTTGAGCGTTGAAACGTTTGAGGGGAGAGGTAGCGAAACCCAACAAAAATTGACATTGAAAATTCTCTTTGGGGATTATTTTAGATACTAATATTTTTTTTCTTAAGTATTGGTATTTAGGATGAGTTTTTAAACATTATTGGTGACTAATTATATTTTCTAAACTCTCAAATATTTATTATGAAATTAATAATAAATAAAATTTTAACAATTTATCTTAGATATCAATACTCATAAAAAAAAAGTGATGAAGCTGGAGTGAGCGCAAAATCACTCCGCTTTTTCATTGGTCATCACTCAAATACAACAGGAATTTTGATTTTAAACATAGATGGGATACACAAATATTTGGTTGATAGATGATAGTAAAGTTATGGTTGACTGTAAAAATGCTCAATTTTTTAAAAGCAAAATCCATAAAAATAAAATAAAATAAGGGTATTATAGCAAACCCCATCTTCTAAACAAACGATTTTTACTTCATGGAAAATTAATTGTTTCAAGTTATATAATCATTATCCTAATTTGATTAATTAAGAGATAACATTGAATATTAAATGTAACAAATAAGAGAATATTTATTTTTCTCTTTTTGCATTAGGTATAGTTAAAATTACACGGCATAAGCAAAAGATGTTGATTTTGGCATTTGTTGTATGACATATATAAGATTTGGATTCTCTCCTATTGTTTTTTTTTTATTATCGGATTCTCTCCTATTGTTAAAATAATAGGAGAATGTCCTATGAAAAAGAAAATAGATATATAATAACTTTTAATGTAACTAGTAAATTTTATAACTAATTATGATAGGTCTTTTTATAATAAAAATTATATCTATTTTTCTCCAATAGCATAGTTCAGTTACAGCAGAGACTCCTATTCTTGCAACATATATATGTCATCCAATTTAAAATTAGTGAAGGTTCTTTGCTTGTTTACTTCAATGTAAATTTGTAAATTTATCTAATTCTTATTAATCTGAGGATTTATGCACAAGTGTTACCAGTGTTTAATGCTTGTGAATGAAGAGAACACGTGTTTGAAAGTTGAGCATAGAGTTTGCAAACTTATAAAAGCATGTCTTTAGAAACAAAGCATGCAATTTGTACACGTGAGGGTGTGCCCGCACATATACACATATGATTCAAGGAAAATCACTTTAGCAATAACTTCAAAGGGATTAGTATTAGTTGCTCTCAGGCTTCCTTTAATAGTAGTTCAGCTATACTACTCTTCAACCTATAAGAAATCCCAATGTGGGGTCGATAATTAAGATAAATTCATATAAACATATGGGAAATGTACTGCAAAATTTGTGGTCGTTATATTTTATCTTGTGCATCATCAATTTTATATACAGCCATTAGGTTAACCTTGCCTTAAGATTTTTTATTTATTTTATTTTAAGGTATAGACCTTGCCTTAAGATTTAAAATTGGATATCGCTTAACTTGCTGAATCTAAGACTGAAATATGTATAGAATCTCAAGTTTGATGAATGTTTTTCTCATGTACTTACAACTTCCCTTATTAATCATGCAGGCATTTCTGTGGCAACTCCCGATCAGGACAGGTAAATTTCAAACTTGAACCAATAATTTTTCTATAAGAGATATGTTCTTAGTCCTACTTCAATTGTGTTTTGGGATGAAGGTATGCAAACATTTACAGTCAGCGTCAATTAGGTTTTCAAATCCGCAAGTTAAGGTGGCTTAGCTTATTAAGGACTAGAAGGTTAATTCGTTGCTATCTAATACAATACCATGCACTACTTGTTGTCTACAGGGAGTTAATACCACAGTTTGTGAGGTTGGATTAGTTATGTATAATGCTAATTCTGATTTAGGTATGCCTTTTATCTCTTTTTTTATCTTTAATTTCATGATATTCATAGTTGATAATTATTTGAACCATTTCTTTTGAAAACATACATTATATGTTTTACATGTCTTCATATAGGAATATTACCCTAAAACTGGTTCTTTGTATTCTTTATATGTAGGCTGCGACGTGCAGTTTATCCACTGGACAAGAGAAGTGGATGAGTTCTTAAACAGGCTCCCATATTTAGCCTTCAAAGGTGATGGCCTTAATCCATATGCCATGGCAGAAGGTCTAGTGGAGGCACTTTTGGTACATGAAAACGTTTTCCCTTTGTTTCTTATTCCATTATTAATGAGACTATCTTATATATGGAATGTGAGTGAAACCATAAAAAAGGAAATAACTATCTAAACCTTTACCTAATTAACTAGATGTATCCAAAGCCGTCTACTGGAATTCCAACAAGAGAGTACTACAATGGAGAAAGGCATTGCATTCTCGTTGCTACGAGTGACCCCTTTGCCGGGAAAATGACAATGGCTCTGCCCAAGATTCGTGAAGGTGGACTTGTTGGCAGAGAGGTAGAGATTTGCAGGGCAGATTATAGAAGTGTGGCTCAGATGTTTACTTCGGTAATATGTTCTTGCCTAATCATAGTCAATTTGCTATAGCTCTGTATTATACTCATTATGATCCTATTACAACATGCAGCTTGCTGTATCCCTTTCAGTGATATCACCCAAGCAACTTCCAGTTTGGAGGGAGATATTCAATTTGGTAAAATTTTATCTCTCAGATCTAACATCTTTCCACTAATACTCTATATATTATAATAGTTGCTAGTGATGTAGATTTCTTGCATGCTTACAATATGTTGACATTGCTCATATATAGCAAGTAATTAGCTCATGTGGGTGTGCATAAACTAAGTTGGCTAAGTTTCTAGCCCAGACATACAATCCAACTGATATGTAAACCATCCAAATCAATTCATAGGAACTACAGAGAATACGTCCTTTGATCTAGCTTCCTTGTAGCACTTATTTGTTGGATGTTCCGATAGAGGTCAAGATTTGACACCCCCTCCCCCCTCCGGATTCTAAACCGCAAAAGCAAAAGTAAAATTACTATTCAAATCATAAAATAAACTACATATCTAATATGATTAAGATTACAAATCTCTAGCACATGCATGGAGTATAGTTAGGAACATAAAGCAATGAGATTAATTAAGATTTTTATTTAAGTTTTATTTTCTCTCTCTTTTTCACATTTAGCATTTAAATTATAATGAGTAATACTACTTACATGGATTGAAATTTGAAATCATCTGTCTTCCACCGATTAAATTTTGCCAACTAGGATAAAAATTACACCTCATTTATATTTCCATCTATTAAATCTTAACGCCAGTTTCAATCATTTCCAGATGCTTTCCTTCATCATCATGTTTTTCTATCTATACTCTCAAAAGAATCCCAGAAGCCTTTGGTTCAATCGTTCACTGCGCCGTTGCACGAAGAACTTCTAACCCCAAATCCCAATCGGAGGTTATTGTGAATAGGAAAATATTTTTCATCCAACCAAATATCTTTCAACTTCCCTCTATTATATTTTTGTGTGAGAAGAGTATCAAATCAAATTATATATTACTGTAATATTTTTGTTAGATACAATATAAATTTGTAAGTGAGTTAAAAAAAAATAAAATATAAAAGTTAAACTAAGAGGGTTGTGAATACCGTATCGAATGTGCTCAAGGCGTTGCACCATAGCAGCGGCATTAGTGGCACTGCTATTGATTTATGACCCTAACTTGACATTGGCTGCCTCTGGGGTCGCTTCTCTTCGCATTCATGTTTGTCTTTCACAAGTTATTATTCAATGTCCACTACACCAACTCCGGATTATTCCTTCTTGACACCTTTATATTCTCTTTATCCTTTTGACTTTGGCAACAATAGGATTTTGGCTGAGCCAATGCTGGGGTCGGTGTGGGTGCAAGCTCCACTTTCTTTCTCATCTTAGTAGGTTTGCCTTTATTTGGGTTTCTGGGATTCTTTCCTATCGATCTGAGATGCAATGTACTTACTGTCGCTAAGAAAACCACCATGCTCAAGGTTCAGGTGTGGTAAACATTGTCACTTATTAAAGCTATATGAAACAAGTATTAGCTTTACGTTTGGATTTCGAATTTTTGAAGAACTGTTATTTTAGTTATCCCATCAGCGGTTCATAAGGGTTGGGCGACGATCGGATAACTAAAATCATAGTTCTTCAAAGATTCCAAATCAAGACCTGAAGCCAATACTTGTTTTATATAGCTTTAATAAATAACAAAGTTTGCCACACCTAAACCTTGAGCACAATGGTTTTCTCAGCTATAGTGAGTACACTCTCCTCAGATCGATTGAAAAGAATTCCAAAAACTGAAATAAGGGTGGCAAAACCCACTAAGATTAGAAAGAAACTGGAGCCTACCCACTCCGACCCCAAGCGTTAGCCTAGCGAAAATCCCACCACTGCTAAAGTTGAAAGGAAAAGGAGAAGGAAGTCCGGTGTTGATGTAGTGAGCTTTGAATAATAACCCCTAAAAGACGAAGATGAATGCGAAGAGAAGGAGTTGCTACTCATGCGACCCCCAGAGGTGACTAATGCCGAGTTAGGGTCGTACATCAATAGCAGCGCCACCAACACCGTTGCTATGGCTGTATGGCACAATGCCTTGAGCACATTCGATATGGTATTCATGATAACCTCGAACTGGGATTTGGGCATTTGGGGTTGGAGGTTTCTTCTTGCTACGACACATAGAAAGATTGAACCAAAGGCTTCTGGGTTTCTTTTGAGGGTATAAAGAAAGAAAAACATGATGATGAAAGAAAGCATCGGATAAAGATTAAAACTGTAGATTGAAGCGTGAAGAGTGTTGACGATGTGCTTTGGTTTTTACGTAACTTTGTTTTCGTTCTTTTGCAGGGGAATAATATTCTTGAAATAGCTAGTACTGATCCTGTCACCGACAGTAGTGGTCGGTTTATTGTTTTGTTGTCAGAGAAGTTGAAGGAGGCACGTGTAGAACCAGAAGAAACAACTACTAACGTAACACTTCCCTCGTATTCGATCACTAGCAGTAATTCAGGTTATTTCCATGAATATAAGGGTTTATTATTTATTTATTTATTTATTATTATTATTATTATTATTATTATTATTTTCAAAATAGGTTAATGACCTCATGTCATGTGGGAAAGGAATGATAGGCTACCGTGGCCTGACTGAAATTAAATTTCGGGATCAAACAGTCCCAAAAGAACTTGGTACTGCTTGAGTTAAGGGTTTTAGCCTTTGGAATCACTTTTTATCTATATTTCCCCTTTCTTTCTTTTCTTTAATATGGCTTGATAGCTCCTTTATTTCATTAAGTTTCAACTGCCCAACTAGATTGTATCTATTTCTAGTTTCCATAGATAATAGAGAATAATTGATTAATCAATATAATTATATATATCTTGTGTAGTGGAAACACGTTGATCTTGTGTGACAAAAGCCATCAAAAGCGACATCTTATTTTCATTTTTCTCCTTATTAATTAATTATTAGTTGTTAGTTATAAATATCACATATCTTTGGCTATGAAGTTGTAATTTAGTGTATAAGCTATAAGGAAATTTTAGCTCTTTTTTGTTGGACAAAACCGAACACGTTTAATTTATTTTTAGCTTTAATTGTTGATTAAAAATTCTTTCTTTTTTCAGAAGATTTACTTTTCTTGGAAGGAGAGATAGGCAAGGAGACCACTGTTGCTCAACAAATCAATGGAGCTGCCATAACTGTAAGGCTTTTATGTGCTTTTTTTTTTCTTTAATTTCTTGGGTAGAATAAGTAGAGTATATCTTTTTTTTTTTCCTTTTAATAGCTTCATTGATATAGATGTCTTTTATAGTGTTTTCCTTTTTGAGTTTATAGTTTGCTTGTTCTTTTTCATTTGCTTTCTATCAACATGAAAAACATTCTGTTTCAGGAGCTTAAATCTGTAACCTCCATGGAATCGCTGCGGGTTGTCTCACAAAATCAAAATGCTATAGATCATTCACAAGTTGCTTCCTCCAGCACACTTCCCTTAACGACAGTGTATGATATTGATAACATAATGGCTGTACTCAATGCCAACAATGATATTGTTTTGCCAAGGAACCAACCAAGGACTTGCATAACATTACAAGAGGACAATCTGAATGACCTCTTTAAGCTAAATCAACTAATGAGTCCCTTTGATGATATTGGAAATTCTACTGAAAAACAGTTCTCCAAGGAGGCCCTTTTGGAAATTGAAGCTGAATTTGAACAAGCATTACTGGGTACTACTCCACAAAATATATCAGAAGGCCAAACTTTGATTACTGCCTCGACTGCTAATGCATTTGAACAAGCATTACTGGGAAATTCGTCTATGAGTGTACTAAATCCTATTAATATATCAGAAGATATATCAGAAAGCCACACTTCCATAACTGCATCAACTGATAATTCATCTAAGGAAGTAGACAGTTTACAACTGGCAGAACCCAAAGCACCCAGTACCAAAATATGGTCACCAATGCTTCTTAAAAAAAGAGGCAATTCATCTATGAGTGTGCAAAACCCTATTAATAACTCATGGACAAGTGCAGCTTCTGGTTTGTTACCTTCTTCAAGTTCACAGCCCACTGGTCTTCAAGCAAAGCATGTAGGAGCGCAAAGCACAAGTGATATCAGGAAATCAAGTGGTATATTAAAAGGGAAAGGGTTTGATGGACAGCATAGTCGAATAATCCCAACTAGGGGTGTATTTTCCTTAGTTAACGTTCCTCATGCAATGAGCACGAGTGGTATAATGAAAACATATGCCATATTACAAGGGATTAATGCACGGGATACTCGGTCTCAAACACAATCTGGGGTTTCGTTTGATTCCATATTTCCTCAAGCAATGAGCACAAGTGGTATCATGAAAACAGATGCTATGGTACAACAAGGGACTAGTACTGCACGGGATACTCAAATCCCTTCTGAGGTTGAATTTGGTTTTTCCACAGTTCCTCGTGCAACAAGCACGAGTGATATCATGAGAACTGCCACTATATCACAAGGGTTTAATGCATGGGATACTCAAATCCCTTCTGAGGTTGCATTTGGTTCTACTTCTACAGTTCCTCATGCAATGAGCACAACTGATATCATGAGAGCAGCTGCCATATCACAAGACTTTAATGCATGGAATACTCAAATTCCTTCTGGGATTGCATTTGATTCTACTTCTACAGTTCCTCATGCAACGAGCACGACTGATATCACGAAAACAGCTGCTATATCACAAGGGTTTAATGCACGGGATACTCAAATATCAGCTGGGGCTGCATTTGGTTCCATGGCTCCTCATGCAATGACGGACTCATATATTCAACCATCCTCATTATCACACCACCACATATCTCCTAATATTAGTAGTCAGTCAACTAGCATTTCAGGACCACTTATAGAACAAAATTTGTCAGGGTATAAAAGGGACCTAATGAGTGCCTTTGGTTCACCTACACCTGCAGTTAGAGCAAGCACTTTTATTCCTTTGTCAGGAATGCCTAGAAGAACTCATACGCGATTATTGCCTCCCTCAGTACCTATGGAGTATCAACGAGACTATGTGAAAACATGGGAGGTTAGTTGACCGACTTCCATTGTCGAGCAATGCAATGATAATTGCATGCCTCATCTTACGTTAATTTGTGACTTTTTTTGGGTGTAATATTACTCTGTGCCTAATCTAGTACAAACATTATAAATGATATAAAAAATTTTAAAAAATTAAGTGCAAATATTATTATCTAAAGAAAATAGATTGTGAGACATGACAGTTTTTTTTTTTTTGGGTAAAGTGATACATATATATCAAGTGTTACACCGTATTTTCCAAGCATATTTAAATAAATAAATAAATACATATATATCAAAAATATCTAAGAAATACTTTATTTGGTATGTTTGTGTATGTTTTCATAGTTATTTATATCATCAGTACTTACACCAGTACTTACACATAGAAAACATGTAAATTCTAGGGCTGATTCAAGTAATACCGTGATGCTCCTTAACTACCGGATCTTTTTCTATTTCTCACGCTTAAATACCTGTTTAGGTGAAAGATCAAGTATGCCATATGTGGTAAAAAAATATTTCACATTAAATTTAATTTTAATTTGGTAAGTATCAATTTATAGAAATATGGCCATAGATAATTGGTTTACAATAATGAATTTTTTTTCTCCTATGCATCCAGGGAGCTATATCTGGAATACTTCGGAACTCTACCATTTCCTATAACGAAGCAAGGGTAAGTTAATTAGAATCGATTTATGGAAGAAACATTTTTTATACCTAGAATGGTTACTTTGTTGAATTAAAATGGTATGTACTGTGTAAAGAGTTTTATATTGATATTTACTAATTTTATGATATCTTTATTTTTATTTTAATTAATAAGAGAAGAAAATAGTAGGGGTGATCACGGGTCGGGTCGGGTTTGAGGAGGAAAAAAATTTAAACCAATTAAGTAAGGTCGGGTCGAGTTGGGTTTGAGTTTTTTTCGAGTAACCCGAACCGAACTAACCCGATTGTAATCGGGTTAGTTCGGGTTAGGTAATCGGGTTAATCAGATTGGTCAGGTTGGTCATGTCATCGGGTCAGGTCGGGTTATGGAAATTGAATGAAATAATAGTTGAATTTAGGTAAAACGACGTCGTTTCACGGGTCATCGAGTCGTCGGGTCAGGTCATCGAATCGGTCACCCAAAACCCGTAATCCGAACCAATAAAAGATCGAGTTTAATCGGATCGACCCAAACTGACCCAAACACCCGAATCAACTCAGATATTTATAATCGAGTCGGTCAGGTCCGCGGGGTGTCGGTTCGAGTTGATCACCCCTGAAAAATAATAATAAAATAATAATTTATCAAAATATTAATAGATTGTATATCAATTAAACTCTATTTTGTTACATGAGGTAAAAAGTGCGCCTCTGTCCTTTGTTCCCATTTTGAGCAATCTGATATTGTGAACACAATAACTTGTACATCATTTTTATTACATTATTGTTAGACTATTTTGTTTAATAATAAAATAAATAAAAAATACATTTTAATACACTCTTTTTCTACCTTTATTTTTTTAATAAGAATTTGTTTGACATATTGTATTAAATTTAATAAGATAAGTTAATACAATATATTATGACATTATCGCTATGTTATGAAAATATCATATTATATAAACTTATCCATCAAGCTCTTCTTATACATTAAAATAATAAATAACTTAATCAAGTCATGAAAGTGAAATTAAGTTTGATTGAGTTTTGAAGTATAAGTTTTATAAAAAAAAATTCATTATAATTATAAACATTCCAATATCAATCCTCATCTCTTACATATTAAACTTTATATTATCATATCTAATACTATCAAATTTTATTTTATCTTTCTTACCAAGTCTTAAAAAAGATGTAGGAATGATGTATTAAAATTGATGTACAAATAACAACACTCTTGTAAAAATTATGGGAATTGTTGCAAAATGACTGAATTATTTCCTTTTTTCCCCTCATGGAACAGGCGTACAGGAAAGTAACAGCACGTCAGACGTAAGTGGATCCTTGCCAAGAAAATCAGTGCAACTTGGGGTTACATTTCTCAAATGAACATACAAAATTGTTTTTTATTTCTCATTATATTCAAATAATCACCCAATCTAAAAGTTTAAGATCTTGATAGTTTTAGTCAACTAAATGTTAGCAGCAAGTATTTCTACAAGCTAGATGATAGATACATTTTCCAAGCAAAGGTTGACCTTAAGATTTCCAGTTTATGCATTTGGCCAAAGACTCGAAAATAACCAGGCGCCTTATCAGTTTCTCAAATCTTTCAAGTCAATGATACTTGCTACCTTGCTACTTACTATTCAAAACAAGTATAATATCAAAAGTCTAAACTCACGACTATCTCCTCTTTGCAGGCTTACTGTTGAGTGGCCTCGATGGCTGCAGATAAACCGCATATTACGACAGGGTGTCGTCAACAATTCGATGAGGTAATTTTAATAGCACTAACTTTAATTTACATTCATATATTAGTTTCTTCATATGATGGAAAAGTGCTACTTATACCACACTATAGTCCCAAACTAACAAGGATTCTATTTAAGTGATGATAGACTCTATTTAAATGACTCTAGTTAACTTTTTTTCTGTAAAACTCAAATGAAGTTCATGTGTATCAATTTTGTACGGTAATGCTAACAAAGTTGTGTACACAGCATTATTCTTTATGAGTGTGTTTGAAATGAATAAAAATAAGAAATGATTTGATTTAATTTGATTTGAATTGATTTGATTTGATTTAGAAATCAAATTTTGTGTTTGGACCTTTTAAAAAAAATAGAATTTGAATTGATTTAGAAATCAAATTTTGTGTTTGGAATTTATTAAAATGAGAATTGATTTGATTTGATTTTATCATTTTATATTTTAACCCTTATGAGAGGTTGTTAGAGATAATTATTAAAGGTAAAATAGTATATTTATTTCAAATCAAATCAATTCCTAACAAATCCTATCAAATTTGATAGAATTTAAAAAATAAAAAAAATGAAATCCATGATATTTTAAAAATCAAATCATTTCCTATTTTTTAACATTCCAAACATAAAATTTAATTAAGTTTGATTTACAAATAAAATCATTTCTCATTTTTTTGCATTCTAAACACACTCTATGAGAATTGCTTATATTCTAATAACATTTAAATGCAGCATAACTCGTGGCACGGTGGATTACGTGGTGATTGAAGTATTAACAAGTAATAACTACGATTTACACAATTGCCTGCGAAACAGAGATTTTGTAAGTAATATATGTATACTTTTAGAATTATTTGATAAAAATATGCATTTCAGTATGCACTCGATGTTCACAAGCTAGCACATGAATATCAATATGCATTTCCTATTGGTTATATACTCAAAAAAATCCACTAACGAATGCACAGACACAAACCCAAGCACAATGACATGAATGTTACTAGTTTCGCTTTTCCTTTTTTATTTGGCTTGTACCAGGTCCAAGAGATTTGTATGCTATTTTGTGAATGACTAAAATACTATTTAGCTGCATATTGATAATTCTTAAATGTATATACGAGTCTTTCTGATTTTGGATCTCTGTTCAGTGTGCAAAATTTGTTCTACCTTCTCAGACTTTAATCATAACTCCAACCAATGATCCACACCGCTTCATTGGAACAATCTTACAAGGGGTGAGTAAGATATTAATATTGTTTCACATTAATTTTTTTTCCCTCTTTTTTTTGGTTATTTAAAAATTGAGCTACACAACGATAATATCAAATGCCCTTCTAATACACTCATTTTGGCTAATTAATGTATTACAGAGGCAAGATTTCACGGCGCTGCAATTTACTCATTCATCAAGGTCTCGGGCAGCCAAAGCAGCTCGACTTACGTAATAAAAAGCCGAAGAAGCAGCAACAGGAGCCAAAGAGGGATTTGGCCAGAATTTGTGTTTCATTCAAATCTATGTCTAATTTAATTAACCTTTAAAGGAATTTATAATGAGATAGAGTCTCTGACGCTTTTGTTCCATTCATGATCATTTTTCTGCATGAATTCAGATAGTTAAAACTATTTTACAATGAATTCCAACATGGTTTTTCAAGGTCTATTTTTCCTCTAAACTGGAAAAAAAAAAGGACAAGATTTGAAGAAAAATATTATACATGTACAGAGCAGCTCCTATAATCAAACAGGTATATATACTCCATCTGACCATGTTGGACAGTGACTTACGAGACACGGCAACAATACTTCAGTAAGAAATGAGAGTGCAAAGATTTTCTCATACTCTACCCACTAGCTGAAACCTGTCCTTTCTTCCTCGACCTTACAGCCCTTTGATTTACTTGATGCTTTCGATTGGGCTCCACAAGCAACAAACGTGACATAACATATGACAAAAGTTCTTCATGGTGGGAGAAGGTAAAGTCCAAATGAGCATATTCAAATTCATTATATGACACATCCACACCAGCATCCTTCATCAATTTATAGTGTCTCCTTACCATTGAAGGTCGTATCACTGTGTCTTTGTGCCCACCAACCAGATCAACAGGAATGTCAATGAGCCCGAAGTGTTCACCCAAGTCCAAAGGCTCAGGTGAACCATACACCTCCATATTAGCAGATGCACTCCCATAATCAAACATTCTAAATCTTCTAGTACGCTTTAGCTGTGCAAGATGTAAAGCAACAGAAAAAGATACTCCTGGCATGTCATTCATGTTGTAGTGTGGTAATCCTAAAACTCCAACCCAATTTGAGCTGTCCCCGCCAACAACATAACCCATTAAAGTTTGAACCAATCCTCCAACTGCAGGTAGGTTTTGCAGGTCCCGAGCTAGCTTGTTGACAAGCATACGAAAAAATCTGGTCGGTATATAGAAGGCTGGGAAAATACGAGACAGAATAGGAGCCAACAAAAATAATACGTGCTCCACCACAGAAAATAATAGGTTAGAGTCATGATGAAAACCGGCAGGTGATAGCAAAACCAATCTTGAAAGTCTATGTGGCTTCCCTTCTATTCTACGCGTAATAACATACACCAACATAGCAGCTCCTCCCAAACTATGGCAAATTGCACAAAGCTTGTAAAGCTGACCATCACTAATTTCCTCCTCAATATCAGGTTTACTAAGCCTCAATTCAACAGTTTTTACTTGATGGATTTTTTCTATCATAGCAGGAAGATCCTCAGTCCCATGCTCATTGATGGAGTACTGCCAGTATCTGCATTACATCAATTCCATTACAATATTATCATTTCTGTCACGGCATAAAATGGTATGACATAAATTATAAAGCCAGATTGTATCAGACATCAAAACACAAATCAGTAAGGGTTTGCTTTGAGAACTTACTGACGTGAGGAGATGTTCTTGTTGATATGTTCCCTAGAAACCAAACCACGAAAGTTTCCCAGAAATACATCATACCCTGAAAATAAAACAACCTTCTAAATGTAATAATTCCAAAAACTGATATGTTGTTGAACTGCACATATTATCTTGACAAATATAACAAACCTTGATCATAGGCTGCAAAAGCTGGAGAACCAACAACACCATTAGACACCCAACTGAACCAAAAAAGTTTAACTTATTAGACTAGCACTATTACCTTGACGACTTTTTGGGGTTAAAAAATAAATACATCAAAAGAAATTGAAACTATGGTCCTAACATCATGGCCAGAAAAGGAAAAATTGGCATCCAAGCAACAGAACAGTGAACATTATTTCAATAATAATAACAAAAAAGTTTTATGATTGAGAGAGACAAATCAAGGACAAAACACAACAGAGCAAGCAGGAGAAAATCAAAACAGTAAAACTCATCAGTTCCTACAAGTCTTGACGAGATCACAACTCGGTTACACATGATGCCTCGCATTGAGTAAAGTCGAGAAGGTTTTAAGGCTTATAAGGAGGACTCCACTCCCCTATATGATGCACCTCTCAAGGACAAAACCGTGAGGGAAAATTCATTAGGCCCAACAAGTTGCTGAGTTTAGCCCAAAGATATTCTAAACATACTACCCTTTGGTAAATAAAACCAATCCCACTTATCAACACGTTCCTATCCTACTAATAAATGGATTCATGCAGCTGTTGACTTAAACGAAGCTCATGATGAAACAAAAAATTTATCTAACCTACTTCACAAACATGTTTACCGGGATTAGAAACAACACTCAAGCAAAAACATTGGTCCTCGAAAAAATGCAAGCTTTTCAAGCAAAAACATACATCATAACTCTTTATACTTCACGTATAAGTAAACTTAATCACGGAATTAAAATCAGAAGTAAGAAAGATAGAGACAACAATACTACTCACCCCATTGATGAATCGAAAACCCCATGCTGAAGGTAAACAGCTTTTTGTGCATCTCGCCTGTGAAGTCAGATTACTGGCATTAGACACTACACAATGCAAAATAAATTGTAAGTTATAACAGTAACATAACATCCTTATTGTCCATTTTTCCCACATTGGTATCCATCTGTGATAATTAAATATATTCAGAATTATAGCATTGTGTTACAGCCCCTTCATAGCCCTCCACCTCAATGCATGATATTTACAAGTTCTGATTCTGTAAGTGCTATATTTATGTCAGGAATGAGCCACAACTTGAGTTTGAAAAGAAATATGACAACCAGAAAAAGACACATTTCCAAACATAATAATTTCGTTTCAAATATCAGATGTAACTCATTCCTCAAAACAGTAAAATAGTTGAGAGATCAAAAGATGTCAATTAGTATTGTGTCTCCATTCTGCAGTGATTCGCCATGGATAACCAGATGTTATGCATTTAATTTTGACTTTTGGAAGATCACAGTAAGTTCAAAAATCAAAGAGTGTAAATCATTAAATTTATGGAGGTCCATATAATTTCCCTAAAAAATGTCTAATTTACCTAGGTATTCTTTCTAAAAGAAGAACATATCCATCAGCAGTGATCACATGAATAGCTTCGTATGGATACCTGTCAAAGGTAGAAGGATAAATCACAATGTGTTCAAAACAAAAAGAACAAATGTAAAGGAAGCACACAATAGCTTTTAGCCCTTTACCCAAGCTCTGTTATGACATCCTGACATGTCCGGGCATCCGTGTTCAGAGGCTGACGAAAACTGGTATGCCTCTCTATAGGTGTTGGGTCACTCTCTCCAAGTGTAGCTGTAGAAATGTAGGCATCCTCAACACCATCATGATCATCTTTAACGCCAGTTTCATGAGATGAAAACAACCTGGATAATGCCCGAAAAGCTTTTGATGGGGAAAGAAGAAGATGTACTGCCTTGTGAACAACATCAAACACAGCTTCTATAAATATCTCTATGGCTAGATGAAGATCCTGATTGACAAAAAAAAAGTACTGAGAAAAACTAAAATTACATGCACATGAAATTTGTCTACAGAAATATAAATAAATGATCAATAAAACACCACACAAAGTAATATGGATAGAAATTGTTGCACAACCTCTACGACTCCACGTCTCCTATCAGTAGTACGGTGGATAATTTGGTCCTTGAGGCTTTGCACCCTCTGATGTGAATGTAATTGCGAAGGATGTTGATTTTCAGAGATAGACAGTGCTTTTGACACCCCAGAATAAGCTAACTGGAAAAAACAAAGTGGAATCCCAAGCAAAAACTTTACTGCAACCAAAATCCAAAGTAAGATATACTGGATCCAATCCATCTGATGCCTACCATAATTGGTAAAACTAGCATTAGAGGCTCTAGAACTGTGAGATAAGGGAGATTCAGGAGATTCATATCCATCACTATCTTCTTCTCCAGATGAGTATTCCAGGCTTGAATTATCAGAATCCACGGAAAGTTCATGAATGAACTGGTTGAAAGAGGACACACCACTAGAAAAAGGAAAACAAAAAACACGGCAAGGAAAACAATGTCAAGAACAGCGTACAAGATTAAAGATGGCACGTTATTAAGTTCTAACTTCTAACCACAGGCATCCATCCCAAACGTTATAGAATGCAAAGTATAAAATAAATTTAAAAAAGAATTTTTTTAAAAAAAGGTAAACATGATAACAAATAGAAATAAATTATATATCAACTAAATAACACTAAACAAAATTTCACATAGACATTTACCAATATGATATTGAAAACATACTTTTCCATCCAACGTGGAAATCGAGGTCCACGGAAAGTTGGCCTAAGCTCCCAACCCTGAATACCTTCAAGAATAGTAGCTTTCCCAGGTAGTAATGTCAACAACAGAGCTGATACTCCATTGATTAACCTCACAAAATTGTTCAAGAACTCATAAGTAAACGTCTTCACCGACCTGCACCAAAATTTAAACACAAATGCTCATCCTCTGCCCATCAATGTATACATACAAATACAATTGATAAAGCCACAAAGGCACTGAAATAGGATATCCCATTGCTCTAAAACAACAATATATAAATCCATCGTGTCAAACTCAAAACTCAGCATTATTAAGATTCTAAAATTCTTTTGAGACTAAATTGATCAGCAACTTAGGCTGCAAAACCAACGTTCCCAGCGATATGGTCACAAGCTTAAACAGAATTTGTTTTAATTAGCAATTGCCACATGCAGAAACTAATCCATTCACAAAGAAAACAAATGCGTTCCTACTTCCTACCAATGAATCATTTCTTACACAATTTAATTGAACTGAATTAAAAAGAAAAAAAGAAATTCGGATACAGGTAACCAATTTCAAGTAACAAAGATGATAAAGAATAAAAAGGCAGATAGAAAACAAAATGCGCTTACTCTTTAGTGACAGCGAGGACGTTATCAACAAAACGTTGCATCCTCAAAATTGTGGTTATTCTTTCAATTCAACCTCTCGAACTCGAAGCACTTGTTGGGGGATGGATGGAACAACAACGAATCCAAAAACCGTTGGGATTATGCGAAATCAAGAGAGAACAGAACCGACTCGAAATGGAAATTGCAATTCGAGCGAGAAAACCGAGGTTGGTAGATTTTTTTTTTAAAAAATCAGGGAATGCGAGGAACATGGAATGGAAGAAATAAAGCGGTGATGACGAGAGACGAATTCGATTCTTGCCTTACGAGGGAAAATTTCTTTCTTACTTTACGAGGAAGGTTAAGTCGGTGCTTAGTGTCTCGGATTCCACGTGGAGTCATGTGATTGGGAGAGTGTACTAGGTGTCGCTATCTTGCGGTTATGTTACTGTGGGTAACAGTTACACCTAGCGTGTGGGACCCAGGATTTTTATGGAGAAGATGACTGTTATATTGGAATGCATTTCTGGGAGCATCTGGGCCGTTGGAGAAGGCGGTTTTGGGGTTAATGAACGGTCAAGATTCGAGGGTGAATAACTGATAGTTGAAAATTGAAATTGCTGACCATTATTGCGCATGACTTACATGTGGCTTATGCGAGGGCCTCTTACTGAAAACAAGTGGGAAGTCAGAAGTGGCACTTTTGTTTTAAAAATAATTATTTTATCACTTTTTTATATTATTTTTTATATTAATTAATAAAATATAAATTTATAATTAATTATATGTATTAATTAATTAACAAAAGTTATTTGTATTAATTAATTAATAAAAATTTATTAATTAATTTATATATATAATTAATCATAATTTATATTTTATTAATTAATATAAAAATAATAAAAAAAATGTAAAAAAATTAGAACTGATTTTGTTTAGGGGTATACATAGACGTGGCACTTTATTTGGAAAATTTATTATTTATAATTACATGCTCCTTTAATTGGAGACGCACGCAACGCAAACCGGGGACGAAATCTAATCCAACTTCACTAAAAATTGGTAATGAAGGCTTTTTCAGGTCTACCTAATAAAAGTATATAGATTTAATTTTGATGTAATGTATGTGTGACATTATTTTACTAAAAGTTTTTTTAAAAGCATTTGTTAAAAAATTAAAATAAAAAATTTATATAAAAATAGATTTTTTTAATTATTAATATATAAAATACTTTATTTTTATAAAAAAATTAAATTTTTAACAAGTCCGTTAAAGATATTTTTCTTATTACTTTAAAAAAAAAAAAACAAAATCTATTACTAATTATGTATTAATATGTTACGTTATATAAAAGTTTAATTCTCACCACAATAACGATAATATATATATATATATTATCAGATGAATGATATAAGCCTGTCATTCACTAGATAATATATATATATATATATATATATATATATATATATATATATATATATATAAATTAAAGAATTTAATTTTTATATATAATTATAAAATTTAAGAAAAAAATTTATAATTTATTAGTATTATTTATATAAATTTTAATATTTATAATATTTTAATATATATTATATATATCAATATTTATTATCTAGTAAACTCTTCTTAAAAAATATGAAATATAATTTTTATTGACATATTTTAAAAAATCTTTTAAATTGAATTTTTTAATAGAACTAATTATGTATAAAAGTACGTGTATTAAAAAAAATTAACTATAGAGAATATTGGTGTTAGGCAAACTTTGGTGATGACGAAGTAGACGGTTTGATGCGAGTAGAGGTAGAAAGAATAGATGAAAATAGTAGTTTGTGAAAAGATAAAATTTAAAAGTCTAATATTCATGTAAAAAGATAAAACTTAAAATATTAGTATGTGAAAATAGTGATTTTGAACGTCAATCATGTGATTGGACTTGAATGAGTTACGAGTTTACTAATTAAACTTTAATCATGGAAACTAATTTTAAAAAAAAATATTAATGAGCTATGTCTAAGTTGTGTTAAACACGTATCGAGGCGTGTTGAAACAGTATTTGAGATGTGTTTAAATTAAAAAAAAAAAATTTTAATTAAACACGTTCGGAGATGTAAGATACGTGTGTTGTATGAGTATCTTCATATGTTTGATATGAACACATGTTTAATGTACGGATACGCTTCAAAATGACGTGTTTGTATTTCATAGGTCAAAAGTGAGGACAAACTTAAAAAAAAAAAATCACTGTTTTTTTTTTTTAACTCTCATCTCATGGCCACATAGGCACTGGACTGCGTAGTGAGACTGAACTTATTGGGCTTGAGCCTAATGCTGCAGGGTACATTTTCATTTTCAGTATACAAAGGTGAAAGGATTGGTCCTTCTCCAATCTTGTTCTACAGTCAAACATTGAAACTCAGAGACACTCTGGGGTCTTGGTCCATCTCCATCTCTCTTCATTGAAAGAAAACTGAGCAGAAAGAACGCACGAGTGCAGAGGAAGTGATGGAGAATGATCCAAACCTACCTCAAGAATTGCTGGAGGATAACATCCTTACCAGGCTGCCATATAAGTCCTTGGTGCGCTTCAAGTGTGTCTGCAAGTACTGGTATGCTCTTTTTCATGACCCTATTTTCTTGTCTCGCCACCTCTCAAACTTCATAAAAAACCACAACTCTGCCAATAACGTGCTTCTCAGGCTTTCCTTCCCTACTATACTCGGTGATGGCTTGGAAAGCTATAAACTATTTTCCTTGTCTGCCTCGGATGCTGACTATTCAGCTGTGGAAACCTTAAGGCCCAAATTCAACATGCTTTCAACAAAGTTTCAAATTTGTGGTCACTGTAATGGCATATTGTGCTTGTCTATTGACTATTGGCCACAGAGTAAGGAGGTTCTTTTGTATAACCCTGCAACCAGAGAATTTAGATGTCTTCCTGATTCTGTTATGCGGTCGAAAACCACATCATTAGCTTTAGCTGTTGGAATGGGGTATGATCCATTCACTGATGATTATAAGGTTATAAGGATTTGGAAAGTGGATACATATGGTAATGGTCGTGTGTTGAGTACTAATAGCGTTGAGGAATATGCTTTAAGTACTGATTCATGGACAATGCTGCATGATACCAATGCTGGGAATTTTCTTTTTGGTCATGATTGTTTCGCATTGTGCTTTAAAAGAACTTATTATTGGTGGGCATTTAACCGTAGAGACAAGTCCTCAATAATCCTGGCATTGAATATGGAGGATGAGGCTTTCCAAAGGGTACCAATGCCACACCACATTGATATAAGTGAACCGGATGGTAGATCTCTAGCTGTGTGGAATGACTCCATCTCACTAATTTGCTGTACTTATCGTGGTTGGACCACATCCATTAACATATGGGTGATGAATGGATTAGGTGCAGAGGGTTCTTGGACCCGAATGCAAAGTGTAAAGCATCTAAGAGAAGTGCCTAAACCATTAGTTTTCTGGAAGGGTAATGAGCTTCTTATGGAGATGTCTTGTGGAAAGATAAAGTCCTATAATGTTGATACTCAAGAAATTAAAGATGTCACGATTAAGGGGCATCCAGTTCGACACTCTTCTCAAGCTGTAAATTATGTGGCAAGTACAGTTTCATTAAAGGGAGGAGGAAATTACCTTCTTTAATGCACCCGTTTCTCAGTTCTTTCTAATGCAAGGTTCCTACTCCAACTTTCATTTCTTTAGGAACCTTAATGACCGAGAGACTTCTGATTCGGTTTCTATGTTGAGCATTCTTGAACTCATTTCACTCTTCTAATAGTCCTGATGTTGTTATTCTGATTTTTGTTTTGTGTTACAAAAGCTCTGGGATCTAGCAGTCACCTTTTTAGCATTGAAGGTTACTTGGCGTTGGGGAGTAAGCTGTTTGGGATTTTTGGGGACCACCTACCTAGAAATTTTCTTCCATTTTAGAGGATTTTGTGTTAAAAAGTAGTATAGGGTTCTGTGAAATTATGCTCTTTTAGCTGCAGTGATTTGTATTTGGATTGAACGGAATGCTAGAATGCTCAGCCAAAGGGTTTTACCTGCACATATTATTTGGGATAAGCTTGTTTTTCTTTCCTCTTTGTGGGGTTCAGTTAATATTTCTATAAGGGGATCTTGTTGCAAGATATACATAAGAACTAGAAAGTCCTTCTGAGCTGATGGTTTTCATTTTTTTGCTTTAGCCTCTTTGTAATTTTACTTTCCGTTTGAGAATTATTCCTGATCCTCCTGCTTTGTATTTAACATATACTTCTTTTATCAGAAGAGAGAGGAAATTAGCAAGTGATGACCAGGTTACAGATTTTTGCCGGAATTTAGTCTCGGATTTACATGAAACTGCATCTATATATTCCAGACTTTCAAGACTCACTATTGTCCTGTTTAAAAGAATTTTTCAATACAATTTCTGCTTTAGAGTAATTCAGGTTACTTTGTTTGGTTTTCCTTCATCCATTGTTTCATTAAATTCATCTATGCACGTGGATTAATTGTGTAACTAAATTATAGAGAGAGAAGGATCAAGAGAGAAGACATCACTCTCATTAAATCCATCCATCCATCTACTTGGATTAGTTGCACTGGGAAACCACAAATGGCATTCAAAATTTCAAATGGAGTTAAAATAGAAAATAAAATTACAAAAGATAACTCAGAAAAAATACTGGATAATTCAGATTAATTGTTTTTAAAAAACAGAGGCCGAAGGAATTCATGGTGACCAATAATTCAATTCCTCTTGGGATTTTTCCTTGCCCTTCTAATTTATAATTTCTTGTGGTACATTGAGAAATTCTTATCACGTCTTGAACATTAACCTTTACCTAAATTACAACCCAATTCAACTAATTTGAGTTAAGCTAAGTAAATCATCGAAACCAGTATAAGTAAACATGGAAAGCAAAATTTGTTTCTAAACACAAATGCTGAGCTGTTTTCTTCTCTTATGACTCCAGATTGCCATGCTCTTCAATATCTAGTCTAGGCGATGCTGCTGCTGCAACTACTTCTGTATATTTGTTGTTGGTAATTGAGAAGGAAAATTCAGAGACCAAGGCCAAGTGGTCGCTTCCCACTTTCTATTGATCAAGAAAAAAACTGGTTAGATTGGGAAATTTTCTGTTTAGACATTTGTATTCATGGTAAGAATAAGTGTACTGCAAACAATGTAGCTAGACAAAATGAGGATTCCAAGCATGATCACTCAATCCTTGTGAAGTTCTAAGATCTATTGCACCTATTTCAATTAAAAAAAGCAGCTCTACAATGTCTGTTAGGGGGAGTCCAAAATAACGAGAAGATTTTTTTATTTTATAGAAAAAAAATAACGGGAAATTTATTTCAATGGACTTCACCGAAAAATTATACTAATGGGTCTGACACCATGTCTCAATCTAAAATTTTAAGGCATCAGGTTCATGAATCCTTTCACTTTATATGGTCTTCATCTTGTCCATTCATATCCAATGTGTGACTTCTTCATTCACACACACCCACATTGCACTCACTTAAAATTCCAACAAAGCCAACTATCATTATGCTCATAAATGAAACTTTTAATCAGAAAAATGAGACTATCCCAATGCATAAAGAATGACTAACGTGAAAGCATCAACAAAATGTTGAAAAAGCCCGAAGCCCAGCCATTTCAGACCCTAAAGGCAAGATATTGTCGAGAAATTTTTAGGTGTTCTTAGAACAAAAAAAAAGTTCTTACTATGTATCATTAAATGTTCACCACCTTAGCTATGTAAATCTCCTACTTTAATTACATTTCTAATGTTATAACCAAGGTTATAAAAATTGAATGGTATAGAGCAAAAAAAATTTCATGCTTCGGAAGCACCTAGGAATTTCTCAGACATTGTCATTATATTTGTCCAATTCCCACAAGCAACAGATTAAAGATTCAACCTTGTACCCCAAAAAAAGGAAAAAAAAATTGACCTTCAATCCTGGACTTCTGTTTTTGTGGAGGCAGAAGTCCACAAAGATAAATTTGTCTGGTAGTCTCTAAATTATAGGTGAACATCCAGGCTCTCCAAAAATCTAAAACCATACAGCTCCTAGCAATTGTTAGTTTTCCATTACATTCTGCAAACCTCCATAATCTGCTCATAGTGCTGAATCACTTTGGCAATTTAACGCTTCAAGAATTTTAACTTAAAATTGGCATTGAGTAGCATAAACCAAGCAGTAATACCTTGCATGGGAGGCCACCTGTCCTCACGAGATCGCCAATTGGAACGGTATCAAGAACTCTTGTAGGTACAATACCGTCTGAATACCTACATCAAGTGGAATCAATTTTATTGTTAGCTCATTGCCATCATTAAGGCCACAACCACTATTTTTCACAACCAAAATATTTAGCAGAGCTTAGGAAAGACGTTGATTACCATAAGTAATCTACAGTACCAAGAAACTTTGAGTGATAGGAAGTTGCCAAGGGTTCACCGTTGAATCCCCGTGTACTAGTTAAACCCTGAAAAGGTTTATTATTTTCTTATTCTATTGGCATGGATTTTTATTTTTTTTTCAAAGCAGGGGCCAGGGGGAGGATTCTGGAAAATCATATATAGTAATAAGAGGTTACAAAAGAATGACTAGGTACATTAACTGTGGCATAAGAGCTATTCAGCTTCAATGGATGCACAGCCAAATGAAGCTCAGAATCACCGGTTGCAATTTTTACCTCTTCATCCGTCCAGCACTTAAACAATCTGGAAATAATAGCTTGTGAGCATCATACTGAGATAACACTGAATAGCACGAACACTTTTAGGAAACATGCCTTCTTCAATTAAAAAACGCAAGTAAGTTGCAATCAGCAGAAGAGGAGAAAGTGATAGCACAATTAAAGGTCATAAAATCCCACCAATAAAAAAGGGTCATAAAATGTTATAAGAAATATCACACGGAATCTGCCATGAAAATGCAGGTATAGTGTACAACGTTTAGTCCATATTCAGGAAAGGACATTCCTATATAAATTAAGGCACATTCATTTTTAAAAAAAGGGTCAAGGTACTTTCTCCTTTAGAAAACTTCTGGAGAAATAAAATATTCTTGAGGAAATAATGGAAGTGAAAAGAAATGGAGAAAGATGAATATAGTTTTCTAAACATAATATAGAAAAAAAGAAACACAAATGTAAGAGTGGAGTTTGTTGTTCTAAATGGTGAAAATGCAAAACTACCTGATCTCAAATGTAATCAAACCAAGGTCATTACACTAATACACCTTCAGCTTAAGTTTGTGATCACTGATAGCCAAACAGTAATTCTCTACTATATAAACTACACCTGCACAGTAGCTTATAAAATATAATTAATCACTCAAAAGAAATAGAAAAGTACCCATCCAGTAAGATAAATGGACCAACTGTTTCTTTTTTCTCGCCTAAAACTTGAGCAGGACGGCAGCTTTTCTGTCCAGATAATTCCTTTCTGTCATATAGCATGATATTAAGCTGCAATTGAAAACCACATCCAATTTCAAGTAAGCATCTTGATTCTTAAACATAAAACTACTTGCTTAGATTCATAGCATGATCGATCTTATTATCATGGCAGTATACAATGAACTTGCAAACCAAGATCATGCAAATGTTATAAACAATTTCCAAGTTATTCACCTCAGAAGATGACAAGAACTTGTATATTCCACTCTGTTGATGAACAATTATAAAGAGAAATCAGTAAGTCAAAAATGCAGGACACAAAGTAAGTGACAAAATCCTATCTATTTTCTAGAATATGGCACCTGAGGAGTACTATTATAATCACCAGCAAGCACAATAGGGGCATTACCCCATTTCTTTGAGAGAGCCTGTGCTCTTGACAAGAGAAAACGAATCTGAAACATTAAATATTTCAATCTTCGAGAGTATAGCAAGTTCTAGGGGAGCATTTAAAAATTTGATAATGAATGTTGAAAAATGAAGTGAAATGCATACTCCACTGGTATTTCCTAGATAACGCAACCACTTTATGGATTAGCCATTAATAGTTATCCCAACTGATCTGCTAGTAGTTTAACACTAGATGAAAAAGTGGTCAACTGAGAAGATAATTGGCTAGAACTCCAAAGAAAAAAAGAGGAAGGGTTAATGGAAAGATAAGAAAAAGCACCACATGCAAACAGCATGTGAGCAATTAATGCTTTACATAACACTTGATTTTACTTACTTTCTTTTGTTTTTGATACATATACTTTTACTCTACCTTTTTTACATTTAAACTATCCTATTCAATTATTTCAAGAAACATTCTCTCATAATAAATATGACTTCCTGAATACGCTATAGAATTTAATGAAGAACCCTGCCTAAATGTTAATTTCCGAAGTTATAGTACATAAGGAAAGGTCAAAAGTATCTTTGTTAAGCTAGCTATTATAGAGTAATGATGGTTTAACTAAAAAGGAAAACAAAAAACACTTACTTGACCTAATTTAACTTCTCCCCTGTTTGGGTTATAAAGTACGTGGATGTTACCAACTAGCAGTCTTCTTGAGTCAGATTCACACATCTGCCTGTACAGGATGAAGTTAGAAATGCAAAGGATGACTAATTGGAAGTACAGTAGAACAATATTTACAATAATAACACTAACACGATAAAGGATAGCTATTCTGAATCCAGACACAGATTATTACGACATTTCACAATTAAGCAACTGCTTAGGTTAAAGCTAATGTAAGAGATCACATTATATAAAGCAAGAGATGGCCAAAGAGCTAAGAATTCAGGCAGCATTCCAGTGCCACAGCACTCACTTCTATAAAGACTTTTATGTTTAATAAATATTCCTGCAACATATACCATAAAACAAATATATTCCTACAATATCGCTGATAATCAATATCTCAACTATCCAAGATATTCTGCTGTACTTGCAACTTTGTTATTTTTGGAAGTCATGCCATGCAGCAGTAAATCATCCCAGGTATACAACTATTGGGATGGAAGCCTTGTATCTCATGCCATGGACCCTGGCTTGCTGTCAGGAGAGTGTAAGCATCAAATTAAAATTTTCGGCCTTCCAATATGGAGAAATTATGATTCTTTTAAGAACAAATCCTTGCATTTGCTTGTTTTATGGTTCGATGGAACAAACAATCTCCAATATTTGCTTCTAATTGTTTGGTGTGGGAAAAGAATTTTCTGACGTTGATTTTGTTTAATTGTGTTGTGCCTGATGTGTTTCTGATGAAGCTACACAAGATAAGAGGCCCACATATTTTTTTTTAATAAAAAAAATAATACAAGAGCATGCTAAGTTTTAAAACACCAAAAAGGACCAACCATTGTAATATCATTAAAAGAAATTAGCTGACATGAAAGAACTGATACCTCAAAAACTAAAAGTTGAGCAACATTATCACGAAGGCCAATGTCCTTAAATTGAATGCTTTCTCCTTCTAATAACCGGAACCTGACAGACAAAACAGAAAAGACTAATTAAAGTGAAGAGATTTTATCTATCAATTTTTATCTAACAAGCAAAGTAAGCAATTAATAGATTACTTATCAGCTTTCCAAAACGTTGCACACCCGTCAACTGAATCTCCAGTGCGTCTCTATAGCTCCATTTGCACAATTCATTAGGTTCTCAATAGTTAGACACCTATATATTGTGGTGTAAAGGCTAATGACTAATTTCACAGTAGTAGAGATAAATCAGCATGTTTAATGACCATAGTGGATCAAATCAAGCAAAATTTATTATTTTCTTGAAAGAACCAAAAGTTGATCCAGAAGATATGAGGCAGCTAATAGAAAAAACCAATAGTAGAAACTCATAAAACCAAGCTGAAGTCTTATATATATATTTCACACATTAGCTCTAAAACAGGACTCACTAAGCAGTAAGCAAAGCAATATATCATATATATATATATATATAATATATGGTGAACCATGTTAACAACCTGCCTCAGCCTCAGTCTCAGCCTCAGCCAGCATAAAGTCTTAAATTCAGATAAAGCTTCGAGGAAATGAAAATATACCGTATAAGATCCTGTGTATCCTGATTTAACCAAAATGTCTGAGAGTTCAAGATACTTGTCCACTTCCTGACAATACCATTACAATTAAGTTACTATTTGAGCTCCAAGTGTACCTAGTCTAGTGAATCAGAATAATATATTAAACATGTCTGTCTCAAAGCAAAAGAATGAAGTAGAAGTGTTACTTGTAAACACATAATATCAGGGTCCCATCCAAAGAGTTCTTTACAGATAACCCTCTTACGACGATCCCAGTTGATGTAACGAGAAGGAACATTTACGTACAAATCGCTGTGTTGAGAAGCATTTCTATCGCCGAGTATGTTATATGAGGCCACACTGAATCTTTCTGGAACATCAAGACCCAAACATATATAATGAATAAAGCAATTTTATTATTCTAATAGCCAAACGTGAAGAGAGACAGAGAGAGCACAACAGGAGAATTAACCTGGAGATGCGAGGGGTTGATGAGGGGCTTCAATCCAATGGCGTTCAATTGGCGGAGGCTGATCGAAGTTTCTACGGCGCAGGGGATTGAACCATCGACGGGTATAATAGCGAGCAGATAGCGATGATGATGAATCAGAAGCAGTGGCAGTGGGGCCATTGAATTTGAATTTGAAGAAGGAGGGATGGCGCTTGGAGTTGGTGTTAGTGTCGGAGGAGGAGGCTATGAGCCAAGAGGAACAAGTAGAAGAGCAATTGTTGCAAGCCATCAACCACTCTCCTCCTACCGCTTACCTTTTGCTTCGAATGAACAAGGAAGGAAACAACCAAGTTTAGCGCCACAACAATTCGTTATCTAATCCCAATGACAATAACTTCCTCTCCTTTTAAATTTAATCCTAACCCTTTGTTTTTCCTTTTTCTCTTTAAATAAAGAGTATATTAAAGAATAATTTTTAAAAAAATAGTATTATTCCTGATTAAATTGCCACAAGTCAAAATTAATTCTTTTTATTCATTTTCTAAAATTGATTACTTTTGTGCAACAAACCATACATCAAATCATCAATCTAACATATCTGGAAAAAGAAAAAGAAAAAGTAAATTTGGATGTACATATGATATCTAACAGTAAAGGATATTTAAATAGCAAGTAAATTAGTGACTAGGCTACACTGGTTACTGCTGCCAATAGGCAGCCATAGTTGGATTTAGTGTGTTATACTTTTATCTCTGTCCACTCCCGGTCGAAACAATCCTTTTTTATCAGTAGAAATCAAGAACCATTATACAGCCTATAAGATTGGTTGCCTTATTGGAGTGATAAGTGTCTAAGATCTTTGGATTAAGATGACTTCTTGATACACAAACAGAGCTCAACGTTGGTTTCAAACACTCATGGATTAAAACTACGAGAGTATCGAAAATGATGGAGAAAAGTGGTTCAAAATGAAAAAGTAAAAGCATGTCATTCTATTATTTGAACGTTTTGGACGAAAACTCCTTCATTATTTACAAGTTGCATTAATAATTGATGCAGAATAATGGACTACAATTAAAATAAAAAGAGAGAAAAATGTTCCATTCAAACCCCCCAAATTAAGGGTATGAAAATTAGAGGTTCCAGGTGATATGAAGTGGTTTGAGTTCCCAGCCTTAACTATCCCATTCCATTATTTAAACAACTCACAGACAATGGATTGAATTTCTTTCACCACTCTACTCCATTATTAACCACACCACTCCGTGTGTGTTTTTTAAAATTATAAAAATTTAATTATACTTAATAATTAATTATTATATAAATTTTTTTATTATAATCAATTTATTTTTATGTTTAAATATATTAATTATAAAATAATTTTAAATTAATCTAATTTATTTAGATAATATAAAAAATTTATTTTATGCATTAAATTATTAAAATATGTATAAAATAATTTAAAAAAATATTTAATTAAAAACAAAATAATATTTACATATCAAAATATAAAAATAATCTATAAGTTAAAATCATAAATTTCAATCTTCAACATTATAAAAATTAATTTTAAAAAACTTTTATTTTACATTAAATTTCATATAAAACTAAAATTAATTTTGTCAAACATAATTAAACACTATTATAATAATTTTTTTCTAAAAAAAACTAATCCTAAGCTGAAACAAACACACCCTCCATCCATCCAAACATAATATAAGAGATGATTAGTTTATTTTTTGTTTTTCATATGTTTTTAAAATTTTTAACATAATTACATATATATCAACTAAAAATAAAAAACAAACAAATCAAACACTAATTTCAAGTGAAAAAGCACATATACATCATCAAACCACTTATTTGGAAGACTTAAAAAATGTTTCGTCCGTTATTAGCATTACACTCAAATCATTATTTGACATGTGTAAAATAATAAAAACTATCATAGAATTATACCAATCATTAACAATATTTTTACACATGTCAAATAATGATTTGAGTGCCTAAGTAATGACGTGATAGACCGTACCCACCCAAGAATTTCTTACTGCAGACATCAATGTATGCTTTTTCACGTCGACATTTACGGCATTTGCCTCAACCAAACTAAGGTTCAACACTACATAGATTCGCATTAAATAATACGCCTGCTAATGCCTCATACGTTAACTGCGTTGGCATCAACAAGTAAACTAGGGTACAATGCCATATAGCTGCTGTCCACAGGAATTTAAGTTGGACCCTAATGCCATTCATTAAACCATATGGAAGAGGAAAGCAGCGTGATGCAGAATAAAAAAAGAGCTGTGCTAGTTACAGTATAGTTATATCAGCCTGGACAATATAACAGGTTGTGAAACATTGAAAGGCCAACGAATTTAGTGGGTAGGAACACTGAAGAGAATGGCATAAATATGAAACAAGTTCATTAATGGCACCAGCACTGATTTAGTGCTCGACATTGAACTTCTTGAAATTGCCGGGATCACCAATAGCAAGAAAAGAAGCCTGTATTCAAATCCATAGAAACTCAAGGGCACTTTCTTTGGATATAGGAAGCACCTTGCTCTTCATACCTATCAGTGAAATAGTTGTATTAAAAAATTATCAACTTAAATTCAAAAGCCAATTTGGGAAGCCTATCTTGAAAGTTATTTAAAAATAAGAAAATAAAAAGAAGCGCCAAGGTCAAGAAGAGAATGAACTTTTATAACTGAGCTTCAGCAATCAATTAACACTTACTCAGACTTCGAGAACCACATCTGCTGGAAGGAGCCAAGAGAAGCCAATATACTGCCCCCTATCCAAACACTGCATATAGAAACACCATCAGGACTTAAGGGTACCGTCTTCATGATGCATAAAACAAGCACTCTCACATATAAATCTTTGGTTCTGAAAACCGGACCGGCCGGTCCAACAGGTTGAACCGGAACCTGTCTATAGTCCAGTCCAGTCATGTCAATCAAACTAGTAATTTAAGAACCGGTCCAAGAACCGTTAAACCGGTTGTGAACCGGTGAACTGTTCAAACCAGCTCCGGTTTAGCTGGTCAACGGGTTTAGCCTTTTTATAAAAAATGCTTCAAAGTTTCAACAACGAGAATCGAATCTAGGCACCAGTGGATAAAATATAAAAAACATATATATATAATATAAAAAACATATAATATATATAATATAAAATTATATAATATTTATATATAAAAAATTATGTTCCGATTTAACTATAGTTAAACCATTGAATCATGAATCAGTTCCTTCACCGACTCAATGACCGATCCAGTTTTTATAACCTTGTATAAATCATAATAAATCATCTTAGGTTGCATAATTGCATTGTTCGAATAAAAATCACTTATGGATAAGGGAGGGAGAACAAGAGCAGAAGTTGCAATATGAACCGCCTCAATCATAATATGATCACAGAAATGTGAACATGAGAGAGAGAGAGAGAGATCCCACCTGAACCTTCTTTCACTCGCATTTCCACTGCCAATTACTTTTACTCTAGCAGCTTGAGGGGACTCCTACAAACAGAAATCACAGCTCAGTCAATTTTTTACAACAAGGATTACCATTTTTAAGAACACAATTTGCCATTACATGCAACCTAAAAACTTCATTCAAACATATCCCACGTGTTAATAACATATCTCATACATGATCGCTGAGAGTATTTGATAAATGTGTTCCACTTTTCAAACAACAAAACAAAGGTTGTGTTGAAAACTATGTAAATAGTGTCAGATTCATTGTATTGGCTAACCAAATCATGTAATTATGATAATTAAGATCTTTGTATTTATTGTAATAGGTCTATATAATTCAGCATCCGTTGTGTAGTTTAGACACACGGTTTCACAATTTATATACTTCTTTTTTCTCTGTCTCAACATGGTATCTAGAGCCTAAAAAGAGACAACCCTAAAACCGTGCGTGCCTGGTGGACCCACTACCCACCAGTGAATTTTTTTTTCAGCCAACCATGTTTCATCTCCAGTTTGCCGGTTTCCCTCTTCCGTGTCCTCTTTCCGATAGCAGTCCTCTTGTCCTCCCCTGTCCGCCGCCATCCGCGACTTTCTAGCGACCTTTCCAACCAACAACCCCATTGCCGAAATCGGCTCCTCCTGCTCAGTCAACACCCGAAGACCCAGCCTCGGCCCACCATCGACACGCTCTCACAGGCCCCCTCTAACATTTGCGCAGAATTTCACGCACACCACTTCCGGCTTCACGTGCCGGTGCGTGGGGCCTTGTCTCCGATTGCGACTTGTATCGCTGTGTTCGTTGTCTCATTTATGGCCATATCCCGACCACCACCACCTCAACCGGTCACCGAAGCATCTTTGTCTCTCTCCAAGAACTGTTCTGGTACAAATCTGACTAGATTCTAGCCACGACAACATCAATCGTTCACCTGCGCATCTCTGTCTCTCTCCCGGATCTTATTTAGGTACCTTGTGCTTTTGTTTTATTTTTTTTGGCACAATATTCTAATCTGTGGGCCCCACTGCTCCGACGAACACCGTAGACTCATCCACCCAGCCAAGACCATCTCGGACTAAGTATGCAGATTTTTTACAATGGTTTGCACAACGTTAGTCCTCTGATTCCTCTGCTCCAACGACTGCCTATGCCAACTTTCTGAAGTGGTTTGAGCAACGTCAGACCTCTAGTTCCACTACCTCTATTGCACATATTGATACTTCATTTGCCTTTCTCGTTTCCCATTAATTGGTGCTTGGGTTCTTGATTCTGGTGTGACTGACCACATTTCTGATAATAAAACTCTTTTCTCCAAACTTTTTCACAATGGTTATTTGCCTACTATCACTTTAGCAAATGGTTCCAAGTCCCAATCCCAAGGGATCAGCACTACCCATCCCCTCTCTTCCCTTTCAGTAGACTCTGTCCTTTATGTTCCTGGGTCGGATACTTAGCAATGGATGTGAGTCTCATGACCTCTACCAACTCTCCAACCCCTCTAGTGTTTGCACTGTCAAGAATTCCTCTCTCACCATCCATGCACAATTGGGTCATCCTAGCCTTCCCAAACTACAAAAATTGGTGCCCAACCTCTCTAAGTTGTCGAGTCTCCCTTGTGAGTCATGTCAACTAGGAAAACACACTCGTAGTCCGTTTCCCGGTAAAGTCAGCAGTCAAGCGTCATCTCCCCTTGCTTTAGTACATTCTGATGTTTGGGGTCCCAGTCATACTGTTTTTACTCTAGGGTCCAGATATTTTGCCATTTTCATTGATGATTACTCTCACTGCACTTGGTTATTTTTTATGCAAAATCAATCTAAGTTGTTTTCAATATTTCAAAACTTTTATGATGAAATTAAAACTCAATTTGGTATTCCTATACGCAGTTTGCATAGTGATAATGCTCGTAAATATTTATCTCAATCATTTCAATCCTTTATGGCTTCTCATGGCATTCTTCACCAAACCTCTTGTGCTCATACCCCTCAACAAAATAGGGTCACTGAACGCAAAAACAAACATCTCGTAGAAACAACTCGAACCCTTTTACTTCATGATAATGTTCCTTTCCGCTTCTGGGGCGATGCAGTTCTTACTGCCTGTTATCTGATTAATTGCATGCCCTCCTTATGCTTAATCACAAGGTCCCGTACTTTATTTTATATCCCCATCAACCTCTGCATTCCCTACCACCTTGTATATTTGGGCCTACCTATATTGTTCATAATCTCACTCCTGGTCTTGATAAACTTTCCACCCGATCTATTAAGTATGTTTTTCTTGGTTACACTCGGTCCCAAAAGGGTTATCTCCTAACTATGTTACTTTGAGTTATCATCGTCTATCTTCTTTGCATTATGCTTGTCTTTCTTCCTTGTCTTTTGTGTCTATTCCTAACTCTCCAGGTGACATTTTATCTCATCCTGGGTGACGACAAGCTATGATCAATGAAATGTGTGCCCTTCAGAGCAATGGTACTTGGGAACTTGTTCCTCTTCCTCCCGGGAAGTCTGTTGTAGGTTGTCGGTGGATTTATGTAGTCAAGGTTAACCCTGATGGCAAGATTGATCACATCAAGGCTCGTCTAATGACAAAAGAGTATACCCAGATTTTTGACTTGGATTATGCGGACACTTTCTCGCCCGTGGTGAAGATGGCTTCGGTTCGACTTTTTCTGTCTATGGCTAATATTCGCCACTGGACCCTTCATCAGCTGGACATCAAGAATGTTTTTCTCCATGGTGATCTAGAAGAAAAGGTTTACATAGAACAACCACCAGGGTTTATTGCTCAAGGGGAGTCTTTTGGACTAGTTTGTCTTCTTCATAAATCTTTATATGGCCTTAAACAGTCTCCTAGGGCTTGGTTTGACCAATTTAATACTGTAGTTCAACAATTCGATATGACACGGAGTGAGGCTGACCACTATGTCTTCTATCGCCATTCAGCTCAAGGGTGCATTTATTTGATTGTGTATGTCGACGACATTGTTATCACTAGCAATGATCACCATGGCATAATTCAGGTAAAACAATATCTTGGTCATCACTTTTAAACCAAAGGCCTTGGCAAACTTCGATACTTCTTGAGAATAGAGGTAGCACAATCCAATGATGGTATAGTAATTTCACAGAAGTATATCATAGACATTCTTGAGGAAACAGGTCTATTGAATGCAAAGCCTGTTGACACTCCTATGGATCCGAATGCTAAACTTCTACCAAATCAGGGGGAGCCACTCTCGAATCCAAGAAGATACAAAAGATTAATTAGAAAACTAAACTATCTCACTGTTACACGTCTTGACATCTCCTTTGCAATTAGTGTGGTAAGTCAGTTTCTAAATTCACCTTGTGATGCACATTAAGATGCAGTAATTCGCATCCTAAAGTATATTAAGGGAGCTCTTGGAAAAGGCCTTGTCTATAAAGATAAGTGTCACATTCAGATTGTTAGATACTCAGATGCTGATTGGAAAAGTTCTCCTCTTGATAGAAGATCCACTTCAGGGTATATTCATCGGGGGTAATCTGATATCCTAGAAAAGTAAGAAACAAAATGTGGTTGCAAGATCAAGTGTCAAAGCAGAATATCGAGCCATGACCTTAGCTAGTTGTGAACTCATTTAGTTAAAACAACTACTTAAAGAGCTTTGATTTGGGGAGATTATGCAAATGACGCTCTTTTGTGATAATCAAACTGCATTGCATATCGCCTCTAATCCAGTGTTTCATGAAAGGACCAAACATATGGAGATAAACTACCATTTTATTAGAGAAAAGATCCTATCTGGAGACATCACGACTAGCTTCATCAATTCAAATTATCAACTGGCAGATGTTTTCATTAAGTCTTTGAAAGGTTCTCGGATAAGCTATATTTGTAACAAGTTTGGCGCATATAACCTATATGCTCCAGCTTGAGGGGGCGTGTTGAAAACTATGTAAATAGTATTAGATTCATTGTATAGGCTAACCAAATTATGTAATTATGATAATTAGGATCTTTGTATTTACTGTAATAGGTCTATATAATTCAGCTTCCGTTGTGTAGTTTAGACACAGTTTCACAATCTTTATGCTTCTCTTTTCTCTATATCAACAGGTTGTGTTCCTCTAAGTTTTATGCTCTCAATATATTAGAATGAAGAAAAGAAAGAGGCTACAAGCAACCTAGAATCTTCAGCCTCCTAGTAACAACTTTATAGCCTTTACAATTACTGGTTCCCTACTTAGCTTTTCAAGTTCTTCACAACCTTCTATCTATGGTTTGTGTGTATGTCTGTGAGTGTGAGTGATAGTGTGTGGTAAAAGGAAGATTTATTATATTAGAAAGGGGGAGTGCAAAACAAGGTGGAGTTTAGGATTTTCTCCTGGATGAAACAACAAAAAATGCATTAGCTCACAAAATATCTTCAATCCCTCTCCAAGTCCATCAAAGAAGCCTCTTAAAGGAACCACGAGTAAAAACCCACAAGGAACCTTTTGCTAAGCTTTGTAGAATTATGCTGCAGCCCAATGCACCAAGACCCAAAAAACAAAGCATACTTCCATAAAAATGGAACATGAACAGATATTAGATATTTAAATGGAAAACAACCCATAAAATTTAAGCTCGGCACTATCCCGAAAATTGGCATTCAGTATATAAATTAAAATGTGCTTCTGTAAATTTCACCTCTAGCAAGTCTTTCTCAATGCGTTCCTTCAATTGTTGCATTGAAGCTGTACCACCAGCAAGCTGTTAGATAAGCAAAATCAATTTCAGTTGCGTCCAAGTACCTTTAAACCCAGAGAGAGAGGGGGCGGAGGGACACCAAATCATAGTTACCAGTATGCTACTAAATAGTTCTCTTCGAATGTCCACATCACACTTATTAATGCTCTCTATAACCTGCACATATTCAAAATAAATAGTAAAATCATGGCAATAAGACAATTTAAAGTCAGGAGTACATACCCAAAAAAATTAAAATTAAAATTAAAAATACCATTTTTGGAAGACCACGGATTGAAGGAGCAATTTCTGCAAAACTCTCCATGCCAGGGATTGTCTGTGATTTACATTGAAGCAGTAAAACTAGTGCACACAGGAACAGGACAAAAACAGGAACATTGACTGAACTGAAATATATAATCACAGAACACCACTGAAAAATCTACACATCGTAAATTTTTTTTTAACAGTCATAAGAACCAGGAACTCTGCATTTTACACCCACAACAAAAAACCAACCGGAAACATTCTTTATTCAGTAACATCTGCTTTTCAACAATTCACTTTTCACAAGCTTCAAATGTTTCAACTCCTCAAAACTTGGTTTTCATCTATCAATTAATGTGAGACTCAACACCCAGGATTTTCCCAAACAAAGGATAGTAAAATAAGCAACCTAAATTAAGAACCTAAAGTAGTTAAAGAAAGCTCATAGCATACTCAAAATAAATATCAAGATAAAGAACAATATCACCAGACACCAGTCATATCCAACAACCTTGAACAATAATGTGACTTTGTGTAAATATGATATTACCTTTAATAAACATTAAGAATTTTGGGAACAAATAAATTTGGTATACGATAGAGTTAGGAACAACAGCAAGTTTGATTACTACTAAAGAAGGTATCCTTTACACAGAAATATTCAAATAGAGACTGAAACAGACACGAAAAGGGAAAAAAAAAAAAAAACAGGAGATACTCCCGTGCAAGACTAGGTCCTGGCCCCAGCAAAATGCTGAAACTTAAGCATAAACTTTCCTACCCCTTTCTCTCCTTACCATACCCCTTATAACCCTCCTGTACACGTGATCCCTCTCCCACTACCAATCTAACAGATTCATCATGCTTTATCTGCCTCAGCAGAATATCCCACTAACGGTCTTCGGTCAGGTTCCCTGCTGCTCCTTTTCCCTTCTTTCTTCTTGTGTAAACAAGCCACTGACGTGGCCTTTCTTCATTTAGGGCCTGGCCCAATTCCTCATGTCTAACAGTATATGGGCAATGACGAGAAAGAACTGGATCTTATTCATATAACATCTGATCTGCATATCTATGGGCATTCAGTGTTATTTCTCTCCAGCATCTATAAGATAACACTGCAGTAGTGTTGCTATAAATAGTTTGGAAGGAGATAAAGAAAAATAGCTTGGAGGTGGACACTTCCTGTCTGATTTGATAGAACTCAGAACAACCATTCATTAAAAAATTGTAACATTTTTGGAAATAGCGTAGACGAGCATTTTGAATTGTATGTCATTTTATGTCTTCTAATTTCTTTTTTTTTAAGGGCTGCTTCAGCATTTTGAGATGTTTACAATCATACACATCTATTTGCCCTTTTCCTTTTAGAATTGATACTTCAGGTGGTATTTCTATTTATGCCTCCTGTCTATTAAGCTTACACTTTTGACATTTGCATAGCTATAATAAAAATGCTATCACAATTTACCCCCCAACCCCACCACACACAAATTTTATAAAGAAGAAAAACTGCCCAACTGACAGTTTCTCAATTTTTCTGAACCAAATTCAATCTGACAACAGCACATGATTCTTCCACCCAATCCTTAAATTTTTTAACTCCCCAAAGCCTAGCATAGAATCAAGCATTGGAAAATTTCTAACAGTGTGCCATTTAGCAAAGTCGTAATAACAGATTAACAAAAAAAATCCATGCATGAAAGCCACACACCTGAACCAAGGATGGATTAAAGAGAACATCAGGAATCTTGAATCTGTCAGATCCAATTTCAATTATCCTGTGTCATCCATGATATCGAGGTTAAATGATTATTACAGGAAATAAAACAGCACATAAACCAGAAGAAAAAATTCGGCTTCAAGCCAGCAAAGTTATTTGCAGATACACAAAAGATAACAGAGACAACACAAAAGATATTTGTAGAAGCACACAATTTAAAGATGAAAACCATAACTTAATGGATCCTCACTATTTCAATAAGAGTAAAGTTGGACTCACTGGCCATCAGGAAGCTCATATGGAGTCATTGGAATGTTAGTATATGCACTCTCTGCCATGGAAAAGGAAGAATAATGGATGTCAAGTCATATATGGAAACTAATAACAATCAATTCCATTGTAACCAGGAAGGTAAAAGCATCAGAGAGAGTTGTAAAATATTAAGAGAAAAGGCATTTCATGTTTTTCATTTGATCAAAGCATTGAAAAATCATGTGCAAATGAACTAATCTATGTGAAAATATAGAGAGCAAGTGAAATAAATCAAAGGAAGCATGACAAGTCAATTCAACATATGTATAGCTTGCAAGAGAACAACTGTGAAAGCTGTTTAAACCTTGGAGCTGCAAGCATACAGATCAGCTGTACTACTAAAATAAGAATTACCCATACACTGATCCCATAAATTAACATACAAGACAAACTTTTACTCACACATTATGAAATAATAAGATAACAGAACTACAGTTTATATCAATTATTGAAGAATGGAATAGCATATTATTTTCAAGAGATGCTACCACCAAAGATGCTTATACATAACATATTAAAAAAATGCCACAATAAGTAAGCCATTTATCTGTGTATGTCCTATAAAGAACACAATGAACTAGACCAATGGGATTCAAAACATTATATGAATTTATAACAACTGGAACACAAACCATCATATGGAGAATCTGGAGCTCGGCAAACACATTCCTTGATATCACTAGCAATCACCCTCTGTCAAAATAAACAGTCAGCAAGAAAAGGAGATATGACATGAAAAATGAAAAGAAAATTTTGGGCCAACTACAGACCTGGGAGTAGAGTTTGTAGCTTCCTGTCGTATGTGGAAAATCAAGGTTTACAGTCTGCGGGATTCAGAAAAAAAAAGGAGGTAATAAGAATTACTCTTCATTCATGTATTCAACTGCAGTGATTACTTAAATCATGCTAAAAGTAACAGCATGAAACTGAATAACATTTGTGATTCCATAGACATAGATATGAACTAGAAAACAAGAGGTAAATTTATGATCTCAAGTCAAATAGCAGCAATGTACCACAATTGATAGTGTCATTATTATTAAACTTGAACAACTAATTGATCAATAAAGTTCAAGAGGAACCATCAGGCTAAAAGAGATGAGAAAAATGAAGTTCTCAATCCATGTCATGATAGTTCTACCACAAAGCTGTACCCCGGGAGGCAACAGTGGAATATAACATTCAGAGATTGGCACCCCCATATTGCCAAACTTCAAAAACTCAACAGAAAAAGGGAAGAAAAAGTCATAAAACTTTAAGGATTATGCAAAATAGGAAGAAACAAGTCATGCTACTTACAAGTTATTACAAATTACAATGATACTATAATATACCTGAAGATTTCCAGGCCGTATTTCCTTTTTCTTGAATGAATACCGGGGTTTTATCTACAATAACAAATAAAGAAAAAAAATAAAAAAAGCAGATACAAAAATAGCTACTTACTTTACTTCAGATGACCATTGAAAAAATTAAATTAGCTAATGTTTGTCACTCACTGTGATACCTTTGCCTTCCAAACTGTTCATCAAGCAATCTGTCAGAAATTCTCCACCAATAGGAGAAGTTGTCACAGCCTGTTGTTGTAAACATATACAAAGACATGAGCAGACACTTGCAACACAAACAAACCTTAAATACAAATATAAAGGATACAATAAAATAAAAATCCTTTGATTGTTCTAAATTATATTTCAAGGAAAGATAATGCAAGACATTAAGCTATTACAGATAGATGAAGAAACATTAATATTGAAAATTTGAAATAGATAGGGAGTCTTTAATGAAATTAAATGGAACTTGCATACCAACATTTTGAAACCAATGTGTAACTTGCATTAGTGCCTTTCACAAATTAATAGCTACTCTATGTTTTACAATTTAATTATATGTTATATTTTTGTAACATTGAATTAAACGGTCAAGTATCAATGATCAGATAACTTTGACAATGTCCCATTTAAATTTTCTCTTCATAACCAGTTAAATGCCCAAAACTAACCATTTTTGTTATGTACTAAAAAAATTGCAATTGTGATTAATTAGAAAACCTTCCAGTTATTGTCTTAAATTGTAAAACATTAATTTTTCAATATTCATTCTTAGTCGGCCAAAAAAAATCAGATATTTTATCATATGATATCAAATATCTTCAATATATATATATATATATATATATATATATATATATTAATGACTTACTTAAACCCCTAATCCACCAGTGATAATTTTTAATGACAAAGCCAGATTTTGGAACATTGGGGCATACAAAAGAAGGCGGAAGTAACAACATTAGAGCCTCAAACAAAGATGATAAATAACAAACTAAATATTATAAATAAGCTTAAAAGATATATCAAGTCAATTATCTGACAAATGATTTCTATTTGATGGGCTAGCAAGCAATACCTTTTGAAGAACATAACCATCAAGTACTGGTGCAACTGTAGTTGATCCACCACCACTGAGTATTGAAAATTTGAAATAATGAACAAAACTACTCATCAGCAATCCAGTATTATATTGTGGCATATCAAATACAATTAATAAATCAAATATCAACAATGAAGTGACAATGGAAATTTATTATTTACTTGCATGCTGGAAAGAAAAAGGAAGACAACTGTATTGCACTATCTTCAAAACCATACTCATATGAAGACAATTGTATCGCACATTAATATCACCAGACCAGAGAACCAAATTGTTAGTCAAGAACTTCAAAGTCACTTACCAATCAATAACTAATGATGTAGCACGTCCTGATGCAAAAGATGTGAGAACCTGGTGTTAAGAAATACTCCTTCATTAACTAGTTCACAGATTCATAGTTTCATGCCAACAATATAAATTAAATTCATTTTTTTCTCACTCTAATTTTTATAATGAAAGTTGGATGCACAAGGCAGTAAAGGACATGTCACTTACAGCATTCTTGGCCAAAAACAATGCAGGTACCTTGTACTTTTCAAACATAAGCTCTGCTGTCCTGCCACATTGACAACAAAATGAAAATTACAAAATTTAAGAATTGTTGAATTGAACCGAACTTTATTACTATACATGAAATAATATAATAGTGTATACTGCTAAAGCCAAAAACCAAATGACAAGGGGAAAAAAACATTTTCAGAATACCTTTCTCTCTGTTCTTGAGTGTTAGAACATGGCTCAGCGAGTAGCATTGGACGCTCTTTAGGATCAACTAATAGGCATTCCCTGAAAATCAGTTAATAGTAACATAAGGCATAAAAGAGATAAATAAATTAGCAGAAATTTACAAGACAACAATCTTTAAAACAAGAATGGAAAAAACCATCATATATTCGACGTGGATTGGTAAGCATACAGTAAGATTTGCATAAAATTATGTCCCAGCATAAACAACAGGATACCATTAATTATTCTTGTTTTTTAATTCTCTTTTACTCTTTATACAAAAGTTTACTACATTTTGGGACCATTGCATTTGAAAAGAACCATCAGGAGCTTCCTTAGAACCTTAACAAATGGCAACCATGTATGCTATATCACAAAACAAACGTCACAAAGAGAATGATGATCCTGTTTCCACAACCCCCCCCAAAAAAATAGAAAGAAAGAAAATAATGATCCTAGAATGCAGATTATAGACAGATTAGGTAATCAGCAACAACCTCAAAGCATGATCCCATATGTTGTCTACAATATTCCAGTCAACAACAACTCCATTCTTTAATGGTGACAGCACCTGATAGGCATAACAGGAATAGATGACTAAAAATATTTAATTTTAAAATAACTGAAACGATTAATTGAAGCATACCCTAGCAGATATTTCAAAGTGTTACCTCCATATAGTCTCTACGGTATCCTAAGGACTGAGATCCTACATAAAGTTTGCATTTTCCCTTGGTTTTGTCAGAATCAAGATTTTTGGCATTGTTTTGTAAATCTGCAGCAGCTCCCAAGTTCTCTGCAGCATCACCAGGTACATCAATGTCCATTTGATCAATTGCACCAACAACCTAAACAAACGCATGCCAAGATAACATAGAAGTTAGAAACAAACAATGTATGCATGTTCCATAAATTTCCTAGATGTTCAATAATAAAAAAATATATTATACATGCACCCAATTACATTAAGATAAAGCGCAATAGTTTATCACCAATGAAAATGTCACCGCCCAGTTCATTACAGAGGCAGCATCTAGAGCAATAACTGACAGAAAAAAAATAGTGGACGCTAAACTAATGATACTAAGATATATATAATTGAATGGAGTTAGAGTTACACTAATGAAAATCCTGAAAATGCCACTAGCAGATGTTAAACTAATAATAAAAAATTTTGAGGTTAAATTACTCTATAGATTCATATATTTTCATTGAATTTTCAAATAAGGTCTTTATAGTCTAAAAAGTTTTTAACAAAGTCCCTATTCTTCTAAAATATTTTAAATAGGTCCCTACTGACCAAAGGCCATTTAGACTTTATTAATTGATGTTTACAGCCATCTGCAGGTCATTCTATGTTGTTGCAGTTATAGATCAGGACTAAATTATAAAATTTTATAATTAGCAGGGGCCTAATTGAAAACTTAGCTAAAAAATAGAGACATATTTAAAAAAAAATTAGAATTATAGGGATCCCATTAAAAACTTCAAAATCATAGGGACTTATATAAAAATTTAGTGAAACTATAGAATCAAAGTAATTTAACCAATTTTTTACAAGGTTTTGCTCTTGAGGAGGGAATCAACCCCATCCTCACAAGCCTTAAAGGCCCTCAAGTTTTCAACTTTATACAATGCGGAACTTAAAAAGCCTCTGTATGGTGTGTAAGACTTGAGAGTCCTTCAAATCAACGGCACCAACAAACAATACCAAAAAGTGATAAATAAAACACACAACAAGGGCTAATTTTTTAAAAAATTTGAGGTACTCGAGTTGTTGCAAACACCTCAGAACAACGCACATTTTGATTTCAGAGTCACACTTACAGAGGGAAAGACGGCCTTGGGAGCATCTTCGCCAGCATAACCAGCTTTGCATGTGTGCGAACCCAGGTCAATCACTATTGCTGATACTTCGTCTGTGAGTTAAGAAACGAAAAGAGAAATTGCAAAGAAAACGAGAATCAGAGGATAACTTGAACTTGGGTAGGAACAATAAGAAGAAAAGAAAGAGGTTATTGAACACTCACCACCGCCATACATGTCTAGGGTTTGGGTGAAACAATGTGAATGTGGGTTCAGATAGGGTTTCGATTCGAGTTTTGAGAGTGCAAACGAGCAGTGAGAGGGAGCTGAGGGTCAGATTCAGGTGGAACAGAAGAAGGGCTTTTGTTTAGAGTTTTGATTGATATGGCGGTTTTTTCTGGGATGCCTCCAATTCGTATCACATCTTGGGTTGGGCCCTCTGGATCTGTGCCAGTGGGAAGCGTAGCCCATATAGTGTGACATGTTTGACTGTATATGTTAGTTTTTTTATTTTCATTCAAGTTTGTAATTAAAATTTTAAGAATATTTTTTTTTACTAAAGTTTCTTTTGAGTACAAAATAACGAAAAAAAAATTATGCACTTAATCGGTTTTTATTTGGTTTATTTAATCTACTTTTTTAATTTTAAAATCTATTTATGTATATAGTAAGTGTTAATAAGAAGAAAATTCATTCAGTAATAGCATATAACAAAATTAAATTTATTTTTTAACATTTTTCATCTGTATTTTATTATGTTTTATTGAAAAAATATTCCACAAACTTGATATATTTAAAATAATAACTTAACATAAAAATATCTTTTTAAATAAATATAAAAAAGAGTAAAATATCTTCAAAATAATGTCCGCTGCGTATTGGGAGTAGTCTAAAGACATAATCCTTCCTCTATGAGTTTGTCTATGAAAAATCAGCCTGCATATTTTTCTGCTCTTCTTGAATTACTAGATGCTTACCTTATGATTTGTTCGATACTCACTGACAATCATGAAATGGCAACCTTTCATTTCGATGACCTCAAACATGAAGAGGGAAGTTGGAAATGTGTGAGTAGATAAGAGTAGGGAGAAAGAAAAACAGTTGTATTTTTTTTGTTGGTAGCTAGAGAGTTGTATTTTTGTGTAAACATACTATTTTGTAAGGGCTTTTTTATTAAGTTGTTATAGTTAGTAAAATTATTTATCGAAATATATTTTTTTAAATTATTTATTAAATTACTATTTTTTAAAATTATTTATCAAAATATCATTCTTTTGAAATTATATACCAAACTGTCACCATTTTGTCTTACGTAGTATTTTTTAATATTATCTGACCAGTTAGGATGCGTCATCCTACTTGGTGCATCCCTGCTGGCCTGGACACTGAAAACGCCAACAAGGGTGGTGTAACCAGGGCACCTGCGCTAAGCGTTTTGACGCAACATGTATATATATTGGCTCCCTCCCTCCCTCATCCGTGACATTGCTTTTATTTTCTAAATTCTTATTATCTCTTTACAAATTTCTTCTATCTAAACGCTCTGAACTCTCTAAACGAACTCAATTCTTACTAGAAGTGGTGTCTAGATCTCTATCTGTGATCAAATTCAGATTGTATTCATTATATGTAAGTATCTCTTTCAATATTTAAATATTTTATTTATTATTTATTGATTGATTTTTCATTATGTTAGTGTTAATTATAAATTAATGTAATTATATATTATGGCATTTTAATTATACATTAATGTTTTCATTGTCTAATAAATAATGGAGTGATAAGATATATAGTCCGAACTATATGAATTATTATTTTGTACGTGTCGAATAAAATATATTTTTTTTCTTAAGTACTTGACATAGTTTAAATTAGTAAATATAACTTAATTCAAATTAACCGTGTTTAGGAAGTTATTTATACATAAAATAATATAAATTCATTGTTATATGTCCAATTAATATTGTAATTAATTTTTAATATATTGAATACATATGTGTTGAATTGTTATTATTCAGAAAAGGAATTAACATGACAAAACCGCTGAATGTGCACATTAACTTCAATGGAACAATGTATGATGGTAAAGAATGTCTCATGTATTAAGGTCCTCCTCCCAGACCTATTGTGATCACAGTTAATATGACTTTGGATAGATTAAAAAATAATATTCATTCAAAGTTGAGGCTCCAAGCAAACCAACATGTGTCAAATGTTGTCTATCAGTGTCCGCAATGCTTCAATCCATAAAGATGGGTAGGTCTTCCAATAGAAGATGATGATGATATAAAATACATGATAGATTACTTCTGTCAAATTCCGAACATGGTCTCGATGGAGTTGTATGTTGAGATAGAAACAAGTGGGCAGGAAGAACATGTTGAAACTCCTGGTGAAACCGAAGCTCAAGTTGGTCCTTCTAATCAAGTTGAGCCATGCAATATGATTGTTATTGGTGGTGCAATGGTTGAAGCTGATAACCCACTTGTCAGAGATGCAGTATGGGAGACAAGTGAAGACGAAAAACAGGTAGCTGAGGGTGATGATTCAGACACTGACATAAAGGCAGAAAACTTCGATGCCAAAGAAAATTTACAAGTTCCATTGTCAGTTGCTCCTCAATCCATGTTTATGCCTCCAGGCCCTGAATTTGTGTTTGTGCCACCATGCCCTCAGTTTTCTCAAATCAATTGGGATGCATTGAGTAATCTTGATAACTTGCCTGAATTAGATAATCGTGGGACTTGGACCTTCAATGATGAATTCTATGTTGGCTTGCAATTTCCATCAAAAGATGCCGTGAAGTTGGCCCTCAAACAATATTCAATTCACAGGCATCTAGAGTACAAGATTGAAGATTCTAATTCACGAAGATTTACTGCTAAGTGTCCTAGTTTTGACGAAGGTTGTAATTGGAGAGTTAGAGTCATACAAAGCAAGAGGTTAAATACGTGGCAGATTACAAAATATAATGGATCTCACAGTTGAGTAAACCCAACTATGTCATTAGATCACCGAAAGTTGGACTCTCGTATGATCTGCTCTTGCATTTTGGAGTTAGTTAGAACAAAACCCAATGCACATGTATCCTTAATTGTTGAACAGATTCGAAGCCAATTCAGTTACCAAGTTTCATATCGAAAAGCTTAAAAGGCAAAACAACTAGCCATTGTGAATGTTTTTGGGGATTAGGACAAATCTTACGAGGTATTGCCTAGATGGCTAGCAGCCATGAGAAGGGACACAGAAGGCATAGTGGTGGAGTTACAAAACGAGGAATGTTTTGTGAATAACCGTCTTGATCGTTTGAAAAGAGTCTTTTGTCGATTATTCTGGACATTTAGACCATGTGTTGCTGGCTTCCGATATTGTAAGCACATTATTCAGATTGATGCCACTCATTTGTATGGCAAATACCGTCATAAGTTGTTGATTGCAGCGACTTAAGATGGAGATAGAAAACATCTGCCAATTGCATTTGCCATTGTAGAAGGGGAGACCAAGGATGCTCGGAGTTGGTTCTTAGCCCACCTGAGATTGCATGTCACACAACAAGAGGGCTTGTGTTTGATTTCTGATCGACACAGAGGCATCTTACAATCAATGGCAAATGAAAATCTTGGATGGTAGTCACCGAATGCGTATTATGTCTTCTGCATACGGCATATTGGTTCTAATTTTAACTCCAAATTCCAGAATAAAGAGTTAAAGAGATTTTTTATTAATACAGGTACTTAATTTTAACTCCAATTTTCAACTTGTGATGTAATATATGATAATAATAGTTAGGTTCTAATACTAACCTAATTCATTTGTTGTATCAGGATATGAACCAATCGCAATAAAGTTTGATGTTAGGCTAGAGAAGCTGACAGTTACAACAGAGATGGCAAATTGGATTAATGCAATTCTAAAAGAAAAATGAAGTTTGGCATATGATGGTGACAGCAGATTTGGTCATATGACTACCAATTTGTCAAAGTGCATCAACGGAGTATTGAAGGGTAGCAGAAATTTACCTATAATTGCATTGGTTCAATTGACATATACGAAGTTAGTAGAATACTTTGTCAACCGAAAAGACGAGGCAAATTCGAAATTGATGACATTTGGGCATGAATTGAGTGATGACTTATTGAAGCACTAGAGAGTCAACCTGACAAAAGCCAGCTCACACCAAGTTTGTTGGTACAATAGAGAGAACACAAGGTTCATGGTTAAAGAGGCATTTAACCATGTAACACAACAGGGTGGACTTTCATATACTTTAAACCTAGAAGAAGGCCAGTGTGACTATGCGGTGTTTCAAACAATGCATTATCCATGCTCTCATGCGATTGCTGTGTGTGCTTCTGTGGCAATTGACCTATTCCGATTTGTGCATATGGTTTACAAGATGGAGAGCATTTACAAAGTTTACGAGTTTGATTTCGAACCGATTCGGGCTGAACCATGGTGGCCTGCAGGTCCTGACATAACTTTGGTGCCAGATCGTGCATTGCTTAGATCTAAAGGTCGACCAAAATCAACTTAACTCAGGAATAGGATGGATTAGCGTGAAGCAGGGCTAGGACAGACGTATACAACATGCCATCAACCTGGACATAATTCTCGTACATGTCGTGCCGGTGAATCGAGTTCCTTGAGGGATGATGGAGTGGGGCCGTCTAGTAATAGTTAGGACATATTTTCATTTTCAGAATCTTGTATTAGCAATAATGTGTATTTTGAAGTTGTATTATTTTGTATCACTAATCTATGATGTTGTATTCGAATACTATTAATATATGTTAGTTGATTATCAACGTCAACTTCATTTCTTCCATATTATATTTTAGCGTAGTAATCATATGGTCATATCATATTTTATTATAGTAATCATATTATCACACTAATTATTGTTATTGTTTGGCATACAGCTGACAGATGACATTCTGTGTAAACCCCGGACCAGAGGACGACTCGATTTTGGAGTTGCAGGAGTACCATGTTTCTCAGCATGTATGGCAGGAACATGAGGACCGACACCTGTGTGTTAGACGTGCTCAAAAGGCGAAACATATGGACCCCCCTGCGCCGATTCTTCTGTATCTACAACAGGCTGGCTTCTTGGGGGTTGCCCATATGGGCTATTGCAGCATTGATCACCCCTTAATCTCTGCGTTGGTTGAGAGATGGCGTCTAGAGATGCATACATTTCACATGCCTACCGAAGAGTGCAGCATTACGTTGGAGGATATCGGTATAATATCGGGTCTTCCTATTGACAGCGCTGCAGTCACTGGCCTTACCCATAGGACTGATTGGCTCAGTCTGTGTGTTCAGTTGTTAGGAATTGATGAAACTCCCTCGCTCATAGTTGGGGCACGCATTGACATGACATACTTGTGGCAATTGAGTGTTACTGCAGTCACTGAGGATGATGATGATGAGTACGTGCAACAGCATGCACGACATTACATACTTTGGTTGCTTGGGGGTTTCTTATGCCCCGATCATTCTGGTAAGTTTGTGCACTTGATGTTCCTTCCATTGTTGGAGGACTTTGATATTGTCGGGACATATAGCTGGGGGTCTGCAGTCTTGGCGTACCTGTATAGAGAGCTTTGTAAAGCTACGGATTACAACGCACGCGAGATCGGAGGGGCATGCATCTTATTGCAATATTGGACATGGTACATATTCCCCCGGCTTGCCCCCTACACTAGCTGATCATGTTGAACCTGATGCGTTTTATGGTGCTGATCGTGGTCAATTACGTCCCTTAGGATGGGAGTAAGTTTCTACTTCATATCATTTTTTATATTACTTTGTTGACATACTTTGTTAATATTTATAACTTAAGTTTATAATACTTTCATTTACCAAATAGGTGGCGCAAGCATGAAGTCTAGAGTGATTGTGATTGGCGTCCTTGCATATTATCGTCAATTCTTTGATCAGTTGAAGAACGATGATGTATGTCTTGTTTTACATTCGTTTAAATTATTTACTTATGTATATACCGTCTTAATGTTGTGTGCATCTCATTTTTGCAGATTATATGGCAACCATACACGGATGAGAAAGTGGCAACACTGCCACCTTTTTGTGTGGCTAGTAGGGACATAGCACTGGCAGTGGTCCCTCTCATATGTTTTCACATTGTTGAGTGGCACCAGCCAGACTGCGTGATATGGCAGTTTGGTCTTGACCAGCCCATACCACGGAGACCGCTCCAACTGGACAGTTTGCACTCAGTTACACTGCAGGTAGGCATGATGATAATTGATCAGCTACACATGATGTTTACATAGCCACCTGGGATAGTCAAAGGGAGAAGCTTGTTAGGGAAATCTCATTGCTCGCACCCCTCGATTCGTATTCTGAGTACATGCGTTGGTATAAAATAATTACCAGACGTTGGATTGCTCCCACTAGTGCATCTATTGGGAATGCGGCAAACTCTTTACCAATTTGCTAGTGACTATATGAATTTTGTATTCAATATAATGGCATAAATTATATCTGTTTCTTAAGCGGACATTACAGAGTATTTGTTCAGTTCAACTACTGACACTGCCGCTCGAGAAGCTGCTACACAAATCCTACACTCATTGCGGGAGCATGACCGCATTACAATGGAACATCTGCGTCCAGCTCCAGCAGCAGATGACATTTCAAGGCCGCCCGAAGAGTCCAGTCAATAGGGAACGCAGCATAGACGGAGGACAAGATTAGTGAGCACTCGGACACGACTTCGACATCCCGAGGACTTCGGCTCTACCAGTCAGCACACGACTCTGCCTCCTACCACTGCTACATACCCTCACTCAGCTACCACCTACATATCACCCACCATGCCCACCATACCATTACCCACCGTATCCTTACCCGCCACCGGTTACCCCTCGTATTCTTACCCACCTCATGGTTACCCACTATATCCTTACCCGCCACCAAGTTACCCATTATACTCATCACAGCTAGGTCCTTCTTCCGATCCATATCACAGGCCACCACATTCTGATGCGGGCCCATTTCATTGACATGTAATTATATGTCATTAGTGTATCTGATAATGTTATATTTAATGATTTTATGTAAAATACTATTGATAATAGATTATTGTGATTTTAGTACCTTTATTGGATTAAATATATTTGTCGCTCAGTTTTAATTTTTTTTAAAGATATTGGTAACTGGTGAATTAAACAGGATCATGTGCTTTTGGGAAGGTCTAACATTTAGGAGAAACTCTGTCAAAATTTTCACTCCAATTCGAATGATTGCAAATTGGGAGGCAGATGATTGGGATCCTAATCACTAAATAAACTTCCAAACAATACTATTTTTTTCCTCAAATAAACGTGTAGTAATATACACAAAAAAATAAAAATAAACTTTAAGCATAATGTTTTTTAAACATACATCCCTAAATAAACGTTTCAAACAATGCTATTTTCTTAACTCAAATAAACGTGTAGTAACATACACAACAAAAAGAAAAATAAACTCCAATCATAATGTATTTTTTAAACATACATCTCTATCATTGTCTTCATTTTTTTTAAATTTAATAAGATTTATCACATTAAAAGTGACAATTTGAAAAGCCCTATCATTTTTCATGCAAAAGATAATCATTTTAGCACTTACGGGGACCTGTAAGTGATTGTAGAGTTAGACAGAGTCGTGTCTAACAACAACAAAGCTTCTGTCTGATTTCTGGAAGAAGACACGGTCGTGTGTATTTTGACACAGCCGTGTCCTGGTTATGCCATCCTTGTTGGCGCAGGTAGCTTGGTTACGCCATCCTTGTTGGCGTTTTCAGTGTCCAGGCTAACAGAGAAGCGCCAAGTAGGATGACACATTCACGTAGGTTGCGCCAACCGTGTTGGCGCAACCTATGTAGATGCGTCATCCTAGCTGGCTAAATAATATTAAAAAATACTACGTAGGACAAAAGAGTGATAGTTTGATATATAATTTTAAAAAAATAATATTTTAGTAAATAATTTAAAAATATAATTTAATAAATAATTTAAAAAATAATATTTTAATAAATAATTTTATCAACAAAGTGATAATTTAGTAGAAAAATTATCTTGTAAATTAAGTAGGATGTGCAAATTTTCAATTTTACCCACTTTATTAGTTGGCTTTTAAATGATTGTAATTGTAATGACATTTTTAGAATGATGTATTGTGATGAAAGTAACCAATCCCCTTTTTCAGATAATTTTCTTTACATTGTGTTTATAGTTTGATTGTTTGATAAATAAAAAGTTGAAAGAAGATGTTAAATTATATATTTTTTATTTTATTACCTACAAAATAATAATATAAGAATAATGTTACAAAAAATATGTGTAAATATCGAATATTAAATGAGGCTGCAATTAGCACATTTGCATGGGTGGTTGGGATTCTGACGCACATTTAAAAGGGTCACACTAGATAGAGCGTTTTTGTCATCTTCTGCCATGATATTAAAGGCTTGGTCATATGGCTTATGACCGTATTTATTATAGGAAAAAATCATTATATATATATTTTTAGAGATATATCTATTATTAATATTTTTTAGAATATTAAATTTATTAAAAAATATGATAAAAAATTATTATAATAAATAATATTAAAAAATATAAAAAATATATATATACTATTAATAATAAAAATATTAAAAAAATTATTATAAGAAACTCTCGATCATTCAATCTCTAATTGCATTATATATCTCGATTGCTTACTTTTCTTTTAACAAATTATTGATTATTGACTTTCAAATATTATTATCACATATATAGATAATCAATTGATCCAACGAAATATATGCAAAACTTAGCTCATTCAAATCCAAAAATACATAATTGAGTAGGAGTTCAACGATTATCACTTACTTGGTTAGTGAATTGCTTCTGCATAGCTTGAAAGGTAGTGGCCTTCCTCTATCTAGATCGCTTCTATTGAGCCTAGTCTCTTTGTTAACGAAACACTTGTATTCAATTATGAATATATTGTCCCGGAAACGGCAAGGAAGATTCTAATGCATGTTATGCCAGAAAACAATGACCTACTACATGCAATTCACCTCACCACCCACCAGCATTAATCAATTACTTAATGACACAAACATAATACATTGTTGTATCGTATAATATTCCTTCGTATAAAGTCACTCAAATATATCAATTTTTTTCATAATTCAGATAGATAAAATTTCAAAAAAAATTAATAATGGGTGCTCATGCGATAAAGTTTACTCTACGGACTTGTTTTCGAGATGTGAGTATCAGTGTTCATAAAATTTTACATAGGTTAATCACCATTGATATATTAATAAAATAAATAAATGGGTAGTATTTATAACATGCAACCTGTTGAACAGATAATAAGTATGATTTATATATTTATACAAATTCTTTTACAGATTTCAAATGTTAATATTTACGTACACTCAAATTCACATACAAAAACTATAACCACTCCTTCTTTTTTTGTATCAAGATATTGTGCATACAAAAAATTCTAAAATTTCAAATTTATGAACATGTTAGAATCCTCCTTACAAAGATACGGAAATTGCGATTTACAATCCCAACAAATGTTGCAAATCTAACTAAGGCAAAGTAGGCTTGTGTCCCTCTCTTTCTAATCAATCTATCAATTACTATAATATAAAAAAGAAAGATATATGATTTAAAAATTTATCATGTGTTTTTTCAGTTATCAATTTAATACTTTTATTTTTTTGACAAATAGAATCTATGAAAGCTATTTTTATGTCACATGTAATTTGATGTGATAAATTTTTTCATATGTAATCTAATGTGACAATAGCCACGTGTGAAAAATAAATAAAAAATAAAATTTAAAAAATATCAATCATCAAATAACAAAATAAAAAATAAAAATAAAAAAAATTTAAAGACCCGATTAAGTTTAAAACAAAAATCAATTTGGGATGATGTTGTTGCACTATCAACCCAAAACTCATCCATGTGGGTTTCAATTTCATCTCAAATTCAAATAACTAATTTGAGGGATGTTGCATCGTTAACCCAAAGCTCATCATTTATGGGTTTTCAATTTTATCATTGTTATCACCGCTCAACCTAGGGCTCCATCATTTTATGGGTTTTCATCACCATCCTCACCCACCCAAAGCTTCCTTATTTCTAGGTTTTCTCAATATGAAGAAATCGGCATCTACAAGCCGTCGAACTCAACCACCAAACATCCATAACCACTGCTTAACGAAAACCTAATCTCGTCTGCAAGCCGAACTTGGACCGCACCAATAGTAACTAACTACCATTGTCACTGTCACCATCAACACAACTGACCAACAACAATAGTAAGATCCATATTCATATAGCTTCATGGTCCCTCAAGATTGTGTTAGTTTTTTCTTCTAGTTTTTTATCTCTATATTTTGGTTTATTTGAAATTGATATGAATAGAGTGGTTATTTGCAATTAATGTGATTGGAAAATAATGACAATTTATTTTAGTTTTCAATTACAAATGATGCTACTGAGTAAATTTAAAAATTATCCTAATAGATCACATTCCTAATACATTTTCTTGGGGTCAACACTTACATTTGAAAGAAAACATTTATGTAAATTGATAATATATACTCGTAGAATATTTGCCTAAAATGCTAGATTTACATTTATCTAATTGTATTATGAAAAAATCTAAATAAATTGAATGACGTGTAATCTGTGTACGTTACTTTTGAAAACAAATAAGAATCTTTTGTTATGCTTACCTGCTCATGTCTTACCTGCATAGTATTTTCTCTCTATAAATTTGGGTTACTTTGAGATTAATCGATTATCAATTGGATGAACAAGTAGACATGTATGATCTCCTCTCTTTGTTGTCTTTTTTGCAATACAAAATGAATAAAAAAAAATTTTTAAAGTAGTGTACGATAAGTGTTAAAAAAAATACAAAACAAGTATCTTCGTATTAAATTGTTTAATATTCAATGATTTATATTTCCTAAACTTATTTATATATATTTAGACAGTTATTATATATACATTTCAAGATTAGTTTAGTCAAACATGTCCGATCATATAATAAATAATAACAAATTTAAAAATATGACATTTGGTACATAATTAGCTACAAATAACTCCTTCATTTTATTTATTTGTTTAAATATAATTTTGTTTGCTTACTTTAATCATAGATTTAAATTTAATCTTTTTTATAAATTTTAATTTTAATTCAATTGACTTTTATTACTACCAGTATAGAACCATAAGTTAATTATATATAACAACTTTTTTCATGTGGCCAAATAGTATGTGGTTTAGTCTTTCGCAATATATTTTGGATAAGATTTCTTAAAAGTAAACTTATCATTAAAATTAGTAAGTAAGGACATATCAATCGTTAAATTACATTGAGTTAAAATTATAATGCATTTTACATTAAATTAATGATTAATACATTTTTATTTGCTCATTTTAGCAATAAGTTCACTTTATATTATCTCTTTCCAAATATTTTACTAAAAAGGTGGAGTATATATTTCCTATATCTTTAAAAAATAAAATAATCAATTAAATTTAAAGAAATTTAAAAACAATAAAATAAACAATTACTTGAAGGATATATACTATTTTTTAAAGATAATCTTGAAGATAATCAATTATCAATGGAATATCAATTATCAATAATATTGTAAAAGACATAATCAATTATCAATTGAAGATAATTTTGAAGGATATATACTAAAATAAATTTACCCATTATTAATTAGAATGAATTTGATTTTGATTGAGATAAAATTTAAATAAATAATACACGTAAGTCAAATATTTTTATAGATAACTTCTATAATGAAATAGCATTAAATTATTACTAATATGTTCAATTATAATTTATTTAAAAAACTAAATGAAAATCTTAAAGAGAATATGCTAACCGAAGAGCTAAAAAGATTTTAAAAAAATAGTACATTAATGAGCAATAATGATTATTATTGCTAATTGCTAGATAAATATTTTCTTGATGTCAAAATTTTCATCCTAGAGCTCATTAACGGTGAGTTAGAGAAATTGTTATAAGATGAATTATCAATTACAATTATTGTAATAAATTAATACAATAAATTCAAATTTTAAATATTTATTAGCATATTTTTATAGAAATAAATTTAATTTTCCACACTTTAATATTCATGAGCCCAAATAAGACTTTTTATTGCCCTTTTTCATAATTAATCTATTAGGCATTAATTAACATATTATGAGCCATTTAAATATTGCAATTGTTATTTAAAATTATTGTTGATTTAATTTAAAATCGATGCAAAATGATGGATAATATGATGGAATTCATATTATGAGACATATTACAACTGGCGGAATTCATCTCTCTCAAACCAAGTATATCACAGACCTGATATCAAAAGCTAATATGATGGATGAAAAATATATGAAGACACCAATGGCTTCAGGATTAAGACTGTCCACCCATGATAGTGTTGAGTTGTTGGATGCTAGCTTGTATAGAAGTATTGTATGTGGCCTGCAGTCAGGGACGGATGTAAAAAATATTAAGTAAAGGGGCCAAAAATAATAAATTATATTATTAAATATAGAGAAAAAATTTAAAGTTAACAAATAAAGATGTATTTACATTTAAATTATTTAGTATGTTAAGATCAAAATGTACTATTTTAAATTAAGAGTAAATATATTCTTATTTGTTCACTTTAGAATAGTATTTATAAAATTTATGAAGATTTATTTATGAATAAAGTGAAAAAAATAAAAGAAAAATATTTATATTATATATTAAATATATCACAACAATAATTGTCCTTTACATCATGATTCATAAGAAAAATAAAAAAAATTTATATATAAATTTTAAAAAAGATAAGAGAGTGAAACTAAAAGTGAGAGGAACTAATAGATTTATTATATAAAGATTAAAAATTTATAAAAAGATGAGTTGAAATTATAATATCAATGTATATAAAATAATCATGAATCACATGTCAAATATATATCGAGTATAAACCCTTTTAACTTCATCATTTTTATCTTTGATATAATTATACTGACCTCTGCTAAGGTTAGTATTTATAATATTGACATTCTTTTTGTTTGAGAAATGACTCATTCCTCTCTTGTTTTGCATTTTTAATAAGACTTTGTGTAATATTTGTACATAAAGTATGAGAGATATATATAATTTCGTAAATTAAGAATGATGTTGAAGTGTAATAATAATATATAAAATTAGAGATATAAGTATAATTTTTAAATAGGAGTGTCAATATAATAAGTATTAATTTTATAAAAGATCAATATAATTATCTTTTTATCTTTTAATAAATTAAATTAAATTAAATTAATGATACCTACAAAAATAAATTAGTGAAGAAAGGGGGGCCAAGGCCCATGCTTGCCCCCCTTTCAATCTGTCCCTGCCTGTAGTATGCCATTGTGACAAGACTAGAAATAGCCTTTAGTGTCAGAAGAGTGTGCCAATTCATGCACAATCCTAAGGAGTCTCACTGGAAGGCAGTTAAGCGTATCCTAAGGTACGTAAATAGAACTTTAGACTATGGTCTTCATCTCAACAAATCACCTACTCTTCATCTCACAGCATACTGTGACTCAGATTGGGGCATAGATGTGGATGACAAAAGATCCACAATAGGACAATGTGTACTTCTTAGATCTAACTTGGTATCTTGGACTTCCAAAAAGCAAAGTGTGGTTTCAAGATCCAACACAAAAGCTGAATACAAGAGCATGACTTTTGTTGTTGCTGAACTCACATGGTTGCAGTAATTGTTAAGTGAATTGAAAGTACCAATTGTTAAGGTTCCAGAAATACATTGTGACAATTTGAGTGCTGTCATGCTAACAACCAATTCCATTCTTCATTCAAGGACAAAACACTTTGAGCTTGACCTCTACTTTGTTAGAGAAAAAGCAATGCAGCAGCAGATCAAAATCTATCATATACCTTCTACTGAGCAAATTGCAAATTTGCTTACCGAAGTTGTTTCAAGTTCTGTATTCCTTATGTTTCAACACAAACTCAAGATTAAAAGTTTTCAAAACCTTGAGTTTGAGAAGGGAATTAAAGGGAATCGTTAATAACTGATTATGTTATTATTAGTTATTGTTAGTTAGAACTGTTATAATAATTAGAAGTTAGTTACTATAGTTAGTTACTAACAGATGAGATAGCTATTAATAACAACATGTAGTTATTTTTAGAGATTGAACAATTCATTCAGTTTCATTCCCCCCCCTCTCTCTCTCTATGTGTGTGTAGGAACTATTTTGAAAATAATCATAAATATAAGGATTGATTTAAAAAAGAATTATAGAGATTAAATTAAAAATAAACAAAAATTATATGAACTAAAAATTTAATTTAACCAATTATTTAAAAATTAATAATATAAAAATAGTGTATAAAAAATAGTATGCAAATAACACCATTCCTAGTCTTTATCTTTTCCAAGTAATTTGGCAAGCCAAAAAAAGAGTGGCTATATGCAGAACCTATCATTTCTTTTCCTCACCCTAGCACTTTCCTGCTCTCTTTCTCTTCTTCCTCATGCTAATGCTAATTTCTCCAGCTCTGTTATTGACGTCACAGCCTGTCACTCTAGCAAGCTAACAAAGTCCTCTCAATTAACTTGAGATATTTAAACATTACTTTGGAGTAAATATGCCAATATTAACAACATAACACTTTAAAAATATTGAATACTCGAATAATATGAATATATAATCCAATATTACTTGACAGTATTGATACATAAACCTTGTAAGAAATTTTTGACTGGAACTGATCGAATATTAAAGTCCCGAATTCTTTTTTTTTTTGAATATTTATGTTTGAGCCTTGCACGGGATTCTTTAGTGTTTTAACTTATTGTCATATGAAATAAAGTATCACTAAGAAAATATTGTATGTCTATCTTCACAGCAATAATTTGTTATTTTTTAAAATGTTCTTTTAAGCTTTGGCTTCAAATTGCAATCAGCTAGTAGGTTAGATGGCTGACATTTTAACACCAATTTTTGCTATTGCTTTATATCATATGATAGTTACATGATTTTTTAAAAGCAAACCAAGAAATCAGTTTTCATCTTTAGCATATTTCTCATTACAGCATACCTTCCATGCATGTAGCATACATTTTATCATATGTGGTATACCGTTTAGAGCGAAATTAAAAGAATTAAAGCCATCATCAATAGCATAGTGAAAAAAATAGAACATCAATAGAATGGAAAATAAATAAATAAAAACCATGAATAACAATGTAATTCTTCAAATGGAACAAGTTAAGTATTTTTGTAAAAAAATTGCTAAGATTTGCCTTTACTTTCTGCACCGAAAGCCAGAAAGACATAATACGCTTGGGTGACACTGATAACACATAAAAATTACTTAGTAAGCATAACACAAACGCTTCTTAATTAGTATACGTGACAAACAATTAAGGTGAGCCATGGAAAGTATAGGAAAACTGGTAGAGAGGGAAAGAAGGATAGAAATTAATGGTTACGATGAAAAGTCTTCATAAGTATCATTTTCTGATGGAGGAAAATATTAATTTGGTATCTTAAAGATATCGCTAACATTAGTTCGACTCTTGAAAGACAGTTGACATAAATTTAATCTTTTAATTATAAAAAATAATATTAAAATTATTATTTTTATATAAATCACGATATTAAGAGATTAAATTGATATTATTTTTTATTATTATTGACTAAAATGACATTAACTTACTATAATTAAAAAATTAAATTAATATCATTTTTTATTATTAAAGACTAATTTAACGTCAATTTTTTTTAAAGAATTAAATTGACATAACCTTCTATTATTAAAAAACTAAATTGAGACCAAACTAATGCAAATCGTGTTTCATGTAAACAAAGTGAAAGTTTATTCTTTTCTACTTTTCTCCATACTCCCACTATTCTTATGATTTTCCTTCAAATAAAGCCATAAAAGAAAACTTTAACGAATAAGTCGTTGATTCTAATATAAAATTAATTAATGATTTAAAATGATTATTTAGTATTTATATAATAGGTAAGTTTTTAAAGAAATCAACTAACTTCAAATTATTAATCGTTACAATTTACATAGTAATTATTATTTATTTTTTAATGTTTACTAATTATTTGATTATCATATAAATTAATTTTATTTATGATATGTTAATATGAATAGTAAAAAATAATAATTTAAGTTTACTATGTAATGATTTAAGTTTAAGTCATTCATAACTACTACTTACACAAAAATTATTATTTATTTTATCTTTAGTCACCACTTATTAAATTTCATGTATATTAATTCATAATTTGATGACCTATGATTGATGTTAATTAATGATTTAAGTTTATTGTGTGGTTATTTAAGTTTAAGTTATTAATCATCAATACTTACATAAGAATTACTATTTTTTTTATCATCACTTAATAACTTTCATGTGTATTAATTTATGATATGATAATTCAAAATTTGGTTACCTAGATTAGTACCAAATAGTAATTTAAGTTTATTATGTTATAATTTAAGTTTAAGTTATTAATTATCACTACTTAGATATAAATCACTATTTATTTATTTTTTCTTAATCACCACTTATTTTTCTTTTCACCATAATAAAAAAAAATTAAATAACAACAAAAAAAATTGACCAGCTATTAAAAGTTAAAGCATGTTTAGGATGAATTATTTTAGAAGCCCAAAAAAGCTGTTGCAAACCAACAAGACATGTTTGGATAATTTGGCAAGAAGTTGCTGATGAAAAAATTGCTAAAAGAAATATTTTTTTTTTTTCAAAAACTAAATGTTGAGTGGTTTTGAAATAAACTATTGGGGTTATTTATTACTTTAAGATATAAATATTATTTTATCTTTAATTAAGTAATTTTTTTATATTTATTTTAATAATTTAATATATAAATTTTTTTATATCATATAAATAAAATAAATTAATTTAAAATTATTTTTTAATTAATATATTTAAATATAAATTTTTTTATTATTATCGATTATACAAATTTTTTTATATAATAATTAATTATTGATATAATCTAATTTTTATAATTATCTTAAATACATACTTAATTTTTTGAAACATTTATGTTCCAAACCAAATTATGTACATTAAACGGCGCAACCTTAAAAACATAACAATTTGTTTTTATAATTCAGATAGATAATTTTTTTCAAAAATAGGAATTTAATTTAAATATATTATCAATATTTTATATTATCATTTAATTATTTATTATCATGTAATTAAAAATATTTAATTTTTATAATAATTATCTTAAAAATAATATATAATTAACTAATAATATAAAAAAACATTATATCAAAATTAAACTTAAAAAAATAATGGATGCTGATGCGATAAGATTTCTTACTTTCTGACATATAGGTACGGAAATTGCGATTTACATTCCCGTTCCCTTTCTCACTTGTATATCTTCATCCACCAGCAAATGTTACAAAGATCTAACTAACGCAAAGTAGGCTTGCGTCCCTCTCACTCTAATCTCTTGAAACCGATAATGAATAAAGCCATCCCAAACATGAAAAACCCAGTACTACCTCACACTCCACGCTCCATACTTGATCTTTTTATATTTTCTAACTTGTCACATTTCATGACTCTGCTCCAGCAAACCAGAAAAATGGCTCTGGTTCTAAACCCACCATTTCTTTTCGTCACCCTAGCACTTTCCTTCACCCTTTCTCTTCTTCTTCCTCATGCTACTGCTATTACTTCTCTGAATTCTCCACCACTGTTCTTGACGTCACTGCCTCACTCCACCAAGCCCACCAACTGCTCTCCTTCAACCCCAAAGCCCTCCAACAACAAACCCAACCCACCACCCCCACTTCTTCTTCTTCTTCTTCTTCTTCTTCTTCTTCTTCATTCTCACTCCCATTACACCCAATAGAGTCTCTTCTCAATGCTCATCACAATGACTACCAAAGCTTGCTCCTTTCTCGACTCGACCGTGACTCAGCCCGAGTCAACTCCATCATCACCAAGCTCCAGTTCAACAACTCGGATCTTCACTCGACCAAAACGGAGCTCCGACCCGAATACCTATCCGCTCCGGTTACATCGGGCGTTGTCAAAGGTAGCGGCGAATACTTCACGAGAATTGGAGTGGGACAACCCGCGCAACTCTTCTACATAGTTCTCGACACAGGAAGCGACGTGAATTGGATCCAGTGCAAGCCCTGTTCCCACTGTTACCAACAATCGGACCCAATTTTCGACCCGTCCAAATCATCCTCTTACAACCCGCTTACCTGCGAATCGCAACAGTGCCATGAACTGGAAACGGAGTCGTGCAGTGGCGACAAGTGTCAGTACAAGGTTTTGTACGGCGACGGTTCTTCAACCGCGGGGGATTTCGTTACTGAAACGGTGTCGTTCGGTACAACCGGGTCAGTTAACCGGGTCGCCATGGGTTGCGGGCACGATAACCAGGGTTTGTTCGTCGGCTCGGCCGGGATTCTCGGGCTCGGTGGTGGGCCCCTCTCACTTACGTCTCAGATCAAAGCGACGTCGTTTTCTTACTGCTTGGTAGACCGTAACTCGTTAAAATCGTCAACCCTCGAGCTCAACTCGCCGCGACCCGGTGACTCGGTCACGGCTCAGTTGCTGAAGAACCCTAAGCTGCAGAGTTTCTACTACGTAGGATTCACGGGAGTGAGCGTAGGAGGCCAAAATGTCCCCGTTCCGCCGTCGACGTTCGCGTTTGACCGAACGGGACTCGGTGGAATGGTGGTTGACTCGGGAACCGCCGTGACTCGGTTGCCGATTCAGGCTTATAACTCGGTGCGCGACGTGTTCGTGTCGTTCACTCGGAACTTTGAACGCGCCAGGGGGCCCGCACTGTTCGATACGTGTTATGATTTTTCGGGGCTGACAACGGTGATTGTGCCGACGGTGTCGTTTCAGGTGAGTGATGGGAAGTCGTGGACGTTGCCGGCGAAGAACTATCTGATTCCGCTGGACAGGAACGGAACTTTCTGCTTCGCTCTTGCGCCGTCGAAGGTGCCGTTATCAATCTTAGGGAATGTGCAGCAACAGGGGACACGTGTCAGCTTTGATCTTGCAAACTCTATTGTGGGTTTCTCACCCAATAAGTGCTAGACAATGACATGTATTTACATTTACATAATAATAATAATAATCAATCACCTCTTATAAATATATAAATAAATTTTATTATCGAGAATTGAAGTTTGGAATTTATGTCATGAAGTGATGATGCCTATGAGCATTGAATTGTTGGGCCGGTGGGCGGTGGTGAAACAGGTCCACCGAAATAAATATGAAAGAAGCTTTTGCCCTTGGTTGGTGTGGTCATAAAATTACTATCTGGCTATTTACTCAAAAGGGGAAATTTATTTTACCCGTAATAATTAGTAAGTACATCTCTCCCTACCTAAGTGACAGTGATATGGTAAAATTTTAGGAAAATGACTAATTCTGCTAATTTAATTTTTTAATAATTTTTTAATTATTAAATAAAAAATATTAAATATTTTTTATATTTTTAAGATTTAATTATATTTAATTTTTTATTTAATATTTTTTATTAAATAATAAAAAAATTATTAAGAGAATATTTTAAAAAATATAATAAATCTAAAAATTGTAAAGTCACATATTTATTAGGATAAAGATAGTTTTATATTTTTTTTAAAATGTATTATTATTTATATCATTTTTAAGAGATGTTATTGAGTGAGAGAAAATAATAAAAAATATGTATAATGAATAGTATTAGATGAGATGTAAAAAGAGTGTATATATTATTTGATGTAAAAATATAATAGTTGTATTTATTAATACTGGCATTCATTTATGAACTGAAAAAATTTCAAAGCCACACGCTTATTAATATTGGCATGCCTTGCATTACTGCAAGGTAGGTGCCACTTTGGTTCTAAACCAAAATACTAAACGAGTTTATAGTTCAATTACCAAAAGATTTGAGTGTGATTGTGTGATGTTAATGTTAGGAGGTTGATAAAAAAAAGTCTGCATTTCAATTTGAACTTTGATACTCTAACTATTTAATAATAACAAAATATTGATATGAGAAACAAAAGATATAAGTTTTATTATGGCAAAGTTAATCACTTTTGTTTTGTTTTAGAAAAGTCTGATTAGGCCAAAAGGGGAATAAGAAAAAGAAAGAGGAATGCGGGAGATTGAACCACTATCACACAACTAGAGTCCATAGCCATCTAATAAATATCAATGAAGATAAATGTTGATTAGTTTTACTGGTGAAATTAATGAATATTTATGTAAGTTTTTCGCTAAACAAGATTTCTCTTGTTATTATTCAATAATAAAAATAAAGTTCTCACCCGTTACAGTTCTAGTTTCATACTTTTAATTTTAGTTCAATCATAAAAGTTGGTGACTTTTTACGATGAACCCATTATACTTGAGTCCATTGGACTCTCAAAATAACTTGTCATAATTGACTTTTTTTAAACCCTGAAACCATATTTGAGGAAAATCCACCAACCCCTAACCAAAGTTTGCCACCATCATCAACCACTACACTCAACCAGGAACTACCTCGTTGTTGCCGGTCGCGCCTCCAACATCGGAGCTTCGTCCACAACCCACACCCCTCACCAAATCCAGACCAGCCACCCATCGTCATCCAAAAACAACAGCCCTATTTTTTGTTTCTTCGACCCATCAGGTGTATCACCACCAGCTACCCATTGTTGCGTCTAGAGGTGACAAAATGGGTTCAACCTGCTGGGTTAACCCGTCAACTCGCCTTTTTTTTGCGGGTTGGGTTCAAGTTTTCAACCCACTTTTATTTTTCAACCTGCATAACTCGCTCCGCATAACCCGCGGGTTAAGCGAGGCGAGAGCGAGTTGACCCGTTGGGTTGAGTTTTTTTTTAAAGTATTATAAATGAGTCTTTTTATTTATGTTTGTGGTACTTTTATGGGTATAATACTAATTTTATTTTGTTTCTTTATTTTTTAGTCTTTATAAATTATAAATTTTCTATTTTTTAAATTTTTGTGAATTTTTTTTTTCTTTGTTTTTTATACTTTTCTTTTTATTTTTTAGGTGGGTTAACATTAGGGTTGACCCGCCAAACCTACTTTTTTTTTTCATTTTTTCTTTTTATGCGGCCAACTCACAACCCGCCAACCCACTCTAAAACGGGGTGGGTTGGCTCTTCCAACTCATTTTTCAAAATGGGCCAACCTGCCTCGCCCCACATTTTGGCGGGTTGAAGGCGGAGTGGGACGGGTTGGCCGTTTTGCCACCTCTAGCTGCGCTGCCATCGAATCAACTACCCACCACCATGCACATCTACGACCTGAAAAAATAGCAATCCCATCTCCTGCTCCTTCGACCCAACCAAGCACACCACCGCAAGCCCCAAACCGCTACGACCCACCGTCGTCCTCTGCTACCTAGAACCACTAGATCGCGCAAAATGCCACCTCACCACATCCAGATCCGCAAGCCATTGTCGCACTATACAGGAACCGAACCAGAACCATCGGACGTGCTCGCCGTCGTCCTCTGCTGTCTAGAACTGCTAGATATAGACTAAGAACTTGTTTGGGAAAGATTAATTCTTTCTCATTCAGCTAATTTTTTGAAAAAAATTTGTTTTATAAAAAATCAGCTATGTTTGGGTATCTAGATTAATTTGTAAAAATACTTTTATTTTCATAAAAAAAATTGTTTTAGCATAAGCTCATAGTATAGACCATTTTCATAAAAAGTTTTTATTTTTAGATAGATTTTTTTAACTATGCTTTAATGAGAGAAGTATTTTCCATAATGACCCCAATAATTCTCCACCAAATATTATAAATAAAATAACTTTATACCTTTTTTCGTAATGTACTATATAAAAATAATTTTTTTGTATCATCCAAATGAAATTAATTATCTTAAAATTACTTTTCAAAGAAACATAAAACAAAAACAGATTCTGATTATAATTGATTTTTACAATAATTAATTATACATATAATTAATTATCAGTATAATATATTTTTTCTAACTTTTCCAAACACACTCTAAGTTGTAAACTAATTTTTTTATCTTCAATTACTTACTACATAAATAACTCACCTTCAATCCCAACCGTATAATATTTATTTTTTCATATTCTAAGACTCAAAGGGAATGGTCCATCAAACATGACACACAAAGATGACAACGATGAGATTATTTCAAACCTAGATTCGATGGGAAGGAAATATTTTTTCAAATAATAATCTTACATGAATATTTTTTAAAAGCAATAAACGTGGAGACTGGTTGAATTATATTTAAATTATATAAAAATTATCTTAGTAAAATCCTATATAAATTTAATAATACATAAATAAATATAATATTCATAAACTCATGATTGTGGGTGTTTGTCTGTACTTGTGTATCTATTATCTATTATCTATTATATATATTTAATTGAAGGAATCACGAGAAACAAATCAGCAAGAATATGATGTTTGGTACTGAAAAAAAGCCCATGTTCCGTTTGAAGACAAATAAATTTGACGTTGAGCTACACATGATTACATCAAAAGATATTCCGTGTTGTCTGTGAAGGACAAATACTTCACATGCAGAAGCGTGGAAGAATATAAAAAGGGACCCCAAATCTTTAAGCAGACTACAAAAGGGAAACAGGTACTTTCACTTCTTACAATCATGAATCACGTTATTGACGAAATATTTCAAGAAGGTCAACCACAAATGGTGCAAAAAGTGTGTTAAAAGTCCCAAATTCTTGTTTGTCACTTTCACGTTTTATGCTATAATGCTACTAAAAAAGGCCCAAATCTTGGAGATTTACCGTATCGTTTTCCTATTGGGTTACTGCTTTTGTCGTCGTTGCTGACTATGCTCTAAATACAATTAAGAGAAGAAATCGGATTACGAGGCTTAAATCTGATGATGGTTCTTTTATTACTGATCAATATGAGCTAAAATCTATGGGGGTTGAGTTCTATAAAAATTTGTACTTGGATGATGGTGTTTCTGTGGCTCAACTTCAAATGTTACAGGGTGAGGTCTCTATGGCTGAGGTGAAGCAAGTTTTGTTTTCTATTGGTGGCCTGAAAGCTCCTGGTCCTGATGGGTTATATGCTGTCTTTTTTCAGTCTCAATGAGAAGTGATTAAGTTTTCCTTGCTTAAGTGGGTTAGGGATGTCTTTAAGGAGCCTAATTTGATTAGTGATGTCAATCAGACCTTTATCTCCCTTATTCCAAAAGTCGAAGTTCTTGATCATATGAAATCCTTTCGGCCTATTAGTCTTTGCAATGTGTGTTATAAGTTGGTTACTAAACTTATAGCCTTAAGATTAAAGAGTATTATGGGGAAGCTGGTCAAGCCCACACAGTGTAGTTTCATCCTTGGCAGGCAAAGTCGGAATAACATATTGATTGCTTATAACTCCATAGAATGCAGTTATTTGTGCCCTATCTTTGTGTTATAATGAATGCTAAGTCCCTGTTTATAATGCATATTTGGAGAATTTTGTGCTTATATTTGTCATATTCTGATTTTAAGCCTTTCTTGTATGTTTTATAGCAAATTGTATTTAAATGCTTATGGATTAAGTAGATTTATATATGTTACTGATTTGGTGTATTCTCTATGTTAGGAGGGGCTCCAAACAAGGTTAAATATGGAGCAAATGAGTTTAAAGAGGAAGAAGAAGCCAAATTGACACTTTCAAGAAGTCACTCCATGCCATTGCCGAATGTTTGTGGCCATGCACCACCATGAGATTTTTTTTTAGCCTTGCCATACTTGGACCTGAGGTAAGAGGGCCGCGGCCCAGATGAAGTGGGCACCGCGGTGTAGGTAGACCGATCGTGTGGGCGCCGCATGGTGCGTTAGTGAGGGCCGCGGCGCTGAGGCGGCCAGCTGAGCCTATAAATAGATTTTATGCGTTTTTCTGTGGGTTCTGGCCATTTTGGGCCATTTCCATTTTCTGTTCTTTATATTTTCTTAGTTTAGATTAGTTTTAGGTAGTTTTAGGTTAGTTAGCTTGGTTAGATCTTTATTGCTGGTGGATTGGAGTCAAGGATCAAAGGATTGAAGGAGGATTCAAGCTTCAGAGACAAATTAATGAGCTTTTTTCTCTCTTTTCCCTTTCTCTCTTCTCTTCCTTATCTGTTGTATAGCTGAGCTTTGTTTTAGGATGATTTTGAATCTGTTTATATATATATTAATGATGTGTTCTTCTCTGAGTTTGTGTGAATTATTAGTTTTGTTCAATCATTATCTATGTGTAATGCTTGTGGTTGGCTGATCACAAATTGCATGATCCTAATATCTGCAAATGAACTAGACATAAGGATTTGTGGATATGGATATGATATGGTCGATACATGTTCGACGAGTTCAATTGGCTTGGATGAGTTGATTCATTAATAGGATAGAAATATACCTATTAGCCATGTATAGTGTGTGATTGGGAATAGATCGTTCATGAGTGAAAGTTGAGCTGACTCTCAAGGAAACTTAGTGAGTTGGGCAACTGAAACCAGAGTTGATTGATCTAGACATAGGCTTTTGACTACATCAGATTCTCAAGCTAACCTAATCAGTATATCTATGTTTAGGAGGAGGATTGCATGTTGTTGGTAGATGTAGGGGGTGAAGGAGGATTTCCTGAACCTAACTGCTTTTATGTTTATTGCTTTTGTAGATTAGGTTTAGTTTAGTTTATTACTTTCTTATTTTTATGTCATTGACTAGAATGGATTAAGGTATTGATTGGTACTTAACTTTATAATCGAATATCCTCGTGGGAACGAACTTTTACTCTGTATCTGTATTACTTGAGCGATCCGTGCATTTGCGGTAGCAATCAATTGCTCAGGAGGTGGTTCACTCTATGCAAATGAAAAGAGGCAATTCAGGTTTTATGGCTATAAAGATTGACCTCGAGAAGGCTTATGATTGTTTGAATTGGGATTTTGTCAAAGATACTTTCCTTGATATTGGTATTCCCAATTCCTTGGTGTCTCTTATTTGGGCTTGTATTTCTTCCTCCTCTATACAGCTTCTTTGGAATGGTAATAAAACTTCTTCTTTCCTCCTGACTAGAGGTGTGAGACAGGGTGACCCTCTTTCCCCTTATCTCTTTGTTCTTTGTGTAGAAAGATTGTCTCATCTTATTAACAAGGCTATGGAAGATAATTTATGGGAGCCGATCTCTTTGTCTAAAAAAGGTCCCAGACTTTCCCATCTTTTTTTTTTACGAATGACATTGTACTTTTTGCTAAGACAAATGGAGATCAGATTCAGGTGATTCGGGATATTCTTCATCTTTTCTGTTCTAGCTCTGGCCAAAAGGTGAACTTCGAGAAATCCTGCCTTTTTTTCTTTAGAAATGTTCACTTCTCTAGGAAACAGGAAATGAGTCAGGCTCTTGGTGTTTGACTAACGAATGACCTTGGTAAGTATCTTGGTGTTCCTCTGTTGTATGGAAAGTATTCTAGGCTTACCTATAAATACATTGTTGATAGGGTTTCTTCTAGAATTAATGGCTGGCGGGCTAACACTCTTTCTATAGCGGGAAGAACTACTCTTGCCCAGAGTGCTGTTGCTACCATTCCTTCTTATTCCATGCAGACTGCTTTGTTACCTGTGGGTGTTTGTGATCAGGTTGACAAGGCTGCTAGGAATTTTGTTTAGGGATCCTTAGAGAATGATCGCAAATTGCATTTACTTAGTTGGAATGACCTCTGCAGACCTAAGCATGATGGGGGCTTGGGTTTTCGTCAAGCTCGCAGCTTGAACCAAGCTTATATGATGAGGTTGAATTGGGACATGATTCATAAACAGGATGCTCTCTGGGTTAAGGTTATTTGTTCTAAGTACTGTGTTGGTAATGACCTTATCCTGGTCGTTCAGCGGAAATCTAATTCCTCTAAAGTTTGGAAAGGTTTGGTTTTAACTTGGAATTTATTTAACCAGAACCTTGTATGGAGGATTGGCAATGGGTCTCGTGCGAGTTTTTGGTTTGATCATTGGCTCCTTGATGTTAATAAACTTGCAGACTTTTCGATTTCTAATATTGATGATCTTTATGTTAATAATAGGGTGGTTGATTTTATCACTGATGGCCATTGGAACATCGCCAAATTACAATCTGTTCTTCCTCAGGACTTTTGTAAGTTAATTCTTTCTCATATGGTGCCTTCTTCTGATGCTCTTCCTAATTTTATTACTTGGTTCCCGACCCAAAATGGTAGGTTCTCTATTAAATCGGCTTATGAGGTTTGTTCTAATACATTAGATTGTGGTGCTGGCTCCCTCTTCAATTGTATATGGAGATTAAATGCTCCCCATAGGCTAAGATTTTTTTTTGGTGGCTTACTGGGAATAATGCTTTACATACTAATGACCTCAGGAGGCGTAGGCATATTGTTGAGTCTGCGGTTTGCTCCATTTGTGGTTTGCATGATGAAACTATTTTGCATGCTCTTAGGGATTATGAGGCTGTTAGGAAGACTTGGTCTCGTTTAGTGAAGTGTGAATTCTACTGTGTCTTTTTTTGGTTTGGACTTGTGTGATTGGATGGAAGCCAACTTAAAGGATGATTTTGGGAGACCTTCCAACCTGCATTGGGATTTGTTATTTTCTACCGCATATAGATTTTTTTGGCAGCAAAGGAACAAATTTCTCTTTGCTGGCCCTAGTGTAACGCCCCTTTTTAAAGAGGGGACATCACATTGTCAATTAAATACAATGCAGAAAATAAGTATAAATTAAGTAAGACCCAGTTCATTACATCATTAAACATATTTGATTTTAGTTGTATAAATAAAATGGTGACTATATATATATATATATGTGTGTGTGTGTGTGTGTGTGTGTGTGTAATTATACTCAATAACCTGCTCATCAATTTAGTATTCAGAGTTATCAACATTTATAAAAGATTCATAAGTACGCATACATATACTTTTGTCAAATTGTAAGGGGAAGACATAAACTTTGACAGAAAACATAAAGACTAAACCATACATCCATTTCATGAGATACATCATATATATATATATACTATTTAGATACAAACTATGAGTCAACAAAATTACATCAAGGCTCATCAAAAAGAAGCCTGAGTTTAATCAAAAAGTAAAACTATACCTGTCCATCTAAAATAAAGACATTAGACCCCCAAAATAAAACACCGGTGGGGAATCGCAGCCACCAAGAAGATCGGTCCCTCAAATGAGGGGGAATCGTGTCAGGATCCTCTTCAGGATCCTCCGCAAGATCGTCCTCGGGAACCTCCTCGAGGTCTTCCTCATCTGAGGAAACCCACATAGGAGCCACAGAGTCACGGGCTGAAACCCGAGCAGTGGAATCAAAAGAGTCCTCCTGCGGGGTGAAGTAGCGGTCACCCCACATCTCCCCGAGGGGCAGATAAAACTCCAAGCGTAGGCTAACATAGCAAATAAAGATTGGTGGTTCATGACGTCCCCAAGCCAGCGACAACTACTCGTCTCCCAAGTAGACACAACGATCAGAGCTGAAGTTCACATGCCAATAGTCTGGACCCCCAAGGAATGTCAGACGCACGTATCCCAAAAATCCATGAGGTCGGGTCGTCATGATCAGAAGAATGCTAGTGAAGGTTAGGCCAGAAGCCGGGGAAATCGGGTTCTTCCTTCTCTTCGCCCCCGTCTTTAGAGAATCACATATATATAGATATACACAAACAGTAGAAACATAGGAAAAGAAAAGAGGTAAGACATTCAACATTCATTACCAATTGGGGCAGTAAAGAACAAACGGCGCATGACGCCCACATAACATTTCAGAAATGATAAATAGCGTTAAAACAGATAATAAGCAATTTAACATATATAGGCAGCTGTAACAGTAATGAAACAACATATTAAATTCCCATATGAATAAGTAACTAACAAATGATATGACGACTCACTATGCACAAGCATATGATACCAACAATCCTACTCCATGGAACTAGACACAAAACAGTCGGAGAGAATGATCAGGGGGACATGCCAATATCTCGTCAGCCATAAATACAAGTGCTTTTCCAGAAAATAACTAATCATTTTGCGCAACAAGGCTTTATACAGCGGCATTCCCACAAGATCTCGATATAGGACAGTGCCATAGTCAGGATCGTCGGTGCGTTCGCATCGGTTTGTCCCACGGTCCAGAGGGGCTACCAGCTGCCCACTGTGAGACGCCCGCGCCCCGACACCCCCAAGGTAAACTACAGGACCACACTAGTCTATTCGCACCCGCACTAAGGTGTGATTCAACTCCTAAGCAACTTGGCCTTCACAATAGTCCAACAGACATTTTCAATGCATGACTCCATCATGCTTAATGCACATATCTTCAATGCATACTCATATGTACATTTACAAAATCACAGTTACAACATTTCAAGTCTAAGATCTCATGTTATGTCATTTATCATCAATGTTCAATCCCGTTCAAGGGTCCATACTAAGTCAATAACAAATTTCTAGGCATTCACGCCCTATTCAAAATCATTAAATAAGTCAATTCTTAATTTCATTATGTCACTCGCAACTCTATCACACTCATGTTCTTTCTCTATTCAAAGTTCTTATAAGTTGTAAGGCATGCTCTCGTCTCTTGTTTTTCCCTCTTTATGAATCCTTAATTAGTTTTTAGTCATCCGCTTATTTAAGATCATTATACTCACATTAGTCCAAAAGCCTTGAGTCAAGTATCCAAGGGGGACCTTGAACCTCAAAGGGGCTAAAAAGCCTCAAATCCATTGCTGAGAGTGATACACGGCCGTGTGCAAAATACACGGCCATGTGGTCATACACGGCCTAGGCCGTGTACTCCTCTGGAGTTCACCAGAAACACGTTTCAGTCACGCAGGGAGATACACGGCCGTGTATCCCTCTGTGACGCAGAAAGCTCACCAGAAAACCATTCCAAACCTCAATCATCTCAAAATCCATCAATGCATATCAATACTTACCATTCAAACACTCAAAATCCAGCTAAAAACAATCAAACAAAGGGGTTTCCCAAAATGGGTTTCACCCCACCAACACAAACAACAAGTTTTTAACTACCAAAATGGGTTGAAGTGAATAGATCTTCCTCTTACCTTAGTGAAACACAAGGAAATGATGCTCCCTTTTGCTTAGGAAACTCGTGCTTCACCACCACCAAAACCTTGGGTGTTCAAATCCACAAAACCAAGATCAAAGAGAGGAAATGGTAGCCATGGTCACCAAGGTGACCATGGAACCCGAAAATGAGGAGAAGAGGAGAAGAAAGTTGAGAGCTTTTACCTTAAAACTCCAAGCTTTGATGTTGGCTGTGGAACACAAAAATGGAGGAGCAAGGAAGAGTCCCACAAAGGAGGAAAGCTTGAGTATGGAAAGCTTACAAGAAACAACAATGGTGGGTGTGGGTGTGTGCAGCCGTGGAGTGAAAAGAGAAGGGAGATAGGAGAGGGAGAAGAAGAGCAGACGTGAGGGAGAGAAAATGTGGGAAGTGAAAATGAAATATCCCTCCTCATTGTCCAACCGTGCAGCACATAGGGGGAGGGAGGAGAGAGAAAAAGTGGGTGGGAAAGGAAGCTTCCTTGAGAAGCTTCACACGCTTCTCAATAAAGTGAAATGTGTGGTCACTTAAATGATATCATAAAAATAATCAGATATAAATAATCTTTCAGAACTTTTTCTCAGTGGACAAAAATTTTACAGTTAGCGTAAATAATATCTTATTTGTTTTATCAGGTAATTAATTATTCAGTGGTTCTAATCACTAGATAAAATCTCGTAAAACGTAAACCTCGTAAACTGTGCTTGGCCTCGGGTTTAGTAAGATCCTCCGTCGACGTCTCCACAGTTCGAAGTTTACCAGCCTCAGGAAAAACTTTTTGTTTTCCCGACTCCACTCAATGTGTACGTAAAACGAAAAATATATTAAAATATTCAACATTTTCATAAAATTTTACAAAAATCATCAAAAATCACAAATATTAGAAAATATCTATTCATCATAAAACAAACAATCTCCGGAGTGTTACATTGACTCTACTCAATGTGCACGCAAAACGAAAAATATATTAAAATATTTGACGTTTTCGAAAAAAATCCATAAAAATTCTCAAGAATTATAAATATTATGAAATGGTTATTTATGAAGAAACAAATAATTTTCGGGGTGTTACACTTAGAGATGTTGTTCCCTCTTGGCTTTATAGAATTTGTAATCTTGCTTTGGAGTATCAATTTGCTTTGGATTCTAGTAATCTCTGTCGTAATAGAGTTCCTATGTCTGTGCATGTTTCTGTTTCTTGGAGTCCACCTCCTTCTGGTTGGGTGAAATGGAATGTGGATGGCTCCTTTATTAGAGACACCACCATTGCTACCTGTGGGGGTATTGCTAGAAACGAGTTTGGTGGGTTCTTGTATGATTTTGCTGCTAAACTTGAAACCATGTCCATTACTATGGTGAAGTTGTATGGGGTTCTGTTTGGTTTGTCTCTAGCTCGTGCTTTGGGATTTTTGAGATTGTTCATTGAGACGGATTCTAGAAGTGTCCTTTCTATCATTCATTCTGATTTGGATGCTTGGCACCCATGTGCTCATATTATTGCTCGGATCAAAAGACTTCTATTGGAAGATTGACAGGTTGTTTTTTTTTTTTTCCATTCTTACAAAAAAGGAAACTCTTGTGCTGATCTCATGACCAAACATGAGCATTTGCTTCTTCCGAGTTTGCATTGTTTTACTTCTGCTCCGTCTTTCTTATCTCTTGCCTTGCTTGCTGATGCTAGTAATGTTTCCTTTGTTCATAGTGTAGCGGTGTAGTTTTGTTTGTTTCTGTGGACTTTTGCCCCGTTGTTCATAAAAAAAAAAATACAATTATCTATAATGCAATTATTGGATTTACAGAGATAAAAGATGTGTATTGTGTCCTTCTTTATCTATATTTTCTGGATTTGTAATAGTTTTGATGAAAAAATCATTTGAATAAGAATTTTAAAAGTCGTGGCCGAGACTGAGACTGATTACTTAGGTACAACTATCAGATTAATTTTTTTTATTAAATTCACATTAAGCCTATCTAAACCTACAATAACTTCTTTTTACAGCTAATTATACTTAAAATTTGTGTCAAATACTTAAACTTGTAGGCACGTGTAACCTCACCAGCATTGAACCGACTGGCCAACAAAATTGTAGTAGTAGTCTTGGTTTATATAATCCATAAAAGCTGGATTGGACAATGGAACTAAAACACATGAGAAAAAATTCTGCTTAAATTATTTAGAAAAAAATTTACATAAGCTCAACTAAAATTTACGCAAGCACAATTAAACTCACGACATTGAAGTACACTATGATAAAGACCGTCGTCAAGTGACATGTGAGCTATCACTTCACTGGCAGGCAAAGACGGATCTCTATAGACAAAGAAATTGATCTTATGTAACTAAACGTACCTGTAAGTGCCTAATAATTCCATCACACCAAATATTATAATTCACTGTGCTGGAACTGCTCAAAATTGATCAAACATGACAGTAGGTGTACTTTCAATACAAGTACCTGAAGATTCCAAGCATCAGATTCTAATTCATTGCGCTGGAACTGCTTTCTGAAAGAATGGATGAATATACTTGCTCAAACACAGGTCTATCTAGCAACAGAGCTTAGAATGAGTGTAGTCCTTTAAGTTAACTTGTATCTTCTTGCAATATAATCCTCTTTGTTTGTACTTGCCAAAAGGATCTTTGAACACTCAACCTATTTGCTCTATCTTTTTGGCACTATTAACAAATGTTGCACTTTTATCAAATCCCTCCAGCAAAAGAATCCGCACTGCTTCTAATCCATGTTGTAATGTAAAATTCAACTGAAAGATATTTTCATTAACATTTAGAACTAAAATCCCTGTGCCAAAGGCCCTTTTGGCAGTTCAAACAACAAAAACAGAAAAACAAAACATACCTCTTCCCTTTCCTGTTTAGTGAAAGGGCGAAGAACAAATGCTACAGGATCCATTTTCCCAGGAGGCCGTCCAATGCCTAATAAATTCAACAATCAAATGACAAACAAATATTACAAATGAATGTAATATAAACGAATCTTTTAATCCAAGGAATGTCATAAACCTACCAATTCTTAAACGGGGAAAACCAGCGTTCCCTTTAAAGTGATTAATAACACTCTTCATTCTGCCAAAAAAGCAAGGAGAACAAAAACAGTAATGCTTCATTTCTCTTCCGCTTAGCAAGAAACAATGTCAATGAGTTTTATATCACCCAGATAAATTATCACGATAAAAATTATTAAGTGCCACTGTAAGCCTTTGTTGAGGCTTGTGGCATGTACTAACCTTGGAATGTGGCAACCTTCCCTCCCCTAAACTTTTATATACCCAAAAAAAAATTATCACAATAAGAACCATAAGAAAAATAAAGAGAGAAGAAGACAGTGACTTTCCTAAACTTGCATGACATATGCCTGAAACACAAATCAAATTAGAATACAAAGACTAGTCTAACATAAGAAGCCAATTTCAAGGGTTCCTGCACAAATCAGTGCTTTGAAGGATGAGACAAGGAAGCTGACTTATCCCTACCACATATAATTTCAGTAGAGAAAGGGAGGTGTTTACTTTTCTCCTACAGTAGTTCTTGTTCTCTGTATGCTTGCTATGTATATTGTCTTACTTGTACAACACAACCACTCAAACACCCCTTGCCCCAAGAGAAAGGGAGGAGATTATCATGATCATTAAGCAACCAGCAGAAAATTTAGCCACATCCCGTGAAAATAAATAGTTCCTATCCAAGATAAGGCATGTAAGCTAAGAAGCATCTCATAACCATCAATAATCTTTTGCTTTGATCCAGTTGATAGCATAAAAAATAATTGTGTAGTAAAGTATTCTTCAAGTTGAGCATAGTCATTTCCCTGACCCAAATTGGGGGTGTGACTGAAAAAGGAAGACAAATATGCTCTTGATACGTCCAGAAATATGAAGAAACTTGGCCGTGATATTCAAAACAATAATGGACATTTTAATATATAAACTCAATAAGATGTCAAACAGGACCTACACAAATGATGTAATGTAGCAAAAAGAAAGTGCAAGTAAAGAAGATTATAATTACCCATTGTGACCTCCATGTCCACCCTTTGGTAGCAGTCGCAATTTAGCAAAAGGCAAATCCAAGTCATCAAATATCTGTATAAGAAAATTATTAATTGAACACTCAAGCAGATCATCCTTGTGCTTTCGTTTCATCACTCGCAAATAAAAAGGACAAAGTAGTCATAGCATAGATATTATACCACAAGTACTTGCTTCAATGGAATCTTGTAATATGAAACTATGGCCCCAACCTTCAAAATAGATTTGAACACCAGCCAATCAGCATCAAAATAAAAGTATTTATTACAGTAAATCAACTGACTATTGATAACTACAAAGCACTAGTGCTTCATCAAGGCTACTCTAAGGGGTGTCAAGTGTGAACTGTCAAATACTCAAATACCAAAGCAAAAATTTAATCACAACTGTTCAAACACTTGTGGATTCAGCCATTCTCTGACATGTTGGGACGCTTTGTTGGACAGTCATTCACATAACATAAATTAGAAATATATGGGTGTCTATGTGAATCTCTAACCTAACTATTCAAATACAATAAAATCATATGGATTCTTGTGATTTTATATTTTCAGCATGGTTTTCTGGTCCAAATGTACCTTAATCTGACCACAATTAATTTTACTTGGTTCAAAAGAATTGTAATGTGGTTGATTTACGTTATTTTCTTCAGTAATTAGTCATCCTATAAGTCTTGGAAATTTGAGTAATAATCATTTTTTTCCATATATAGAATCAAATCATATATGAAAATGTTTTTTCAACACTGTGCTGTCAGCAATGCTGTCCCACCCTATCATTACATGTGAAGATTCTCCAGATAGCAGGCTTACCGATTCACCACTTGAATTCATAAAAGTCTGTGGTTTTGCAAGTATAACTGGTACATCACCTATAAAACCTGCAATAGGAAAACAACTTCCGTCACAAATGGGCACATGACATACTTACTGTTAGAGAATATTAGGGTTATTACTTATTAGGTTATTAGTCATGTGTTAGTGGGCTTGGGCCTGTACTAGTAGCATTAATATTTGACCTAAGTATTAGTATATATAGGATAGTAGGTTATAGTTTTGTATTAAATTATCATATCAATAACATTATCAGTTTATAACCGTCTTTGTCTCTTTCCCTTCTCCCTAACTCTAATCTTATAATTCTTTAACATGGTATCAGAGAGGTACCATCCACCTTGAAAGGTTTGCCTTTTCTTCTGTGTTGAGTTCTATGGAACTCTTTTGTATATTCTCCCCTGTTTGTTTCTCTCAAACTTTTTGCTCTATTTTTGTTGATCGGTATTAAACTATTATGAAGAAGAAAAATATACATATATCCCTATTTGAAATCGTGTTACTATCACTGTGCAGCCAAGGGTGCTCGCGGTTCTGTTTCCTAGGCGACCCAGGAGCGGTCGCCGGCGATTCGCGGCTGGATGTGGTAGGACGTAGGGATGGCAATTTTACTCGCCCCCGCGAGTACTCGCGGGTAATACCCGTGACGGGGGCGGGTAATACCCGTCAAATTTTTCTTGCGAATATAAATATCCGTTTTGTGTTATCCCCGTTTAATAAACGATGGGGGGGTGGTTCCCCCGTGCACTGCGAAACTTCAAAAAAATTTACACAAATATTTTATATAAAATTATTAAAAAACTTAATTATATAAATTAAAATATTATAAAGTTATATAAATTAAAAGTATTTTAGGTGTCTAACATTATTTTTGGATTAAGTTGTGTTAGACAAATTTTGAAAAATTATAATATTATACTTTTTTTTCATTTTATTTTTTTATTTTTTTGAATTTTTTTTACAATTTATTGGATACTCATGAGATATCCGCGATGCACCGCTTACCCGCGGAGGAAAGATAAACGGGTACCCGCACGGATATGGAGGCGGGGGCGGGGGTGGATATTATTCGCGGGGGCGGGGGACGGGGGGCTACTACCCGTCCCCGCCCCGCCCCGTTGCCATCCCTAGTAGGACGATGTCTGCAAGACGACCAGCGAGGTCAGTGGTGGTTGGCTATGGCAGTTTGTGCCTTCCCATGTTTTTTGACGCTGCGTTCTCTACTGTTTCTTTCACGCACCCGTTGTGCAAGGGTCAATAGTGACCCTGTAAGGTGCGACTAGGGCCAGCGATCGGAAGAAGGTGGTGTTCGTTGGCGGTGAGTGACCGGAGCTCCGGCGAGTCCTCCGACAAGTTCTGTTCCAGACTATATTCTGTTCCAAGCCTATTTCTCAATTTTGTCTTGATTGAGGGTGATTCGAGACAGTTATGATGGTGTTTCTCTTGTGGTTTTGAGGTTTTCTGATGAGCATCCTCTTTGGATTTCCTTTCTTCTTTCTTTCTTGGTGATAACTCTCTGTTTGGCTTGGGATATCCTCTGTTTGGTTGCTGTCTTGTTGTTTTGCCTCTGTTTGGCATGTTTAGTTGTTGTTCTGTCTACGCTTGGACTATTTGGTGCCTCCTCCATCTTTGCATGGCCAGTTTGGCATTGGACTTAGAAGCTGCCTTAGGCTTTGCAGTAATTTGTGTGGTTTGGGTTATTTGGAGGTTATTGTTCGTTTCTTTCTTTTGTTGTCAAGGGTTTGTGGATTGAAGACTTTGAACACTAGTAAAGGACCCCATTTGTGTTGCTGAGTGGTATAATACCCAACTCAGTGCTTTGGAGACCTAGTTGGAGGTCATTGCTGGGTGGTATGATACCTAACTCAGTGTTTTGGAGACCAGTTTGGAGGTCGGGAGGCCACTAAGGAGAAAGGAAAAAAGACTCCAAAATAGGTCTCATTTGCTTGGGACGTGTGTTGAGGAGAAGCAAGGAGCTGTCTGCCAAGGACGTTGCCAAGGTCTTGTTATTCAGAGGGAGTACTAGTTTCCTAGGTTCTTTGTTGAGAACGGATGAGTTGATCTAAATGTTGGTGGTGTTCTTTGTTTTCAATTTATGCTTTTATGGGTTTTATACTTGTAACAAGCTTAAGTTTAGTAAGCTTAAGCTTGAGGGGGAGTGTTAGAGAATATTAGGGTTATTACTTATTAGGTTATTAGTCTTGTGTTAGTGAGCTTGGGCCCATACTAGTAGTGTTAGTATTTGACCTAAGTATTAGTATATATAGGATAGTAGGTTATGGTTTTGTATCAGATTATCATATCAATAATATTATCAGTTTATAGCCGTCTTTGTCTCTTTTCCTTCTCCCTAACCCTAATCTTATAATTTTTTAACACTTACAAATACTTAAATTTCATCTTTTCGCTTTTCTTACCAACATTTTGAAATCTGAATTAAAATCATACGGAATCAATGGCCGTGTGCAATATTTATGAAAGCCATAATATGTGTCCAATGCATTAATTAGAATATAGATGGATTCAGGTTTGGCATGAAACTTCTGTCTAACTTTACTTGATAAAAGTATGACCTTAATGATTTTTGTGATTCTCTCCAGTGGGATAAAAGCCAAAGATTTAATATCCATAAATTAAAGTAGGAGCAAGAAGTAAAGTTATCTTTTGAATAAAGAGCTTTTTCATCTGTACCCAAATAGAAAAAAAAATTATGTAACATGGTAGCTATGTGGTATCACTCAAAGTAAAAGAATTGAACAAGATGTCATTATCAAAATAATATTTGGTAAAAGCTGATCCTGTTCAATAGGATCACATTATATTGGCATCAATTATCATGATGCACACAAGACTGAATCCAAAATGTTGCTAACGGGTCGTGATGGTGATTGCTTCATACTTAAGAGCTTACATGTTAAATGCATGGTATGACATCATAGAAGAATGAGGATTCAGGATACAAATGCAATCCTGGACTGAATCTAAAGCTATTCAATTTGATTCAGGTAACTATGTGTACTACCATGGAAAGAATGCATGATTTTTTAACGTGGTGATATCAAGGTTGACTTGAGGATATCAAGCTAAGTATCATCAAAAGTTCCTATGCGTATTTGACAAGGCATGCAGAGCGAAATTCCATCAACTTCCTATTACGTAAAATACTTTCAGTCAATAAGACATTGTAATCTATTATACAAAAAAATGCCTAAGACACTGCCAAAATATTGTAACCTAGCAAGATAAAGATAATATCTATGGAGAGAGAGAGAGAGCAGTCATAGTTTTACCAACAACCTACGTTTTTATGTTGACTGCTACGTCTCTATGAAAACTAAATCAATTAGAGAGAGAAATAAAAGTTTTTCTACCTTTCCCAAATAGGGCTTTGAAGGAAACGCTGCTCATAGATATCCCTTCAGCTTCAGCTATAGCATCAACCATCTCAAAACCCACCTGAAATAAAGCTCCAAAATGGAGTCAGATAAAGAAAACTAAAATTGGTTCCAATCCAACCTACCATGCAGCTATGTAGCACGCACTGCTACTAGTACTAAATAATCAACTAGTGTCCCAACCAAATAAAATATCGACTAGAGACTTGACTCTTTCTGTCTGTCTGAATTTTAAATATTGTCTCAAAACTATACTACATTAATCTGTAACTTAAGTACTTCATACTCTTCAAAAGGGTATAAAAATAATTTGTGTTAACGAGGAAGTTGCTTAAAATTAGAATGAGTGTAAGAGGTGAATATATTTCCTCTATTCTCAGCAATGGAAAATGCTAAAAACATTGGGTTTTGGGCAAAAGTAAAACATTGGCACCAGCAGGAAGAGCAATTCCAACTCTGCCAAATTAATATGACGGTCAATGGGCAATGGGGTATGGATACTTCACCGTTATGCTAGTGACCCTATTCCTACAAAAAAAAAAAACATTTTTTTTGGACAAAATCGCCACTTTTTTGCTTATGAAAAGTATTTTTTTTAATTCTCTAAAAAAATAAAAAAAGATCCAAACATGTAGAGGGAAGATAGGAGGGTACTGACATTGTGGCGGGTGGCAGCGTACTTCTTGCCCGGATTGCCAAGACCAACAATTAGCCAAGGTTCCTTCTGCTTGGGCTTCGTGGCCTCTGTGGTTATGGAAGCAGCTTCCATGCCCATGGCTGAAGAATTCTGATTGGAGAAGAGAGACATAATGCAAGACGAAGAAGAAGAGAGTGAGATTAAGGGCTTCGACAAGCGTAAGCAACGGCGGCAGCTGGAGAAGTTCAAGTTTATTGATGACAGCGAAGATGCACAAACGTTCATCTTTCTTGCTTCAAACTCAAAGATTAAAAAAGTTACTTTCAGATTTTGGGGCAAAGGCAGAGAAACACAAACCCTAAAATCTAAAAAGAAGAAGCATGGAAGTTGCGGGAAAAAGAGAAAATCTTGGGGAAAAAACGGAAAAAAGAAGTCCTCGCCGTTGCCGGGGATCGAACCCGGGTCACCCGCGTGACAGGCGGGAATACTCACCACTATACTACAACGACATGTTGATAATGGGATCCTTTTATTTCTAAAAACGAAAAATGGATTGAACTCACTGGTCACCTATTACATGACAAAGTTAAGTGTCTCGAATTATTACACTCTCGAGCAAAATTTGATAACATTATAAAAAATTTCATATTTGTGCAGGCACAAACTATACTTTGTTCTTGTGTTGTGCACTATCGATATGATTTGATTATATGATTATCATCTGCAATCACCAAGTGCAAATCAAAACCGTACTCTATCCAGAAGCTTTTCTAGTTTTCTTATACTACAAACAAATTTTAATAGTATTATGTGCCGTGCAAGTCTTTTTACAATCATCTTCTTACAATCAAATCAACATTTCTTCTCCATGACTGTAAATTAAATGCATATAAAAGAAAATAACATACTTCAGAGGGTTGGTCTTAATATGTATTTAATTAATTAGTTTTCGTTTTATATTAGATATAGGGATATGGTCTGTTACTTTTACATATTTACTTTCTCTTATGAAAAACTTCAGTATAAGAAAAACTAACATTAAGGCATTAATACAGATAAAAAATAAATAAATAAAGCTATTAATAGTCTAGGGGAGCGTTTAATATATGCTCTTTGTACGGAAGGGAGCATGGATGCTCCTTGTGCTATTAGCCATTAGATAAGAAAAAAATATAATGAATGGCTGCCATTTCATTTATGCAACTTAGTGAGCAGGTAACATGGTGAATTAACTATTACAGAATAGTCCCTAAAAATAAAGCTTATTGTATGAAATGTTTTTCGCAAATAAATCACAAACTAAACTAGCATTAGAAGTCATGAACCCATGAGGCCATTGTAAATTTGTAATCCTTCAAACAGCAGAGGCTGAACTAACCTTGACTAGACTGATTGTAAGCATAAAATTAATGAGTAAATTGGTCATGTCATTAATTTCGATTTTTTTCATGATTGAATAGTCTTAGTTATTTAAAAATAGTGAATGTCACGTGCAGTTTATTTCTTAATTAGACGATATGAAATATGTAAGTTAAATCGTTTAAAGTTTTCTTAAAAAAAGACTGAGAGATGCTAATTTATTCAATGAAGAAACTGAATAATTTGATTGATATCTTAATTCTGTAGCATGATGATGTACTAATAAAAAAGAGACAAGTGATGGTAATTGTGAATTTTGATTGTGAGGGAATACCTGTGTAAGGAAAAAAATTTTGGTCCAATTGTGCAAATAATATTAGATTTGTGCCAAAAATATAAATACACAATAATATAAAAACCTGTTATAGCAGGTGTGGTGAAAGGAACATTGATGCTCCTTTGACCTTAAGGTGCAAGTTAAAACTACTCAATAGTCTAGTGACGAATGCTCCCGAAATTAGACAACCTGGTTTATTATCTGCAACTGGTATTGTGGTACTGGTTGTGCATGATATTATATTGATTTATAACAATTTTGTAGCTTGTGAAAGCAGTATTGTAGGTAGGAAAGTAAATGTTGCAGCAGACCGTATTGCATGGTATGGCAAATTGCTAAATAGCAATACTAGCCATTACTATTAATAAGAATGAAAATCTAGTACAAACTTTCCATGCATATATTTTTTTATATGATAAAGAAAGACAAAAGTATGCTGGTCCGTGTGTAGACCACATGTTTGGGACTTTGGGCACTTAAATGGATTATACGCGTACAAATAATGATATACTTACTATAAAAAGAAACGTTTCTGAAAGAGGCTCTCTCTTTGGATCGTGGTTGTTCTCTAGTCATTCAGTGTTTTGTAGCCTAAAAAAAGGGCACACATACAATTCCAACAGGCAGACTCTGCAGTGAAAGCCTAACACTATAAATCGCCACTATATTTCATGGTGTCAATATATAGAAAAAAACAACTGTGTTATGTACAACGTATTTGATATTATTAGAATATTGACAATTTGTTGTCACTCCATTTGACAAATGACCACTGAAAATGAGTTTGTATACGGTCTACCCACTACTCTCCACGTGGAAGATCAATTTTTCTCTCCCCAATCAGGGATTCCTCTGTACCATGACTGAATGGAAAGAAAAGGATAAGAGTCAGTGAAATCCATCTATAGAAGTTATGACAACGAAATTTATCATCAGGTATTTACCTAAGATAACTCAAAGCTGACATTCGATAGAGACAGGTAAAGACCAAGATATGTAATCCGATGGTATAAAAGAACGCAAAAGTTCGGGCATACCTGCAAGAACATTCTTTATCAAATAACTATGCACATAATATTTTATCCACGTAAACAATAAAGAAACAAGAAAGAAAAGATGAATGACACACTCGATGTATTCTAAACACAATCCAAGAGAAACAGTTAAAAGTTGAAACAATATCCGGAGGAGGCAGTATCTATGATAACAGAAAATATGACACAAATATAAAGACCATATTTACACCATAGGTGAGATTCAGGAGATCTGTGGATAGTATAAAACAGAAACATTCTGTTTCATTTCCCTTGAAGACCTATAAATGATTAAAAAATCACCATTGGGAAGGATGCATCATGCATCAATGTATTACAAGAACTTACAAAGTTTTCTGCCTCTATTAATTACAATACCAAACAGATTAACAGATCATTTAAGCACGAGAAAACAGAAACACTGGAGTGTATCTGTGATAAGGCAGAAGCATACTTGTTACCAAGAAGAAAACGTCCACTGCTGAGTGTGATTCTGTCCCTAAATCCCAACTCCTTATATCTTTGATCCCTTTCCTAATTACATGCAGAATGGATAGATCAGCTCATAACTAGAATTAAATAATATTTGATTAAAAATAAAGAACACTGCGAGATAAACTCTGTCTCAAACCAATTGCCACCTTATTCTGCTTCCTCCCACTCCCTGCTCCCCTCTCCCTTTGTTAGGTAAGGTAGGGGGGTGGGAAAGGGAGATTTGAAGTTTTGAACAGAAGAATTCCTCATCAAGACAGTCCAGAGTATCAGTTTTCAATAGCTTCAACAACAACTATTAAAATGCATATTAACAAATGGAAGTTCAGACGTTCTGTGTAGAAATAGTTTCCTTATTTGTATATATTAATAATTAACTATTGTACTACTGTGACATTCAGTAATATAAATAGGATAGTAGAGGACAGTGATATCCACTGACTCATTCACATTATGTTAGGGTTTCCTTATGATCCTTTCTCTCTCCACACTTTCCATCAAGGATATATTTTAGATAGAAATTATTTCCCTGGAGTTGATGACTAATACACCTGAAAACCTCATATTTTAGATAGAAATTATTTCACAAACACACAGTTGTGAAGACAAGTTGTCTTTGACATCATCAACCTTAAAATAGAAAGAAGATTCTTTTAAAGATCTTATTATATGATTTTGTTATCTTGGACAGATAAAAATTTTATGTTTCAACAGATACAAACTTCATATGTGGCATTAAATACAAATTCAAAATATGTGTACTGACAAAAAAATAATGCTTCCCTTGAGGGATGTCAAAAAAAATGGCCCACCTTTTTTGAGAATGCGGCAAAAGGATTTATATCATCTTCATATATCTTCTTGTATTTAGATTCAACATCTGATGTGAAACCACTTTCGAGATCTTCCGCATACTGAACATAAAATCACAAATAAATCTGAAGTTCAGGTTAAAAACTCAGTTATAGAGAAAAAAAAGAAAAGAAAAGAAAGTAAAAGCATGATGTTAAAATAAAGAGATCAATTTACAAAACCTTTTTAGATCCCCTAGAAACCACTTTCTCCATATTGTAATCTTGGACATAACGAATCTTCCCATATAGTTTGACATTATCCGCTTTGGTCTTTTCCAATTCCACTGTTAATACCCCAATCTTCTCCTTCAACTGCCTTATTTCCTATTAAATGTGAAGAATTCACGCAAGTCCACCATCGCATTATAATCTAATTTTTTTTTATAAAAATGTCAAATACAAAGGAATAAAATGAATATTGACTGTAAACATACCTCTTCTGTTTCTCGCAAGCGTGTCCTAAATCGATCTCTCTGATTACAGATCACTTTAAGCATTGAGCTCTGATCTTGATCTAAGGAGGCATGCCTTTGATCCATATTCTGATGCTGCAGAAGCAAAATAAGAAATCTTAAAATTCAAATGAACAGAAATGCAACATAATGCAGAAAAAAAATTTCAAAGTGAAATTAATCACTCACTAGAAAATTATCCAGTACAAGAAGAAAATTTTCAAAACTTCCCAGGATCATTAATGAGAACTAATTAGGTTTCCCTAGAAGAAAACAACAGTAATAAACCACAATTGGGATAGCACATCTTTTTCGGTTGTTGAAATCATGATATTTGGTTTCAGTTGAAGAATATGCTTCAGAAATAAGTAAAATGCAGTAAGAACAGCAGATTGGAAAGAGGAAATCACCTCAGACACCTCACCACGACCAGCCTCTGATAGATCCCAGTCATCAAGGAAAGTTCCTTTATGATCTTTGGAAATGGAACTACAGCCCTGTACCAAATGGGCAGCTAGGTGATTTCATAAATAAAAAGCATAAAAAAGAAATGAGTAAAAGAAAGGGGCTCATCTTCTATCACAGTGGTAGATATAGTAATAGAGGTTTTAGTGGCAAATGTTTCAAACCTTCAATATATCATCTTCCAACTTCTGTATCAGTTTTTGTTGTTCATTAACCTTAGCTGTAAGTTCCGCTATCTTCTGTTCTGCTGTTTCTAGTGAAGATGTTTTCTCCGAAAGTTTGACCTGAAAATGGAAGAACTACATTTAAATAACAGAGATACTTATACATGCACAGGAATAACACCTGCATATCATCCCAGACAACAGTCTTAGAAAGCACATGAAATGGTTATTGATCCCACAACATGGACAAGGTTCAAATGCAGGAAGTATAGGGGACACTAATGGTGCTCGCTTTCTTGGAAAACTATACCAAAAATAGCCAGTATTATGTGAGTTTTGCATCCCCAATCTTTACTTATTTATTATTAATTTTTTAAAAAGATGGGGATGGGATCAGATGTCCTATTGCTAAAAAAACCATGTTCACACCTTCAACTGTGTCAGCTCATGTTCCATTTTACGGTTCTTATCAAGAAGAAGAGATTCCATCTTGCTCATCTCCTCCCCACTTGTAGCCACTTCCCAGTCTTCAGCCTCAATTGAATTATAACCCACTGCCTGAATGTATAGCCATGAGTCAGATGGATAGTGCAGAGCTAGGAACCCAAAATGAGAAGTTACATAAAAGGCCATTAAAAAATAACAATAAAATCACCTGAAAAATCTTCACTTTCTTACGCAAATCATCAACCATTTTTTCTGTTGGCCTTGCCTGCAGCTCTTTCTTCATTGCCTCAAGAGAAGCCTCCTATATTAAGTGAAGGATAACGAAAAGAAGTTAGAGCACAAAACATCTAAAATACAGCACAGGCACAGATATAATTCAATATAATACATAGAAAAAATAATTATACACAGAATTGAAGTTATAAGCAGAAACACATTATAAGTGTTTATACTATGAGAGAATTATTTTTGATAGACAAAAAAGACTTTACTAACTCACTAAGTGAGGACATCATACACTAGAACCCACAAAGGTAGAGCACTATCATGCAGTTTTGCATCTCAAGTAAGGGCAACAAATTCTCAGCATCCTAGAAGCAAAAGTTCATGAAGATCCTCCATGCTAAAACCCCAATACAAGTTGAGATAATGTGAATGAGATAGCTAAAAATAATTTGTTAAGAATTAAAAAGTTCAATAATTTCATGAACAGGTAAAGGACTAAATTATGTGCACAAGTAAATGGATATATATGGTTCCCTTGTAATTGTGAATACAGCTACTAGCAATGCATCTGATTTGGGATTCTGGCTCGATCCAAAACCCAAAAAATAAGGGGTTGAAATCTTCGGGCATTCACAATCTTTCGTTCAACCTTTCTAACAAGAAATTAGCACTACAGCCCCTTTCAAAGAAAGGTCAACTTCAAATAGATCAGGCAAAATAAAGAGGCAACAGAACTTAAGGACCTGATATCACAGTTATGATGAAACTAATGAGTTATTACTTATAATATATTGGAATGTCAGATGAATGTAGTCTTTATAATACTTTGGCATACAGAAACATCACCTTTTCATTGAGCATTGCAGTAAATTTCTTGACGTCATTCATGTGTTCTTCTCGTTCATTTGATAAGGTTGTTTCAATATTGTGCAGCTCCATGTTCAATTCAGAGATTAGCTTCTCTTTGGCATTTAAAGAATTCTCAAGCACACTATTTGAGTCTAAATTATCACTGCAAAACAAATCAACAGTAATCTGAAGTCCATGGTCCAATGGAAAGAAACAAAAAACAAAGAAAAATAGTAGGATTTGGGCAGTATTATTAAGTGTGCATATATAGATAGGCAGACGGATAGATAGAAACAAGTTGAGTAGCTTTGCACCAATGTTCCTTGCGTAGAATTTGGAAGTTAAAATGTATCATATTCATTTTAGAAAGGAAAATGTGAATGTATACAGCTATAGCTGCAAGTTGTTTGTGTTGTTTACTTTGGTTGACAGAATATCATTTATCCAAAAAGGAAAAACAAAAACAAAAAACAAAAGACAAGGACCACCATACCTTTTCTTAATTTCAGTATCTTCATTTGCTGTTTGTAACTGAGATCGGAGAACCCCCTGCATAGACACAGAAGGATCACTAGAACAAACAGCAAGTCTAGCTGATACATGAAAACAAAGAGTCACATTTCAAATTGTGAATCGCACCTTCTCTCTCTCCAAACTAAGAAGCATTGTTTGTGCTCGTTCAACTTCATCCATCAGGAGATTGACCTCTGATTGCTTAGCTGCCCTCTCTTCCTCTGAAATTTTCAAGAACACGAGATCATGTTCTTCAATATAGAATACTATTTGATGAATCATAATTCCAAAATGCAGAAAGAGAAGGCAGAGTGCTGAAATCAGACTATACTGTAATATAATAGCTGATGTTACAGATTCAAGTAAAAAGTGTATGGCCAGAATTGAAATGAAAACTATTTGATTACCAGATTGAGCACGGAGTTCAAACAACTGGTTTTGTGCAAGTTCATGTAATTTCTGCATGTTAGAAACACTTTCTTTAGCATTCTGCAGTTGATTTTGCAGTAATTGTTCCCTGCATACAATAAAGGAATCATTAGTCTAGGTAAGAAATGACAAGGTGAAAGGATGGTTCCAATACAACAGGAGTAGTTAAAGAACAAAGCCGGAAGGACAAACAAACTTATATCCAAATGCAATGTTCTCATGTATTAAACTGAATGAACAAACAACTTGTGATAGCAACCAAGAAGATACCTTTCTTTTAAAACTTCTAATGTTTTCTGGTTCTCTTCTGCCAGACTACGTTGCTTAATCTCCACAATTTCTTTTACTTTCTCTTCCATCTGACACACATAAGTTTAAACATCAAATAGAAACCTGCTGCTTAATCTCCAGAAATGAAACAGAGACTATGACATTATGTAATCGTATACACAATATCATAAGCATTAATAACCTGTTGCTCTAATTGCCGACTTCGCTCTTCAAGTCTTCGTATTGTAGCCTGCTGATTCTTCAAGTGAGTTGCCTCTGTTCTAAATTCCTCGAGCTCAACTTTCATTTTTCGGTTCTCAGATTCTAGCTCAGACAATTTGAGATCTTGCTCCTGTACAAAGAAATATATCAGAACATGAACATGCACATAGCTTGCCATACATATGCAAGTAGATGCATGCGGAGATGCACACAAGTTTCATATGTATAACTGTGCATGCAGGATAAGTGAAAAAAATTTAGAAGCATATAGATGGAACATAAATTGGTGTCTATAATCATGGAAACCCACTGGCATGTAGCCATTAACTAAAACCCAATAGTATATAGACAATCATAGACAAAGAGAAGACAGTCAAAATATGGGAGAAAGGCATTCTAAGATTTGAGAAACATAAATTTTCCTATATCAGTGTTAGGATGATCACGTTTCGCAAGGTATAACTGGTAGTATGAATGAAGCTGTATAGAAATAGCTGGCAAGGTGTGGACAGAATAAATGGCTTGAACATTCGGGTGGCGGGAAAGCTGCAGTGAGACATATGGTACCGTATAAGCCTGCAAGGCAGTGATTCCCATGATGGTAGAAGCAAAAAGAATCTAGCATACTCTTGCAGTCAGTAGGGTGGAGTTGATATGGAGCTTTGGTTCAAATTATCAAGTGAAGGCATTATCAGGAACTTTCATTTACAACTTGTAGACAAGGACCTGCAATAACTTTTGTTGGAAACTGTATATAATTAGGTGTAATTAGTTAGTCCCACATCATGTAAATTGTGTAATTATTTATTACTTATTGAGTATATATTCAGCTTCCGTTGTATAGTTGAAACACACGGTTTCCTCATATGTCTCTCACTTTTTCTCTCTTTTAACATGGTATCAGAGCCTAAAAGAGAGGCAATCCTAGAACCGTGCACGCCTGGTGAGCCCACTGCTCTCCGGTGAATTTTTTTTTTTCCGGCCAACCGTATTTCCATTCTGGTTTGTCAGCCTTTCTCCTGTGTCGTGACGTCTTTCCGGCCCTTTTTTCTCCTTTCTCCGCTGCTGTCTCCGCCGGCCGCCGCCTCCTTTCCGGCCGGCGACCACACCACCAGGATCATTTCCCGCGGATCGGCCGGCCCTCAAAAGCCCAGCCCCAGCGCCGCCGGCACACGCTCCCACGCCCCGCCCATCGCCGCTGCCAAACAGCCACCGTGCGGCCCCTTTTTCCAACGCGTGACAGCGCGTCCGGCCGCCGCTCCTCTCATCTGACTCGTCTCTGTCTCCTCTATGCCGATCTGCCCTCGGATCCTCCATCAGACATCTCTATCCCCTTGTTCCCTTACGTTTGGACTCTCAAGTACATTATGGTTTCACTTTTTAACACTTTGTAGTCTGACCCATGGCTAGTTCTACTTCCCCAGATGGTTCTAAAGACAATCCAAAGGCTGAGCCTCCTGTGTTCACGAGTTACCTCAATGCTCCTCTCTCCGCTGATAAATTAGATGGCAGCAACTATGACACTTGGGCGTTGTCATCAAGTCCACCATTCACTCATTCCTTAAGCAGATCTTCCGTGCTCAGATCACTTGTGCTTCTGTTTGGGAGCAGGCCAAGGTTCTTTACACTAATGACACTCAGCAGCTATATGGGGTTTGTCACAATCTCATGAGTGTTATTGCTCTTTGACAGTTTGATGGCCCTATGTCTGCTTACTTAGGAAAGGTTCATGCTGCTCTCCATGATTTCAATGAGTTGCTACCTCCTGCTGCTACCCCAGCAAAAGAACTCGAGCAACGCAGCACCTTCTTCATGCTCATGGCCTTGTATGGTTTGCCTCCGGAATACGCTGCCAACCGTGATCAGATTTTGGGTTCGCCTACTATTCCTCCTCTGTCCTCTGCTTGGTCTACTTTGCTCCGGGTCCCGACTAAGCACCCCTCTGATTCTATCCTAACCTCGGCTCTGGTTGATACTTCTGCCCTCGTCTCCCACGGTGCCAATCGTGGTCGTTCTCGTCCTGACACCTCAAGTAGGCCTCATTTGAAGTGTACATTCTGTAACAGGTTGGGTCATACAGAGGATAGATGTTGGACTAAACATGACCGTCCTCCACGGGCTGCCAATGTTGCCCAGGTTGCTATATCTGATTCACTTGAGCCTTCTGCATCATCAACCCCATCTCCGACTGCCTATGCAGATTTTCTGAAATGGTTTGAGCAACAGCAGGCTTCTAACTCTACTGCATTTGTTGAGCACACTGGTAATGCATTTGCTTGTCTCTCTCAATCACCTTCCTTAGGTCCTTGGGTCCTTGACTCTGGTACATCTGACCATATATCTGGTAATAAGCGTCTTTTCTCCAAACTTTCTAACTCTGATTATTTACCTATGATTACTTTAGCAAATGGTTCTCAAACACGGCCCCAAGGGATTGGCACTGTCCATCCCCTTCCTTCTCTATCTATTGATTCTGTTCTTTATGTCCCTGGATGTCCTTTTAATTTACTGTCCATTAGTCATTTAATAACCCGTTCTTTAGATTGTCGCATTAGTTTTACTAAAGACTCTGTTATTTTGCAGGACCGGAGTTCGGGACGGATGATTGGCGTCGGATGTGAGTCTACTGGCCTTTACCAGCTCTCTGCCACCTCTCGTGTATGCTCTACTACAGATTCCCCTCTCACCATCCATGCTAAGTTGGGTCATCCTAGCCTTGCCAAATTACAGCAAATGATGCCACACTTTTCTAAGTTATCTAGTTTACCTTGTGAGTCGTGTCAACTTGGGAAACACACCCGCAGTCCGTTTCTCGATAGGATGTGTCGTCGAGCTGCGTCTCCTTTTGCTTTAGTGCATTCTGATATTTGGGGTCCTAGTCGTGTTGAGTCTACTTTTGGGTCTAAATACTTTGTTACTTTTATTGATGACTATTCTCGATGTACTTGGTTATTTTTAATGAAAAACAGATCCAAGTTGTTTTCAATTTTTCAGACTTTTTATCATGAAATAAAAACTCAGTTTGGTGTTTCAATTCGTATTTTGCGTAGTGACAATGCCCGTGAATTTTTATCTCACAATTTTCAAACTTTTATGGCATCTAACGGAATTCTTCACCAAACATTTTGTGCCTATACCCCACAACAAAATGGGATTGCTGAGCGCAAAAATAGACATTTTATTGAAACCACCTGGACCCTTTTGCATCATGGTCGTGTTCCTTTCCGTTTTTGGGGCGATGCGGTTCTCACTGCCTGCTATTTGATTAACCGTATGCCCTCTTCTGTGCTTGATAACCGGGTACCTCATTCTGTTTTGTTCCCTCACCAACCCTTCTATTCTCTTCCACCTCATGTCTTTGGGTCGACATGTTTTGTACATGATGTTACTCCAGGTCTTGACAAACTGTCCGCTCGCTCCATAAAATGTGTTTTTCTTGGTTACCATCGATTTCAAAAGGGTTATCGGTGTTTTTCACCCACTCTTAAGCGTTATCTTGTCTCTGCCGATGTCACATTCTTCGAGTCTGTTCCTTTCTTTGAGTCTCATGACCTGCCTCTTCCACCCATTATTGAGGTCCTCCCTACTTTTCCTCCTCTTATTCCAGTTGACCCTGCTCCATCATCACCTTCTCCTGTTGGTAACCTGATTCCTACTACTTGCCCCATCCAGGTCTGTCATCACCGGCCACAGCCACCGCCACCACCACCACTATCAGAGGTTGTAGAAGTTACTGAGGCCCCTTTGGACTCTCTTCCGGCTCCACCTCCTTTACCAGCTCCGAAATTGCCTCCCGTGCCTGACTTTCCCATTGCTCTTCGAAAAGGTATACGATCCACTCGTAATCCCTCTCCTCACTATGTTATTTTAAGTTACCATCGTCTCTCTTCATTACATTATGCTTGTCTTTCCACCTTGTCTTCTGTGTCTATTCCTAAATCTCTAGGTGAAGCTTTCTCCCATCCTGGGTGGTGTCAAGTAATGATTGATGAAATGTGTGCTCTTCAGAGCAGTGGTACTTGGGAACTTGCTCCTCTTCCTCCTGAGAAGTCTGTTGTAGGTTGCAGGTGGATTTATACGGTCAAGGTTGGCCCTGATGGTACTCTTGATCGCCTCAAGGCTCGTCTGGTGGCAAAAGGGTATACCCAGATATTTGGTTTGGATTATGGGGACACTTTCTCACCAATAGCGAAGATGGCTTCTGTTCGGCCTTTTCTGTCTATGGCCGCTATTCGCCATTGGCCCCTTCATCAGCTGGATATCAAGAATGCTTTTCTCCATGGTGATCTGGAAGAAGAAGTCTACATAGAGCAACCTCCCGGGTTTGTTGCTCAGGGGGAGTCTTCTGGCCTCGTTTGTCGTCTACACAAGTCTTTGTATGGTCTCAAACAATCTCCTCGGGCTTGGTTTGGGAGATTCAATACTGTTGTTCAGCAGTTTGGTATGACTCGTAGTAAAGCTGACCACTCTGTCTTCTATCGCCATACAATCCAAGGCTGTATCTATTTGATTGTGTATGTAGACGACATTGTTATCACAGGCAGTGATCACCAAGGTGTAACTCAAATAAAACAGCATCTCTGTCATCATTTTCAGACCAAAGATCTTGGCAAACTTCGTTATTTCTTGGGAATTGAAGTGGCACAGTCCAAGGATGGCATAATTATCTCACAAAGGAAGTATGCTATGGATATTCTTGAAGAAACAGGACTATTGAATGTAAAGTCAGTTGACACTCCTATGGATCCCAATGTTAAACTTTTACCGGATCAGGGGAAGCCATTTTCAGACCCAGGAAGATATAAACGATTGGTTGAAAAACTTAACTATCTTACTGTTACCCGTCCAGATATCTCCTTTGCGGTGAGTGTAGTAAGCCAATTTCTAAACTCATATTGTGAAGGACATTGGGATGCAGTGACTTATATTCTCAGATATATTAAGGGAGCTCCAGGAAAAGGCCTTATCTATGAAGACAAACGACACACTTAAATTATTGGATACTCAGATGCTGATTGGGCAAATTCTCCTACTGATAGGAGATCCACTTCTGGTTATTGTGTATCCATTGGGGGTAATCTAATATCCTGGATGAGTAAGAAACAAAATGTGATTGCAAGATCAAGTGTCGAAGCAGAATATCGTGCCATGGCCTCAGCCACTTGTGAGCTCATTTGGTTAAAACAGTTTCTTAAAGAACTTCAGTTTAGAAACGTTATGCAAATGACTCTTATTTGTGATAACCAAGCTGCACTGCATATTGCTTCTAATCTAGTGTTTCATGAGAGGACCAAATACATTGAAATAGACTGTCACTTTATTAGAAAGAAGATATTGTCTGGAGACATCACCACTAGCTTTGTCAATTCAAATGATCAACTGACAGATGTTTTCACTAAGTCTTTGAGAGGTCCTCGAGTAAACTATATTTGTAACAAGCTTAGTGCATATGACTTATACGCTCCAACTTGAGGGAGAGTGTTGAAAACTATATATAATTAGGTGTAATTAGTTAGTCTCACATCATGTAAATTGTGTAATTATTTATTACTTATTAAGTATATATTCAGCCTCCGTTGTGTAGTTGAAACACACGGTTTCCTCATATGTCTCTCACTTTTTCTCTCTTTCAACAACTTTCTTAACTCTTCATTAATTATCACACTTTACCACTTATAGAATGTCAGCATTCTTCCTCCTCCCCTTTTTCCTTATGTACATGAATCAATATTTAAATAGTATATTTATAGGTGACGTAAGCAAGTATGAAATTCTTTTCCATATGAATAGCCCAAGATTGAATTGTGCTAGATCAAAACTGAGTATCTTCTTGACTTCATTTTTATAAATAAACTACTGTCTCCATGCTGCAGTTTTATACCATAGACTACTCTATTTGAAGTGCAAAAAATATGCAAATGACTGATGCATAAAATATAGCAAGAAATGAAAATAACACCTGGAAGATTAAAATGACAGGCTAAGATTATGTACGTAATAATTACAAAAATCACTGTTTATGGGATAAAAAAACACGAATGAGCAAAATAAGTTAAACAACTTTAATATGAACATCAATAAAGCTCTGAGCTCCCTCAATTATATATGTGTATATGTATATGTATATGTATATATATATATGTATATATATATATATATATATATATATATATATATAGTTTAGATATGAGAAGTATACATACATACCCATCTCATGCACGTATAATTGTATATGTATCACTAATACAAACATTAATATCACAAAAGTTCTATCATGAACATATGAAAAATAGAAAATAAAAGATGAATTAAAATTGGCAGTTATATTTTCAATGTAAGCTGTTCTCATGAGGCACTTAAGTAACACTGGAACTCACAGCAACTGATGCAAGAGCTGGATAAGGATCTGGAGCTTCATAGAGCTTTTGATAGATGTTAAGGAAAGCATTTTCTCCAAACTTTGCTCTCTTTGTAAGATTATCAACCTCTTCCTGGTACCCCTTCAGCAAGGTGTTAAACAAGCTTAACTTTTCCTCAGGAGAAGCTTTCTTGAAATCTGTATGCGGCATAATTTGTGATCTGTCAGACATATGCTTTCAGTAGCCCAAACAATAAATTAGTAAAAAACTAAAATGAATATCACTGAAGAATATGGACAAGAGTAATGCAGCTATGGTCACCACATGGATCCAAATTTCTATACTTAGATGTTCGTAAGTGGGAGATTAACAATGCAGCCCTTATGTCTACCTTTCCACCATAATTTGGAAACAGTAGTGAAAGCAAGCATACCTCTAGTGCTCTCTGCAAGCTTCCGCCTATTTTTCTGACTGTTTTCCTGGTTTTCTGCAATGCGAAGCCCTTGTTCATCCAATATGGATTTCTCCTTCTCTAAGTCAAAATCTGAAAAGGAAAAAAAAATGAAATTATTGCACCTGTAAGTTTTTCCATTCTGCTTTTGGTGCAAATAGAGTTTTGTTGAGCAACACTAATTCAAACATTGTACCATGATATCATAGAGATCCGAGATCACGAAATCATGTTCAAAAACCACATAAAAATGACAATATTTGGTATCATGTTTACTGTGGTTTACTATTCTAAAAAGAAAACAGCATCTAGTATTCTAGTTTAAGATGGTAAAGAGACATCAAAGAAACAAAGATATTTGGAATCTCATCCATTTTCAACAATCTTTGGTAGCCTAATAACTGAGTACCTACTGTGTATCCTTCTAATACTATCTCTGAATAAACAAATGAACTAGAAGGGAAAATTACAGCAACGTTCTAGAAAGGAAGTTATTCTTGTATGAAATTTGTTTCGAACAATACTAGTTTAAGAATTCAATTCATTCAAAAATCAAATCGTGGATAATATATTTCATGACAAGTAAATCCTAACATTTTGGAAATTTTTTACAGAATTTTTAAATCCTTTCATTTCAATGGAATTCTTTTTTAATTCTAAAATTAAAGTGTTCCAAACACTGCATATAAGTGATTCAGCCATTTCCCTTCATTTCTTCGTGAAATTACCAAGATCCGCATAATGCAGATTTTTCCCACGAACTAACAAACATAAAGAACAAATTACACTGCGTTTGGCAGTAATAGTTACAAATGAGTGCATTTAAATTCGATAAAGATGCTTGGAGATTCCAATTTTTAAGCGAGACATTCATTTGAGAGGACCAAAAAAAAAAAAAGAGAATTAAGAAACTTATTAGAAGTAAAAAAAATGAACTCATGACTCGAATTAGTTTGCAATTGGGTTTCGAAAACTTAGACTATTCTCTGTCCACATCCAAGCAACTAACACTTGAAAATAAATTAAACAAAAACAAAAACAAAAACAAAAACAATAATGCTATTGAAATGGATGAATTGAAGGATCAGTTAACGGTTGAGCTGAATTCAGCGATTGAAAGTGTAATTGAAGTTGCTAGGTTGTTCTGCAGAAAGATAAAGCGGATGAATTGAATCAGATTATATATATTTATTTTGGATACCTTTCCAGAAGGCGGAGACAACGGAGATCGGAGAGTTTGGTTTGTCGCTCTCCGATCCACCTAGCGGAGCCTCCATTTCTGCTTGCCACCAATGATGTTGAAGAAATTGAAATTATCTTCTTCTTATTCTCTCTTACTCGTAGGAGCTTTCAACAAATAAAGATAACTCTTCTGGCGGTAATAAGGGATCTCAATGTTAAGTTTTCGGATTTTATTTTTTGGTTACAGTTAAGTTTTCGGATTTATTAGCCTGGGTTGTGTTCTTATGATAAGAAGTGAATTGTGAAGGAAAATCGAATGAATGCGTAGTTGATAGTTGTGTTCGGTTCATATCATGAAGAGGACTGGCTCGTGATCGTTGTTGGGCTTCGGTGACTGCACAATAATTGGCCCCATATGGATGGGTCCTTCAGAAGACTCAAAGACGAAAATAAAATGCTGATCCAAGACCATTTCCTTTTGATAATATTTGGGCTAAAACAACAGTGCACCTGCAAATTTTGTCTTTTAACTAACATGATGACTTTCGACCAAAAATAATAATAATAATAATAATAACTAACATGATGACTCGGCTCCTTTTAAACACCACATCGAGGGGACCCATGTTTTTAATTGAAAAATATTTCTTCTACACCAAAAATCATACATTTAATTTAAACTTGATAACAATGAGTTAATTATTAATTAGTGTATATCATTTAGTTAATGGACTAACAACATTTATTTTTGCTTAGAGACAACATGTTGTTAGTCTATTAATCAAATGATATATGTTGTTAACTAATAATTAACTCATCATTACCAAGTTTACGTTAGGTATAGGGTTTTACGTGTAAAAATAACAAGTGTTTTTTAATTTTTAGACAATCTCACAAGATCTTGTTATTACAAGTTAAAATACCGAGATATAATTTTTTTTTCTTATATACAGATTTCTCTTCCTTTTTTTTTGGGTTTGAACTTATTGGAGACATTTCTATGCAACACTAAACCCTTTTTCAACCGATGATTGAAGGGGAAAAAATGAAAATACAATAAAAAATTGAAAGACCTTTCCAAACCATTGATTGAGTGGAGTATCATACTTCATGGAGTATGAGAAACGCTTTAAAACTTACATATAGATGGTTATTAGTAACATCAATGTGCTAGTCATCTCTAGGATCTTATGTCAGATGTGGGATAGCTAAAACCAGTTTCTTAGTTTTGACTTTTGACCAGCATATTAATGTCGTACTTCAAAATCATCATTTCTTTTTTTTTTGGGTGAATTTTAAAACCATCATTTATTTGATCATATGCAATTCCAAAGTATGCACCGAAAAAGAAAAATATGCAATACCAAAGTACAAAGATTCGACATAAATTTAAACAAATCCCCAACACCGTTCGTCCGAAGGGAGAAATAATACAAAACAACAAACAACACAATCATAACCGAATATATAAAGCTAGTTGTCCTCTAAAACATAGGAAAGAAAATCACAAATGAGTCTCATATTAACTAAATAATAAAATTTAATATAATACTTAAATTATAGAACTCTCTTTCTACTTAAAAGACTAGATCATTAGATGGGAGAGTCTCATAAGTTAAATACTACATTAAACTTCTTTATTTACTTAATATAGGACTCAATAGATCATTTAAAAACAGATTAAACATTCTTAAAATCTAGGACAATAGTATGCATGATGTATCGCCAAGAGCATGAGTAAATTCTAGCGAGTCATGCCCGGTACAACATTTGGAGGCACTTGGTTGGCTCTGTTCAGTTTTTCCTCATTACCTGTCCAACCTATATGTATCACACATAAATAAGAAGGTTAGACCTTACGAATATGATATAACTACACATATAATATTATACGATTTTATATAATAAGAATGAAAGCGTTTTTAGTTTTATTATTTATAAATGGTGATTAAGTATATTCTATACCTATTGAGGGGTCCATTCCACGGTTTTTAAGTTCCCTGTACTCTTGGCAAATAGCACAATAACCGCACCAGCAATGAACGCAGAAGTCCATGCATGGTTCTTCTGGTAAGGAGAAGAGGCCTCTTAGTTTGCTTCTGTATGTGTAAGAATATAAACATCCAAACCCGCAATGGGCAAGGGCATAGAAGATCAACCCCGCAAATCCACAAGCTACAAATATGTATAACCCATTTTTTGCGAGGAAAGGAGCAAATATTTGATGAGTGAGATAATCAATAATATGAGCTTATTGAAGAGGACGTAATTAACTTCGAGCCGAAATAATAATAATTAAATAAAAAGTTACTCACATGTTCTTCCTTTGTCTACAACTTCAGCACTCTGACCAAAGGTGATACATGGACAACAGCAAGTCTTACAGCCTTCATTGGGTTCATAACAAAGGGGAAAAGAAAAAATAAATAATCAAGTAAAACCTCGAAAAATTGAGCTGAAAGTAATTTTTATAACGCAAGAATTGTATTGTTACCAAGTTTTATTAACCTCTATACTTGTATATAACTATATAACTCTAGTCATAGATTCTGAAAGTACAAAAATATGTCACAAGTGACTTATTTAGGTGTTTCCATCTTTTGCTCCGTGTGAGTATCACGAGTATATATATAACTAATTAGAGCAAAAAATATATTCCTCAACTTTCTGTGCTTGTATCATAATCAATTTTGTTATTTGCACATCAAAATTTGTTACACATCTTTACACATTTCATGTTTGGAAAAACAAAAAACGATAGAGAGAAAATGTGTTAGAATGTGTGTGTGTGTTTTTTATTAATTATTAAAAAAAAGTGGTATAAGAATGGTATAATGAAAATAGTGTGTAAATATTATTATTATATCATAATATGTATGTATGTCATAGCTATATGATAGCTTTTCCTCATAAGCTCTCTAAGTAGTTAATTTCAAAAAACAACTTAATCATATATAAGAGTCTGCAAATGATAAATGCAATAACTCATAAATTTGTGCCACACAGAACATAGTGAGTTGATGAAAGGAGCTTACAACTTCCGGGGTCTTCAAAGCAACCACATAAACCTGTTGTCCATGTTCCAGTTGGTGGACCATTGTATGGTAATTGTGCTGCCTTAGATTCGCCGTTATACATTTTGAAGCTGATCAAAGATAAAGAAAAGTCGAGATATGGAGACTAACCGGTCTATACTGATATATTCGTAGTTCGCCTGGTTCTTCTTGCATATATAGCAATTGGCAAGGGTTGACGTTGACTTCACAGGCACAATTTTTTTCCTAGTCAAATAAACAAGCCATTGAGTTGCTGGACAAGTTGATTTAAACTTATGAATGTTGGTTACTACTTCAAAATGCAAGGCTGTACCTACGAAATTCCATTTCCCTAAAAATTAAGCAAGGTACCACATGGTTTGGATTATAAACTAGTTCATATCTTCTTTGACCCTCTCCTCTTAAACCATGGGTGGCGTATGTCATCTTATATCTTATATTATATATTAAGTTTATTAAGCGGACTAATTTAAGATGCAATACTTACTGAATATATCTTCGCTAATATACTTCACATGATCTTCAAATTTGCCAAGTAAAATTGATTCCATTTAAGCAAATGCACGCTCTTTGTGCAATTCATTTCTTAGATTGACCTTAAATTTCATCACAATACGGCTATTGAATATTTGAAATGAAGTTTCATTATCTGTCATAATAGATTGATATAAGAAACGTGGATAATCATGGCCACCAGAGGGGGAAGTAGAAAACAAACTAGTTGTAGTCTGAATTCTAATATGTAATAGAAAAGAAGCTGGCCGTTCCATCAAAGAAGCACAATTCTATTTTCACTATCCTTAGATGCAGAAATTTGTAAAATAGTACAGAAGGCTTCATCATTTGATTTAGAAAAGATAAAATTCAGATGGGATCCCTTAACTTAAGCTAGTTTGACAAATTTGTGCCAATGAGGATCTACAAGGCATCACTCATCAATGAATTTATTCATAAACGAAGTTATGCTAAATATAATCCAAATTTTGGTAGCTACCGGCAATTTCAAGTCCTTTACGACTTACGCAACTTAAATACCTATTGACAAACAAATTCAATACATTATCAACTTGAATGAATGACATGCTCCAACCAAAATAAACAGAGGAGGGGATGTTGTCTCATTCCAAGTTTAGGGTATATTCTACAAGCAACTTTCAATAGTTCTTATAGATGATTGTCAGCAATATTCGAACTTAAAACCTTTTTGTTGCTGGTGTTCGATCTTAACACTGTACTCAATTCTCATTCACAATGATTAAGAGAGTGTTTGTTTCAGATTGTTTTGGGTTTCAATAGTTTTTTTTTTGTGTGTAAAAGTTGTTAGCATAAGTTGGCAATATGTTTGACAAATTTGATAAAAGTTGTTGATGGAAAAAAATTATACGGAAACAGCTTGAAAAGAGAAGCTCAAATTTGAACTATTTCACAAAAAGTTGTTAGAATTATTTTTAATAGTGAAATATAAATATTATTTTGTTTTTAATTGAATAACTTTTTTAATCAATCAAATATTTTGTTTAATTATTTTATATTTATTTTGATAATTTGATATTTAAAAATAATTTTTTAATATTATCAAAATAAAATAAATCAACTTAAAATTATTTTTCAACTACTATATTTAAACAATTTTTTTTTATAATCAATTATAACAAAAAAAAATTTATACAATAATCAATTATTAAAATAATTTAATTTTATAATTATTTCAAATACACACTAACATGACATGATAAGTGGTATTTACTAGTATTGTTTGTTTATTTGCTGAAAGATAACAAGATATCTTTTGCCATTTGAGTTGACTTTGACTTCTTTGGCATATTAGAGACAATTTGACAATTCTCAAAACTTATTTAGAATTATTTAAGATAATTTTTGGTTTGGTTAAATATTGAATATTGTCTTAAACCAGTTTTAAAGTCATAAAAGTTTATTTTTCATTTTTTGTGTAACCAAGTTTAAAATTTAAATATTGAGATAGAAACAAATTATGAAAGAAAAAGAGAGAATAATTAAGAGGAGAAAGATCACACAAAAATTGGATTAAGAAAAAATCAACTTTGAGTTAGTTTTGTTAAAAAATAGTTTTATTTTAAATTCAGTTCAGATATGAACTAGTTTTTTAAAATTTTTGTGACAACCAAACAACATTTATTTAAAAATCAACCCTATTGTATCTCTATATATCTAGTTTTTAAATGTTTCCAAACACTCCCTTTACCTCTCGAAATAACAACTTGCATTAGTTAGCGACAAAGATATATGAAAATATTGTCTAGATTCAAGATAACGCTGGGTGACATTTTCTTTTTGAAAAATGACATATTGACAGAAGTTATTTGCCTCCTAATATTAGTGTCCGCTTGATTCTTGAAATTGAGTATGAAATTAGAATTTAAAATTAGAATTAGACCTCTTAATTCTAGTTTTTATGTTTGGAATGTCATTTAGAATTAAAATTAAAATTTCATAAACTTATTCCATGAAATTAAAAAATGACTAAGTTAAGTCTTTCTCAATTCTTAACCTATACCTTAAAATTACTAATTTTATAACTTAAAAATTAAATTATCTCTCACACATTTATTTATAAACAATCATATTTATTAAGATTCTATATTTATATAGAAAATTATTTTTTATATTTATGTAAAAATTATTATAATAACTATTTATTTTTTTCTAAAAAACTTTCATGAAAATTTTCTTTATAAAAAATATGACTATTATATTATAAAAATATTATTGTATGAATATTTTTATTAATTTTAATTTTTTAATATTTTTTAATATCATACTTTTAAACAATAAAATTATAATCGAATTTAAATTATAATTTTTATCATAATTTTTTGACAACTCCAAACAAAAATTTAAGATTTTAGACCAATTCTAATTCTGAAAAAATTAAAATTAAAATTAAAATTTTATATTTCAATTCCAATTCCACTATCCGAACCCAACTCAATATGTTGATCGTACTATTTCTTTGAACCCAGACTCAACTGACCATAGCTCGACTAATGACCAAATTGGGACTGGGTTGACTTGATATGTTATATAAAATACACAATATTAGACGTTTTACATAGTTAAGTCATAAATTTTTAGAAGTATGAAACTAAAACTAAGGGATATTTTATAATAAATATTATAAAACAAATTATATCAATACAAAAGTATTATTATGTTATACAAAATATATTAATTTATGTCTAAAAATCGTTTAATTTATCACTAATTTTTAAAAGAACATATAAGTTTTAAAACATTATGTTATAATCTTGAAAGCCAACCCGAAGTGTGACATGAATTCGATTCGAAAATATATCGAAGTTAAATTTTAAGAATATATATATAATCAATTAACTTCAAGTTAGGATAGGTCGTCGAATCAGGACAGTCATGAACACCCATACCTTGTATATTGAAATTAAGCACTGGTAATTGGAGAGGATTGCTAATGATTTGAAACCAAGCCCTTAGTGTATAGCAGTGATTGCCAAATAAAACAGGGAGTTGGATTTCTGCATGATTTGATTGCTTTGTTTAGACCTTGGTATGGTCAATAGGTGCCCCTCTTCTTTGGAAAATTCTTATATACTATGAGAATATTATTTTTAATAATTTTGTAATCGTTTAAATTTAATTTAATAATATCTTATTTTTCAATTCAGTGGTTATATAATTATTCAATCCCCACATGTCATTTTTTTAATGAAGACTATACAATAATTTATCCTCTTCTTTATTTTAAGTACAACAAAATTTGGAAACTAAACTACGAAATGCGATTAGAAAAGTCACACCCACCAATTCAGTACTCAATATTTTCATAATTTTGTTATGCAAATTCAACGTTGTGCTTCACTATTTTGCGGGATTAACAAGATAGGGCACCACACTCAAGCATTTAAATATAATTGATATATTTCAACTGCATTTGTAACGTACCTAGGGATGGCACCCACACTGTACCTCCCCGCTCTTCGTTCTTGTCTCCCTAATTTCCCCTCATACTTGCTCTTGATCCATGCCTCGAAAGAAATTTTTTTCCTGTTTTCATTCTCTAAAAGGAGAGGCGAGAACTAGCAGGAACCTCAAAATTATTAAGAAAAAAAATTAAAGAAATGAAAAAAAATATATAAAAAGTTATAAATAATTTTAATTTAAGTTTTCAATAGTAATAAATTAAAACAATGAATTAATATAAAAATAATATAAATAAAAATTACTAAAAAGAACAAAGTATTAATATATATATAATTATTAAGAATAGTTTAATAACTTCTCAATAATAAAAACCCTATAAGACGAGGGATACAATTCCTATCTCTGTCTTCGCAGATGAGGGATACATTCCATGTCTCAATCCTAGCATCTACTTCGAGGAAATTTTTATCGCTATTCTCAAAAAAAAAAAAATTCTCCAATGAGTTCCTAAATGAAACGGTCCCACGGTAATCTTCAAATGCAGCAAGATTTTTCATCCCTAAACATACCTTTGCGTTGAGATGGTTCGATAGTTCTGGTTGACTGGTTTAGTCAACCTTTACAGGCGGTGATTGTTTTATCTACTCAGCATGACTGATAAAAATAACCTTGCTCTGGTCAAAGCTACGCAATGTGAAGCTAGCTTTTTGCCAACAAAACTAAGGTGGCGTTTGGTTTGACTTACATTTTTTTTTCCACAAAAGTTTAAAAAATAAGAAATAAAATGAAAATAAAATCACAAAATTATTAGTGAAAACACATTTAGCTCAAAATAAAAACAAAAAAGAAACTACACACCATGTGATATTGAGAGTGTTCCTGGTAAATAGGAGGCCAAAAAGGCACATCTTAATCATTTCGTTTACATTAGAATAATAAAACTACGATAATTATCTTGAAACAGATTTTAGTCAATGACATACAACCCATGAACCTATCTTGCAACTGGTTTTCTTTCTTTGTGTTGAGAGTGATAATTAAATAAAATATTTGCCAGATATAATTCATGGGACAAGATGAAATCAAATTTTCTTCTAAACTCTTATCAATGAAGAGCATAAAAAAAAAAAGAATATGCAGCAGTTGGCCTCAGCCCCTCAAGATTACAATAAAAAAGAATAAGCAGTAGAACTGCACCTGTATAAAGGGATGGGGAAACACTTGTATGACAAATAAATATGGGTTAAGAGAGAAGCACTGTATGACAAGATTATATCGATAACTGATCATAGCAAAGCAGAACTGACATAACTACTAAGGAAACTAGGAAAACTGCAAACCTAACATTTACATCAAATATTGCTTGGTAACATATATATATATATATATATATGCACATAATCTCCTTGGTGACACCACACCTTGAATACTTTCCACAACTTCCAACTTTCAAGGATTTTCTGCTGAAAATTTTTGTAGTGCATCTCTATATAGATAAAATCATTACTAGAATAAAAATGGATCATGCTTTAACAAATTTCTTTCTCATCTACATTTGAGAAATTTTCAAAAAAGTATCCCACTATTTCATCATCATAGCCATGCTCCCCAACCAGCATCCGCCGCCCAGTGAAAAGTCAAGCGCTGGCAAGCAATCTTAAGGAAACCCGGATAGCTGTCAATTTAAAGCTTGGATGTGTTTCATCAGTGGTTTGTTTAATAAATTCCCAATTTATCAAGCATACCAAGAATCTTGCTACGTGGAAGTAAACATAAAGTTCATTGCAAAATCAATTGAGACTTTTTTTTTGGGTACAAAAATCAATTGAGACTTTAACTCTACACAATTTAACTAAATTTATCCACACTAATAAAATTTTTCTTTGTTGCAGTATGTACATTCAGGATACAGCAGCCTCTAACCACAATATAATAAAACTGTTTTCAGAAGAGGTTATCAAAGCCAAACTTGGGTTCCTAGCATGGATTCATCTGATATCTTACACATCATATACTTATGGGAAATAAACAAAAATATTGGAGAGAACCCCCTTCATCAAGTACCTTGTTTTCACCTGTAAAATTATTATAAACCTGAACATGGCTATATCACACAAGCTCAAATATTGATGGTCGCATCCCACAGCCTTAGAAGCCCATTACGACCACCGGTGCATATCCTTTTCCTCTCCAGGTCTGAAGCAATACATCTTACCTGGATGTCATAATAAGGCCAAAGTCAACCCAGGAAAACAACTAATAAATGGAGGTAAAGAGTGTTAAACAGGTAAACAATAAAAGTAACCAGCCATATATGCATAAGGCAAAAACGTGTCTTCCCAAGTAACTGATGCCAATTAAAATAATCAGCAATAACTTTTAATGAGCCATGATTTGAAAGTGAAAAATTGTCACTGTAAGGTAAATTTTCATAAAGAAAAGAACAACAAATTTTAAATTTAAGCCAAAAGAAATTGAAAGATATCTAATTTTTTAACTTCAGTGCTATAGTTATTATCTAAAAAAGTAACGCACTAACTTTGGTAAGTTCTCCAAAACAAATTATTTGTCTCAAAGATTAATAACACCTCGAAAATAATAGGAATGGGAGTGGTGATATAGTTACATGTACATCTCACATATGTAGAAAATTTGTGCATGAACCAGGAAATGAAGCTCATTTTGGAGGCAAAGAATACCTATTTTGGGGCATGAAACATAAAAGCCAAAAAATCTCATACCATAGCGACTGTTTTTTGTGGTGTTCTGTAAAGCTGCCAACCAGCCATCTTGGACCCAGTGCCGGAAAAACCACCAAGTCTCTCTTGGGGCCGATGAAAGAGAGACAAAGAATTATCAGCTGCTCCAATACCTAACCAGTGCTCCCCGGCATTGATAGACAATATGGCAGCACTGTGAATTGTTACATTTTTTGCACACCTTATACCTCCTACACAGCCAATGAGTATAATATTACCAGGTGATCACAATTGCCTTCTAATTTTGCTCAGAAGAAAAATAAGTTGCAACAATAATGTCATCAACTATCTTTCCCGAAAGTTTAAGCAATTAAGTAAAGGCATATGAATGACTTTATTATATCTCTAACATGCCCCCTTACGCAAGAGCCCTTTGGGCTGTAAGCGTAGATAATGCACAGGCCCACGCCCACCATACGATGTGCTGAAATTTATTTAGAAAAATGAGGGCGGTAAAGATCGAACTCCTGACCACTTGGTCATAGAGGCTCTGATACCCATGTCATGAATCATCTCTTCCAAAAGCTCTAGCTATTAGGTGAAAGCACATGAATGACTTTATCATATCTCTAACAAATAAAAAGACAGTCATACCCTCATCATTTTCCCAAAACCGTAGCAGGCCATCAGTTGACCCTGGAATGGAAATTTAACATTTTAGTAAGCACTGGAGATAAAAGCACAGAATAAAAAATTCTCTTAGAGCAACTCTATTCAAGAACTGATAAAAAAAGAAATCAAATGATAGCATAGCCAAAAATTGGAGATGACACACCTGTTATTATTCCTCTGTCTAAAGAAGAATATTCAACACATAATATTGGCCCTGCATGGCATGCTAGGACAGCATCGCATGTTCCTCGGGAAACAGACCATATTCTTGCCGTCCAATCATCACTCCCAGTAATTAAAGTGTCACCAACCATTCTTATGGACCTGCATTTTTTATATAGATCATATATTCCTTTACATTTGTAAATCCCTATACAGTACTAGAGGAGTAGAACATATGTTTTTCTTGTTTACCGTATCCATTGAGTATGTCCTGAAAGTTTATGCATCTGCCTACTAGCACGGATGTCCCATATGTTAGCAACCCTGTGATGCAAGCACCAGGTCAGACTTTAGACAATTAATGTATGACAAATATCTGAATCACACAGAAAAATCAGCATCCAAAATTGTAATGTTTTTTAACATACACGTCTCTTCCAGCAGCAGCCAAGAGTCCCACGTTGTCATCATATTCCGTGCATAAAACAGCACTAGAGCAACGACCAACAGTTGCAACACATCTATCAGTTCTTACATCCCACATCTTCACAGTGCCATCATGGGATGCAGTTAGGACACGTTCACCTGAGAGCATGCGCACACAGCTGACCTACAAGGTTGGCTGTCTGAATTAAGTTTCAATCATCCAGTGTAAATATTTTTAATGGATTCACAAAATATCTACAGTGTTTATTATATATAGAACAACCAGAAATAATTTAAAAATAAATAATACCGGTCCATCATGGCCTTTAAGCTCTTCTAGAAGTTGAGTTGTTTGCTTATCCCACACCAAAACAGACTGATCATCAGATCCTGACACCACCTTCCCCCTATCTGAATTTATAGCACGGACAGTTCTACATTTAAAGTCAGAAGCAAGGTTGCACATAATTATTTATTCAAAGATGTTGACAACCATACAAGAAATTTAATGTGTGTGAGAGAGAGAGATAGAACCTAGTATGCCCTTTTAAAGTTGCCCTGAGCTCAGAACCACGAAGACTAGGATCCCAGATCTTAACCTGCATATTTGCACAAGTTATCATGCACAACACATATCACTTCATTCTGGGTATCACAAGGCAATGAAACAACTTTGAGCCGACTAATTCCATATCACAAGAAAATAGTAAGACAGACACTTACTGAGCAGTCTGTGCTTCCACTAATAAAGAAACCAGCATCTTCACGGTCACCCACCAAATCCCACACCTCTCTCTTTGTAACACAATGGAGAGCAGTAATTGCACCATTATGACCCCTAAGTATGCGAACATTGGTTTGAAGCTTCTTCTGCCCACCAGTTGATAGATCTTGTTTGCGAGGAGTTTCATTCTCATTTGTAGCTAAAATTATAAGGCAGTAAAACAAAGTGATACTGGTATTTTATTCAAGAATCAAGGAGACATAATTGCACTAGTAGATAATGTTATAACAAGTACCTGAATTGCCTCCATCAGATGTCCATCTACGAACGCGACTAAATGAGCTGGATCTAGATGTTGTATTTCGGGTGAACATACTTTGCACCCAGCTTCTACCAACACCAGTTGCCTCAGTAGGTTGCTGGTCCTCATCTTTGGCATCTTTTGAATGTGGGGATGGTAATCCAAGTGATAACACAGACTGTGCCTTCATTGAGGTGACTCCCCAGTATCCATTACGTAATTGCTGGATATGAGACAAGAACCCTCTAATTTTTATCTGAATCAATCACATGAGGAACAATTCATTAATAATTCATGACGTGAGGCCAAATTTTTAGTTGCATAAAATCAAGACAAATAGATAAATGAATACATTAACAAAGGAACATTCAAAAGAAAGAGAACTCATCCAATTGTTTTAGTGACCATTAACACATGTATACGATGAAAAATGTAGCACTCTGGACAACGATTTGTTGCAAGGAACATAGGATAAGATAAAAGACCAAGGCTGCAAAGAGAAGCATATTGATGTAGAATCTGTAATTCTTTTTGGGTACAGTATTTCGGGTTTACTAGTATCGACTTTGTGATTTTGATTATTAGTTGCATTTATTATTATTTCATGTTGGAACTTAAACTAGGGTTTCTTTTCTTCGCATTTTAATTACTTGGGAATTACCAACCTTCTAGATAAAGTATTATTTGGTATTCCTTCTACAAAGGGATTGCTATGTACATCAGAATCCATAGTCTTTATTGTAGTTTTTGCATCAATTATATCAGTACTTTTTTGGTTTTTTATTACACAAGCTAACATATAATTCAAAATTGGATAATTATGTACTGAAAGACTCATTTCATCATGGTGTCAAATAGGACTCTGCAATCTCATACTTCCACAGTTAATTTCTTTTTCTTTTTTTTTTTTGGGTAACTTCTAATTCTTCACTAATAAAGATGTTAAACTTGCTCTCAACATAAAACCAGAAAACAGAGTATCAACTTCTTTGCTCTAGGAAAATCCTTTTCAAATAAATCAATAGGAGACAAAATATACCAATAGATAGAAAGTTGCCCAAAATTGTCACAATCTTTCAGGAATAAGAACATTTAAATGAACCAAAAAATGAAAAAGGTTCAATGCATGTTTGGTTTTGATTAATTTTGGGGGGAAAATCTTTTTTTTTTTTTCAAAAGCTCTCACAGTAAGATTGCAATTATAAACTGTTTTGAATACAAAATAAGCTAATCCAAATACACTCAATGAGATGGGGGAAAATGATTTCTTTGTGCAAGTCTATGTCATAAAATAAATAATAAGCAAGATTATTAATTTCATAAAACACTGACCTCCTCTATGAATGTCAACAAACTCATAACCTGTGAAAAATAAATCACAAGGGAGGTCTTTGTAAAGGGGTGCTTCCATCTATTCTGTACACCTCAACACAGGTCAATGTAATTTACTCTAATTTTTAATTCATAAAGTTGTCCTTTGTTCTCAACACCTTGTTGGCTGGCAAATGAATGTCTCATTTTCATAGATAAAATATTTAAAATATCATGAAGTCCATTATCTGTCTCTATACTCCCTAAAGCTCTTCACCAGATCCAAAATTAGTGTAAGTTTCATGACTTGGATTGTTCCAGAGCCCCCATTTCTATGTCTAGGAAGTGGGTAAAAAGGACCAAAATGCTTTCAAACTTCAAAAAGATACATGCTTTGCAAAATAGAATTTAACTTACAAATTGCTTGGATCCGATGCTGTTCCTCTCTGCGATTGTTTCGATCATGTACCAAGCATCATTATCAGGAAGTCCCAAACCAGCCTTCAGGAAGGCAAAGAGGCTCAGTGTTCAAAATACAAAAGCACAAAAAGAAACAACTGAACTTCAATGGAATTACAAAAGGTAACAGGGTAATTCAAGCACATGAATAGCCAAAACAATACCATGTGTGATGCCAACACAACAAGCTGTGCTGTCACCAAAGATGCATAGTTGGCTGACCTGGCGAAAAAATGAAAATCCATAAACAATAGTCTATTGAACAATATAGATGCATCTAGTTTCATTAAAGTTAAAACTTGGATGCTTGGATAAGTGATCAGAAAGAATATACATAAATCTAGACAAAATTATCATGTTGATATTATCATACAGAGCATAATTAAGAGGATGGAAAACCCTTTTGTGGGGTTGGCACGATGAGTATGGGGAAAGCAGGGTGAAAAAGTGCCGGGGATTGGGGAATATATACAGTTAGCATCTAGCTACTCATCACCCAAGCTATGTTCCAAGACTCTATATATTTCTAAATCAAGATATATAATGCACAAGAGGGACCATATAGAATGATTCACTTGTTTTTTTGTAACATTATATATATAACATAAAACTCAAACTTTTTTTGGGGTAAAAGAAAATAATATTAATGAGAATATAAACTATAACATAAGGTAGGGAATGAGGAATCCTTATATAAAGAGAAACAGAAGACAACAACAACAACAACAACTAAGCCTTTTCCCACTACGTGGGGTTGGCTACATGGATCAAACGACGTCATTGTAGCCTATCATAACCAAGTCTTCAGAGATGCCAAAGAGAAACAGAAGACAATCAAAGAAAAATTAAATGCATGAAAAAATTTAAATCCTTACTTGTTTGAAGATTGCTCCATTAAATAGTCAAAATATCCTTCCCAAAACCTACAAGGAAAGTGCATGAACTATGTTAAACACTCAGTTCAAGACCAAAACACTACAAATTCCTGATGATGAAATCATGAAGAAATAAATACATGTAATACATACCGTAACTCCTCCCAAATAGATAGAGAAATAAGATGGCGTTGGACATAGTCTGGCACATTATTATTATCTTTCTTATACATATCAGAAGAAACTTCAAGAGCATCTCTAATGGTCAATAAGTCATTCCGTGATGTTGCACGATTGATAGCTGTTTTGAGCTGAAAATAAACAAATTTGAAAAGAAACAATAAAATTAAGAAAAAGCTTTTGAAATAATATTAAGTCAATTAGAAGTTAAGGGAAAAACTTATCATACTATATATTCTTTTTTGTTTGTATTTCTTGCCATTTTGTAACAGGTAATTTAGGCTTAAATATAGTTTTAGTCCCTCTAGTTTTATAAAAATTTCAATTTGGTGCCCTTAATCCCAATTACAGCAAATTTTCCCTTCAAAATCTTAATTTAGAGAAGTTAAATCCAGTCGCTAATGAGCATCCAACTGAAAATAGAGAATTAGGAGCTGGCAGTGTTTTTCTGACTTTGATCCAATTAAGAGTGACATGTGGCCAATAAGGAGTCACTCTTTTCCTAGTATCACCCCATTTTGGCACCACATCAAAGAAATGGTGCTGGCTCACCAACTCCAGAAGCATTTGAACATTAATGATTGGACTTAATTACATCAATTTGAAAACTTGAACGGCAACATTGCTGTAACCGAAAACAAGGGAATTATATTGAAACTTCTATAGAAAGAGGATAAGCCTAAATTTTATACTTTGAAAGCTGGACCCATTTGTAATTGAAAAAAGATCATTTATTGATCTCAATGATGAATCACAGTGAGACATTTTTGGGATACTGTTGGCATACCAGTTTTCAAAGGCCAAATATATAAAACTACAATCCCATGATTTGTGGAGGCAACAGACAGATAGCTTAATATTCAAACTGGATAATAACCCAACAGTAGTGTTGTTTGAATAATAACCCAACAGTAGTGTGTTGGGGAATTTTATTATGAAGGGGGGAGTGAGGCAACAGGCTGGATATGTTAATCAAGGGAGATGTGTCACCCAAGTTGATAAGTTCACCTCAAATTTACTTGGATGCATATCAAGATTCCTACACTAATAAATGTCATTCACAGATTAAATAATTCCTAATTATTTCTTCTTTATAACACAAATATGAAGAATTAAAAAGTTAAATATAAAAAAGGCGTAGCAATTGATTACCAATTCTTTCACTGCAATAAACTGTTCTTCGGTGAGTTGACAGTGCCAACCCTGATAAAAAGTTCCAGCATAAGCTTCATTGTCCCAGAAAAAGAAATTATAAACAAAGAAATAAATAATTCTCAGTGTTAGCTAAATAAAGCTACTAACTGAATGTATATGCTCCCTTATACATTCAACAAATCCACTACCGCCAATCCCCTCCGCATCAGATTCAATCATAGCTGCAAAACCAACCACACAATCAGTTATTGGCAAGCTCTCCAGACTGTTAACATAGAATAATTTTTCGGGTAACAAACAAGAAATTTTTGCTCCATAAGTATTAGCAAGAAAGTTGAGATCTGCTAAAACGTGATACCAAGTATTGTTCCATATTCAAAGGATGAGAGAGGATCATCTGTTGCTCCCAGTTTAAGAAGCCGCAGCCATAAACCCTGTGTGATGAGAAAAAACATAATACAAAAAGAGAAAGGCAGATGAAATGAAAAGAAGATACTCTACCAATTTCAACATAATTACGTAGTCTTCATAATGAAACTATGAAAATAAAACTGGTTAAATGAATCATAATACATCAAGCATGTAAACATCAGAAAAAGATCTAGATTTCTGTTCAATAGATTTTTTTTTTGGTTAGACTGCATGTTGTCAGAGGGTGTGCTTCATGGTGTGTTTTGTAGAAGAGAAAATGGGGAGGGGTGAAATAACAATGTATTTGAACATAATATAAGTCTAGATACATTATTTTCCAGCTCTCCATTTTTTTAGGTAAACAAAGATAAGTCCAGAATAAGAAACACAACAAATGAAGAGAAATCCCCCTCATATCTTTCATAATAAAATTCTTGCAGCCATTGTGGGGACTGCCAAGTTCATGTTAACCTATCAGAAGATAAAGCCTACCAATCAGCTACAGTTGCCCTCTCTAACATATACACATAACAGACCCTCCAATCTCTTTGCATAAGCTCACAAGTCTGCAATATCTATGAAAAATATGGACCTTCTACTTCCATTTCTACCATACTATTTTCAGTCCTACCAAGCAGGCTCTCTGACGTTGAGGGGAAAAACCTTCAATCCCCGAGATCAATGCTCATATATCAACTTGAGAGTTTGTACTAAGTAACATACTCTCAAGGTCTACATAACAATGTAGGGAATATATGGCAAATACAACTCATGAATTGAAATTCATTCTCGCTGCATAAATCCAGAAGGTACTTATCTTCACACACACAAAGGTACAGCAAACATAAGATACATAGTCAGAACATTTTCTAAGGAAAGAGCAGCTACAATACAAACTATGGTAAATAACTCAGCCCACCACTTCCAGTGGTGGCAGAACATGGACATCCAATTAGGAGGTCCTAAGTTCAAATCTCACAAGGATGGAGGGAAGGAAATTTATGAAGAGGAATGGGCTAACTTTGTTTAGACAACCAAAATCTCTGTGGTCCTCCAATGAAACAGAAGAAAATATTAAAAACTAAAAGCAGCAACAAGTTAACTTCTACATGTCTACTATACAAGTTACAACAAACAAGCATTTTAAATTTCCAGATTTATATTGAAAATGATACTTATATGACTACAACAATAACAACAACAACAACTAAGCCTTTTCCCACTAGGTGAGGTCGGCTACATGGATCAAACAACGCCATTGTGCCCTATTATAAACCAAGTCTTCAGATATGTTATTCAGATTTAAATCTTTTTTAATCGTTTCACTTATAATTTTTCTTGGTCTTCCTCTACTTCTAGCTATTGGGCTATTATCTACCTGATCTACTCTTCTTACAGGGACTTCTAAGGGTCTTCTCCTTACATGTCCAAACCACCTAAGGCGAGATTCTCTCATCTTTTCCACAATAAGTGCTACCCCTACTTTCTCTCTAATGCATTCATTCCTAATCCTATCTTGTCTTATATGGCCACACATCCAACGCAACATCCTCATCTCCGCAACACTGATCTTATGCTCTTGTTGGCTTTTTACCACCCAACATTCAGTACTATACAACATCGCGGGCCTTATTGTTGTGCGGTAAAACTTACCCTTAAGCTTGAGAGGCACTTTTCTATCACAAATAATTCCTGAAGCACTCCTCCATTTCATCCATCCAACTTGAAATGTAAATCTTATAGAGGGAGATGTAAACCTTATATGACTACAAGGAAAAAAAATAAGTTCATGCAAGAACACGGATACAAGCATGCAGTTCTGCATGTGCGTGCACACACACATAGAGGAATGTATATAAAAGACCAAAGAAGCTACCTGCAGCTTAACCTTAATATCCAGTACCATGAGCTCCCTTTCAGCCTGAAATCACAAAATTAATAATGTTAGGGCCCATCTGCGTCTATACTACATTGACACACAAGCAGCACTAACATAATAATCCTGGTAATGTTAACTTACAGCTCTCTCAAGTGGACTAAGACTATCTGCTAAAGGATCCTTACTGCTCATTAAAGAAGATAAACTGTAAGATAGAGAGAAGCAAGCAGAGGAAGAAGAAGGAGAAGAAAGATAAACTGTACAAGCAAGCATGACAATCAGTTTATTCAAAGGGCATTGCTTGTATTACCTTGGAGTATGTCTTCCTGAGTACTCAAAGGCATTACTAACTGCTGCAAGAATCTGGTTCCTCTTTTCTTCTTGCTCTTCTGTTCTGATGTTTGAGGGAAATCTATCATAAGTGTATTTGGCACCAGATCCTGAAGAAATGAGAAGTAAAAACTATATCCAATTTAGTTTATATTTCCAACAAATTGATTTAGGTAGAAATTTTTGCTAGAAGTCATTCATTTCACCCGATATTCCAACATCAGAATCTGATATGGTTAAAATCTCAGGCTCCACCAAAGACGAAGGAAGTATTGACATAGGGTTTTGACCCCTTCCAATTGCATCTTGTAGCTTATCAAGCAGGTTATTGTTGTTTTCATCAGAACCTACCCCTCTCTCCAAATAATCCAAGAAACCATGGGAGTCAAGGAACTGAGCTATCTGTTAAAATCAAATTTAACATTAGTATAAAGGCAGAAAAATTCTACAATGATATGAAGAATACAATTAGCGTTACACTCATAAATCAAGAAAAGAGAATCCGACCACTACATGGAATCTTCATTATTACATCTATGAATCTAACCATCATAATCACCAATAGGAATTTAATCATGATTAGGATCATTTAAGCCATTCGTATTTACGGTCACTGCTAATTGGAGTCTGGAGAACAAAATCCATGTTATGACCTAAAATTACCATGGGCTCTGGTGGTTGGTTTGTAGATCGAGAACGCTTCTTCAAAAAAGCTTGAGTGTTGAATACATGAGTAGCACCATTTTCCTGATAAAAGTTAAATAAAAATAAAAATCAAAGGTCATAACAAAGTTATGCTATGATGGAAGAGTGAAAACCAAATATTTGAAACACGAAATAGAAAACTCATACAAGGAAATTGCGATAGCCACTTAAAAGTGTTGCAAAGAACTTTAGGAATATCATCCTGCACATGAGACACAATGACAATAAGACATATCAGACTAAACACTATTTATTGGACTACCAACATGTCTGGTTTGCTACATATGAATGCAATGCACATGGAAAAATTTATTGAACCGCATCATAATTGTTGAAACAGGCTACTATGAGGATGAATTCAATCAGAGGATTAGCCACAGAAAGTCTAATAGAAAGCACAAATCAATCATCAAATAAACAATCCATGACTTGGTGTTCATAAAAGTTTTATCACTTTCTTAAACGCCAGGAAAGTCACATTAATATAGCTTATAATTACAGTATAAAGGGATAACTCTCATCTTTGAATGCCTAATTTCCTTGTTTTACTTTTAGTCCCATATTAAAATAAAATAATCCATGCACCAACTTCTCCTTAATTTGCTTTTGATAAATAAACAACAAACTTGAAAAAGCAAAACAATGGTACAAACCGAGTCCACCTCATATATACATGAACAACCCTCTCACATTGATCTCTAGTTGCTCACCATCCCTTGTCTCAAGAAGATGACTGAGGTTAATCCCATATGATATAAATACAAAAATTCTATAATACAGACTTTAAATGCCGAGAGATACAAAACTACTTCAGACATAGCTCTATCGTGTGCATTAGAGCTAAGCTACTTCGAATAAGAAAATTAAATTAAAAGAATAAACAAAAATTAGACTGAAGACCTGGAACCCAGTGATAACATAAGTCGGATCTTCAATGAGCGAAGTTCTAATTATTCTGGGTAGAACAGGGCTTCAAGCTCAGCTGTTTTAGACAATTTCAATATTATATTTAGGAATATATTACAAAATGATCAATATTTAGTATTTCAATTCAAACATCTAGTTTAATTAAGATTATATTTGATTTATGACACAATTAAGGACTCTTCATCTTAGTAAATATGGAATTGGCCAGGGAGTATTCTTAAAGGTAAGTTTAGGATTACCTAGTCAGCCTTCTAAGGATGCCATCAAGCCAGAGCTCAAAAAGCAGGGATTTCAACAAGCAATTTGGTCCTCGATATTAGAGCCTATATGACGAAGTGGTCAGGACTTCAATCCTTGTTAGCTGCCACCCCCATTCCTCATAATTAAATTAAATTTCAGCACATGGTAAAGTGGGCCTGTGCATTATCAAAGCTTCAAACCCAAAAGGCCCTTCCTTGAAAGGTAGTGTTACAGATTCAAAACCATTCCCAGGCCTCCACCTAATAGCTTAAGATTTTAGGAGAATTGGTCTTTGGCATCTACAATTTTCAGACTTTAGTCTATAGATTAATAAAATGATTCTTTTTCATCTACAAACATACAAGCATTACCAACTCCAATAAATTTAAGCAATCATAACAGAAATTCCAACTAGATATACATCAGAATTCTCTACTGCAATAGAATTACTAAGAATCTTCCACAATGAAAAGAATAAAGGATATCATATTTTTTTTCTGGAGAACTACATTAAGAAAAAGCTTCATGAAGAGTTTATCAATCTTGCATCTTGCTGAGTTCCATACGATATGTCCAAATTCCAAAGAGACAATAAATTTTAAAAGGTGCCTAAATCAGTAATTCATGGAAAGCAATGAATAATCTAGCATCCAAGCATCACCTTAGCTGAAGGTTGTGATCTTCTCCCCATTGCTTAGCCCCAGATTTAGGATAACGCTCAGATACACTGCATATTCCAGCCTTCATCTCATCAATTCCAATTACATTGGGATATAATAACTTCATTATCTCACCACGCAAAAAGCTGAATTCTGGCTCAGGAATAGGTGGAATTTCCTCTGACGTAGTGATACGATTATACTCAAGGTCCACAACAACTACCTACAAGAGGTTAAAAGACATCATTTTTTATCAAAGCAAAAAACATCATTTGAAACAAATAGAATTTCTTCACATGCATTGCAACCTCTAACACCGAATATTGATAACCATTAACCAGTTAGAGACAAAGAAGACAGCTCGCCAAATGTATGAAGATAGTATAACCTAAATGATAGATGCCACAGGTAAGAAGCAAGGAACAGGATTACAAGCAAGACCAATAATATGATACTTCTACAATGTTTTTGGTAGGAGAAAATGGATAGAAAACAGAAGAGTGAAAATTTTAACGATAGTTGAAAAAAATGTAATTTTACATACATCTCTCATTTCACTCCTCCATTTTCCACCTTCTCAGTTTGACTCCAACCAACCACACACTTAGGGATAGATGGCCTTGAACTGAGAAGTTGTCCACCTACGGGAAGGATCGTGCATAAACTGGCTCAATCCTGGATTTACAATGTGCATAATCATAATCATTCCATACGCATTCTGCACCAGCACATTCTTCTTCTTCTCCTTTTAGTATTATTACTTGCTTTGTTTTGCTTTTGCTCTTGGAAGCTTCAGTTCTCATGTACATGATTATTGTTTTATCTAACTATGATGAGATTGAGAAAAGGCACTCTCAAGCACCAGATCAAGTACAGAGAACTTAACACAAATGAAGTATTTTAATTTTAATATTAATAATGTTAGAATGTTGGAAATAAGCAATAAGAATTAATTAGGTTTATGTATCAATAGCCAAGATAGTGTCATAAGAAATAACTTAAATTCATTATTATTGTCTTGTAAATACGTGATGTATTTATTCTCTTGATACATATAAATATCATGTGTACTGAGTGTCATTCACTCAATCAGATTTAGAAACCTTTCCTCTAAATTTCTCTAAGTCATTCTCTAAATTCAAGTTGGTATCAGAGGATGGTTTCGATCAAGCTCTGTTCATCTGTCCTAAATCACTGTCTAGTGATAAAATTTCTCAGCCGCGTGACCAGTTGTCCCAATTTCTGCCGCACATCCTACTAGCACCTTTTTTGGCAATTGTTCAACTTCTGGCAACTGTTCAACACCTAAGTTGGTAATCAAGCATCTCCAGATAGGCCCAACCCTGAAGCCGCGCCGCCATCGGAAACCCCACGCACCGCCACGCATCCAAACCATCTGTCGGCCCAGCTCACCATCACCGGTGCGTGAGGGCCCGTCCGACCTCAGCTTTGGCTGCCATTGACACCATTTGGTTCGCCTTGATGTTTACAGTCTAGTTCTGTTCTTATTTCTCACATCGTTGTCTCTTCATACTGCAAGTCTCTTCCTAAGGTGCTTCAAGTCTCTTGTGTTGCTATCTATCGATGAATTCTTCTAATTCTAAGGTCACATCTGATCCCAAGGAGCAGTTTACTCTCTCCAACTTGTTTATTCCATCCATCACAAGTAAGAGATTGATGGGTTCTACCACCTACAGGTCATGGGCGTCTTCTGTGAAAATTTGGTTTGCTGGCCTGGATAAGTCAAAACACCTGACAACTAAGTCAAAGGATGGCCCCCCCCAAATCAGTCGGCTAAATGGAAACAAATTGACTCGCAACTCCTCAGTGTCCTTTCCATTGACCCATCAATTGTGGACCTCTTCCAACCATTTGAAACCTGTTACGAAGTGTGACAAGAAGCTTTTAATTGCTATGCCAATGATATCCGGCGCCTCTATTCCATTATTTCCAACATTCTAACAAATAATAATGACAGTCCTCTATCTTGTCATTTCTAAATTTGTAAATAAGACAAAAATAAATTTGACATTTAAGTCACTTAATTATCAGATGTAATCACCAATCATTCAGTTTTGTTTATTAAGTTTTTGCCATATATGAAGTAAAACAAATTGTCACTGTCACTGCTGTGCGAAATGACCAATAAATAATTTTTTTATCTAAAACCAGGCCTCATCATAGACATACAGGCTACAGGATATAGAAAGGCAATTGGTTCCTGACTCTATCCTGTTCCCAAAAAAGAAACAATATGATAAAATGAAACTTTAGAGAATATAGTACGAAGTGCCATAAAGTAGCAACAAACTGAACTACTGAAGACCAGGAATTAGCAACCTAAAACCACAAAGTCATCTTCTGAAAATAAGAATCTATATAATTTTTCAGCCGTTCCTAATAATCATCATTTTCCATTACAAATAGCAAATCATTAGCTATAATAGTATAACTTTGATCAAATGAAGAATGAAAACATTACACCAAACTAGTAGCCAACAACTAAATGAAATGCATAATTACAAGGTGAATTACTCAGCATAAGTGGTGGTGGTGGTGGTGAGGAACAAGAGAAGTCATGACTTACACCATCCATTGCCAGAGCAGAGGTATCAACACCTGAATAGAGGCCCATCATATATGGTGTAGGAGCATCAATATAATCTACTCCACTGAAAAACAGCAACGGAATGTATACATGCTTGAGGAAAACAAAACAAAGAAAACCCAAGAAAGAGGGATTAGAAGTGAGTCAACATAAGGTATCAGAATTTTAGGAATTAGCATGGCAAGTTATTATCAAATATGACATGCTACGAGATTTTTAGAAAGAAAGACACAGCAAATCAGCGATAACATTTAAAGTGACACTGCCATACAAACAAAAACAAAAAACACAGGAGTCCAGAAATAAAGGAAATACTCATGTCAAGTCTGACAAGGATTTTCAAACCTCACCTGCCACCGGAATGGGTAGATTAAGTGACAAATGGCCTCCGACGCAAGAGTTAGAAGTGAATACCTGCCAAAAGAAGGTTATAGACTAAACATAGATTTTACAAACTGAGTTGAATACACAGTCTAAATGACATCTTACCAAACAACTAAGATAAAATTGAGGGAGAATTAAGATCAACCTGTAATATTTACTACACAACATGACTAATCACTTTAGTAGTTGGTCCTTAACACTAATTCTACCTAAAACTAATCGTGCAAGTATTGATAGAGTAAGTACTCCAAACCTCAATGTATCAGATGAAGCCCTGGTTCAATTTCACATAATGTAACTGCCAGATAAGTGGCTAAATAATAAAATGAATTGTATAATGTATAAAAATCAAATGAGAAGATAAGAAAAATCCTTTCTCAATAACTTTTTTCTTTATAGCAGGCTGACATTCTTAAGTTCGAAAAAGTTACATAGAAGCCAAATATTAAAAAAGTGAGGGACTAAACTACATAAATATCCATGGGGGCACAAATTATCCCATACAGTATTCCCATATTTTGACACTATCATTGACATAAATCAGAAGAAGCAGCACGTACATCAATCCAGAAAGACATGAACCCTTTAAGATGATTCTTGATGGACTCCATGCCATCTAGAAGTCCAACCATTACCATATACTACTAATTATGATAGAACTTCATTGTAGGTGAGAAATACAAAGATGATGGGCTATGTTGGTCATACGACAACAGCTTCAACTCCCTGTAGGGAAAAATAATTTATAGAATAAAAAATGGATAAGGTCATTTTGGAAGGGTCAGGTGGACCAAGGTGTGAACACTACCATGGATCAATATAGCCTTTCTGACACTGTTCCACCAAATGCAACTATCAGATCTCCTCACTTAGTCAAAATATCATAGGATCGATATCCAGGGGAATCCAAATGAATTCCAAATGCAACCAGTATTTTTTCTTATAGAAAAAAAATCATTAAGAAAGAAGAGGATTACAAAGATAAGTGGATAAGATATCCTCCACCAGAAAACTACTAAAGAAGAAAGTTACAAAGAAACCAGGGGAAGAAAACTCAAGAGTAACAATGTACAATGGCAGCCCAATCTCTATGTAGATCTGAAGACTGAAACAGCAACCCCCTTAAGAAGACCATGAGCCGAGCACCAAAAAGAAGCCAAAAACCTTATTCTATAGCACAACATTTCTATTGACAAATGAAACACCTTGAAAAATCCGGTTATTCCTCTTCAACCAAATGCAACCAGTATTATCAGTATGAAACATAGAGCAAACACGAGTAAAACTTACAAAATATATAAGGTAAAATTTACTATTAGCTTTAAAAAGTCAGCTGTGATCAACATGAAAATTGAAATTTTATGGTTGTGTAGATGGTAGCCAAGAAACCATATTATTTCCACTGGAGAGGTCAATGTTGACCCAGAATGTAACTGGGAACTATTTCAATAGTCTTAGGTAAGAAAGATACTTGTTAGCTCGAAGTAAAATCCTCCTCTCAAGCAACACTGCCGTAAAAAGTCTCATTAAGTTGTCAACATCCAAGCACTGCACCAGAGGTTGAAATGATATCTGCTCAACAAAATTTAGGACAGTTGTTAACTAATGAAGCAGAAGCAAGCAGCTAATAAAGCCCACAAAACAAGGTTTTAGGGATCCGTACATCAGCATGGGGAAGCCCATCGTTTGGTGGAGCCTCTACAGAAAGCAGACAACTCTCAATAGCAAAAAGAACTCGCTCCTTTCCAGGAGTTGGCAAAGGCACACTGGACACCATATGTGCTATAACATCCCATAATGGCTTGCTGAAATTGTTGTAGAGCTGGGAACATTAAAAGCAATAGAAACACAATACTACGGATTTCATGTTTAATCTAAGGAAGAACTTCTAGGCACATTCATGAAGCATATCTGAAGCAAAACTCACAGTTATGTGTTGATTTCAAAAGGGAGAAAATAATTAAAGTCGGAGTTATATGTTGATTTTAAAAATGATGAAAATGATTATTACTTTATTATCTACTGTATAGAACACACACAAAGGTTGACACTTGACACAATCTCAACAGCTAGATCATTAAGAAAGTAGGTGAAGTTTTTGCCACCATAGTACACTTACCTACTTCCATTTGGGGAAAAACATAGTGCAAATAGTTCCTCCAAAGCACTCCTAAGTACATGGAAACTTGGCAAGCGTGAAACTAGACAGATGCATTTGTCAGCATATGAATTTGCCTGTATATGGTAGGCCTCCGCAATATCCTCACAAACCGGATCCCGGAAAGAAATGCAGCTAACATAGATTTTTGATCCATCACCCTCTGTATCATACTTTTAAGTCAATATGGTAGCACAGAATAACACCCACACCACAAGGTAACAATGACACAAGCAACCAAAACATACAAACTTATTGCAATATCAACTCATAAAATGTGTTGAAAACATGGTGACACCGTAAGAGCATCATCAGAAACGGAAAAGGTCAGTGTAAAAGTGAAATGTTAAAAATATTTTGCAGATTTGAAGGCCCCACATAGCTCTTTCTCAAGATATTTGTGTTATGTATATAGCAAGGGTTCAGAACCAGTGGTCCATTTATTACTACATTATAAGGTGGCTACTTTCCTTTGGAATAAGTTGTTTGGTGTGCTGGAAGAATCTATGGTGCATGTACCCCTTTACTTTGGAATAGTTTCTCTCAGTCCGTTTAAAAGGTTTTGGAAGAAACAAGGAGGCCAAAATTTTCTGGTGGTATGTGGTTTTTGCTGTTCTTTGGTGTACTTGGTTAAAGCATAATGCCTACATTTTTAAGAACCTCTCCTTGCCCCAGAATTTGCTTTGCTCATGGCTGTGTTCACAGCTTCTCTCTGGTGCTCTGCTCATGGCTTCAAGGGAGTTTCCATTCCCAATATGCAGAGATTGGGGGATCCTTGTTGCATTCTTGAATCTTTAATTTTCCTTGTCTTTCTTTTCTTTTACTGTTTTGGAGGATATATCTTCTTTGAATAACAAAAGAAGTTCATTAAGGAAGAGAAAGAAGACGTACAGAAGCAGAAGATAAGATATCAATTGAGCAAAGCACACCAATCTCTCTCAATATCCAATACAGAAACCCCTCTAAAATAGTCACTACTCACTAGCTCCGCACCAAAAAGAAGATCAAAAGACCACCTTATCCCAAAGAAGCAGCAACAGCAAGAAACTATCACTGAAAATTACTTATCCTCTTCCTAGTTGTACTTTACTACTTTTATTTCATGGCTGTTGACTGCTGTATGCATACATTGTGACATCTCCCTAATTAAATTAACCACTTGATTATCACTTCTTCCAGAGAGCCTCTCAACTAATACCACAGCCCTGAGCATTACAATAGTGCAACATATAAGTGCAATCTCTAATCACATATTAACGGTACACCATTACCACATTCCTCGTGTTCACCAGGTAATTTAGTTAACCATCTAAGCGAGAACCTTCAACAACCAATGTCAAACTTCCTAAGCTACTTCCACCAAAATCAAAAGAACAACAAGTAACAATTATGGTAAATCGAAGAGACAATGCTTGCACACAAGCATACCATACCAGTCAAAACAATCGGATAGCTCCGCGGAAACGTGGAAGGATCATTGGAATGAAATCCTGACGAATAGAACTCAACACCAGCCGGTAGAACACACTGAAACCAACGATCACTCACATCAGATTCAGCAACGTAATAGCACACACGAACACTTCATAAATCATAAATCGAGTTTAGAAAATGTGAAATCATAGGAAGAGATCTTCGTTGTCGCAGAAGTTAGTTACTACTTACTGTGGGAAGCTGAGGAGGTGGAGGAGGGTAGAGAGAGTGGTTTGGAGAAGGATACTGGTCGAGAAGAGAAGGAAGGTACATGCAACCGGTGCCATGGTAGCCTTTGTTTCCGTCCATGGTTCGAATCTCCGGTCCGATCCCGCACACCACGAAGTACTCGAAGATTCGAGACATTTTCAGTTTTTCAAAGATTCGTCAATGGCGGAATTGAAGAAACGCGATCTCTTCGATCTTCTCCCCCTTTCCCCTCTCTGAAACCGGGAGAGAAGGGGTGCTATGAGATCTGGCTCTCCCGCTCTCTGCGATCGGTGAATGTGAATTTGAACTTGAATTTGTTCACTTTTTAACTTGGATTTGTGAAATAAGGAAGTTGTGTTAGTTACGCATTTTATAGAGAAATGCAATTCAGGTGCTTAAGCGCTGAAAATGCATCAGAGTGAGTTTCTTCATTCTGTTGAGGGATTGATTGGGAAATGGAGAGAAGGAAAAGCGTGATAAAAAAAACAATGTGCAAATTTTGCAGACAAAAAGCGCGACCAAGGAAAAATCCAATTCTGTATTCGGCATTCGCTGGTTACAGTTGGGCTTCAGAGAAATTTTCACTACTAGATAATATCAACAAAAATATTGTAATTTTTTTTGTTGGTGCATAAAAATATTGTAATTTAATTTAAACCCAATCAAGCATGGGTGAAAATTGAAATTGTTTAGATTTATTACCTTTTTTTTTTCTTCTTGTGATGGGTCACTTTCCCAGTGTACATTGTAAGACAAAAAATAATGGTCTATTTAGTACGAAAAATAGGATAAAATTTAATAATATTAGATTTGATAATAAAAATTTGATAATATAAAGTCTAATATATGCGGGTTGAAACATTGATATATTTAGAACTGTAATAAAAAAAAAATTTATAAGAACTTATATATCAAAATACTATCAAATTTAATCTCTTTTTCTAAAATTTGATTAAGTTATTTATTATTTTAATGTATAAAAAGAGTTTAATGAATAAATTTATATAATCTGATATTTACTACAAATAATTGATAAGATCATAATATATTATATTAATTTATCTTATTATCAAAAAATAATGGAACGTAACAAGAATTTGAAAACAGAAGGGCAATTGCTAAAAAAAATGTAGGAGTTTGCGAGTTGAGTAAAAATGTGATTTGCTAATTTTCTAATTAACAATTGTTAAATTCAATTACTGTTTGAAAAACTAACACAAATGGTTTCAATTAATGTTATTATAGGCATTTAGAAATCAGAGCTTTTATAATGATATTTAAATAATATTTTAAAAATTTTAAAAATAAAATAGATAACAATGTTGTAGAGTCATATAAAATTTTGAAAGCATTTTTTTCTCAAAATTGCTAGTTACACATTTTAATGCTCACATCTTTCACATTTGAAAGTATGTAGCATAATTAAAGTATAGATATATATGTATAGAAAACGAGATGAAACTAATTTAATGATGAAAATTATATAAATATAAAATAATATAAATGTAAATGTGAGTGATAATATTTTTTTTTTCAAAACAAGAAACCAAACTTTCAAAATAAAAAACCAATAAATAGGGTGAAAATAAGTTAGATTATGTTAGACTTTATCTAAATAATTATTTTATAAAACTTTAGCTCAAGCCTAATCTCTTATTCATCATAATCTTTCTTTTTTTTTTTTAGGCTTGAAGTAAACTGTTTATAAAAAAATAAAAGATTGACTTAACCTGCTTTCATATAAATTAAGAAACTTAAACTTTTAAAATTTTATATATGTATAATTTTTTAACAAAATTATTATACATTATATAAAATAAATATATTATATTAATATATATATAATTAATAAATTATATAAGTATTGTAAATTATTAATTATATATATAAAATAATAAATAAATAACAAAGTTTATAGTATGATAAATAAGTTTTTTCTAGAGTTCAAGTCCATAGTTAAAATTGACCTTGCTAAAAGCCTAAATCTTTATTATTTGTTAAACAAGCTAGTTTAAGTAGATCAGAAACAAATTAGGCCATAAATCCTGATAAGTTATTTAGTCTATTTCCATCAATATTAGTAAACTAATTTATTATAGTTTGACTAGTTACACTGTTCTTTCTTAAAACAAAATTTAAAATTTTTAATACTAAAGTATGTTGTTCGGTTCTTAATTTATACCTAAACCTCAGCCCATCCCCTTTGGAATTATATATTATCTAACGTGGAGCCAATAGAAATATGTATTACAACAATGATTTGATTTCTATTTATAATAAGGAATGCAGGTAGGAATAGGACAAGTAGCAAGAAACCTACGTACTGTCTAACATAATTTTGGCTAACTTTGATTAAGCATATTTAACAAATAAAGTTGCCTTAAACTTTTCAAAAGACTTATTTAATTAAGTAAGTTAACCCTTAAATCTTTTAAAAAATTTATTTAGTTTACTGAATAATTAATTTATTATTTCAATATATAATTAAAAATTTGTAATATTTATACAAATTATTAATCATATATTAATATAATATATTTATTTTATACATAATATAATACTTTTATTAAAGGCTATATTAATCATAAAATTAGAAAAATTAGGTATTTAATTTGTTTTCAATTTTTATTTTTATTTGATATGTTTTCATAAATAATTACAAAAATATTACCTTTTTTTTAAGCCTTTGTTAAAAAAATGGCGCGAAAATGTTGTAAAAAAAAAAAGTGTATTAAAGAAACCTTAAAAAGAATTAAGTGCGCTTTGCAATTTTTCTGCTGCCTAGTCCGAGTGGACATATAACAAGAACGGATCACCAGTACTAGTCAATTGCTGCAATTGTACCGTGTCTTATCATTAGTGGCAAAACTAGATAATGAATTTTGAAAGTTATTCAAATTATTTGATCTACTATAAAGAATCAAGGTGTTAATTAAATTATTTAAATTTGACTTACTACAAAATAAAAATAATCTTCAAATTTATATGATTATGATATCGAATTCTTTATTTTTTTCGGTCGATAAACTCTGAAGATTGATATAAACTTTCTTCCAAACTTGATGGGACGCACACAAATATAAATTCTAAGATATTTATGAAGCATTAATTTTATAATACTTTTGATAACTAATATTTTGAAAATAATCACCAAAGTTTGTATCATTATAGTAATCACCAGGGGCGGAAACGGGAGACATATATGAGCTACGATCTCCTTAGCTTTGAATAATTGAGTTTATTTTTTTATATGTACATGATTTTTTTTGTTAATCCCTCTAATAAAAGAATAAATATTTATTTTTTAATTGATATATTATTTCAATTTATTTTGACTCTTTTTGTATTAATAATAATTATTAAGAGTATTTTTTTAATTATAAAAATTATTAAAATAAAATTACAGAATAAGATGAAAGATTTTTTTTTACATATTACATGATTGTTTACATTAAAAAGAGATTACTAAAATATTTATTACAAATATAATAATAAATAACTTTTATTTTATAAAATAACGTTAAGCACAACTTAAAAATTAAAAATATATATTTAAAATTATCTTATATTTAATTGTATTTATTATAAATATTTTTAATTTAAAATATGTTGATTATGAATTGAATTAAATTTATTTTTATGTTTATATTATATGATAATTAATTTTTTTCATTTAAATATTTAAAAACATGTATTTAATCTCTAGTCTTGACACCCCTAAAATTTAAATCCTGCCTCCGCCTTGGTAATCACATATCATCATTGTTACTCATTTACTTCCTATAATAACCTCGCAGGTAATTCACAGAGTTTAGTGCTCTCTTTCCTCAGTGTTGAATTTGGTTTTCCACGCAGCTATGTTCTTGCAATCATGTCAAGTTGATCGTGCAATTGCTGAATACTTTCAGAGGATTTAGCAGCCTCAAATTTCAGTAAATCAATTTTCTTTTCTGAAGCCTCAATATTTTATTTGTTGATTCTCTGTTCCTTTCCAAGTGAATAACCTCATTTTGTCGTTTTGAAAAAAACTTCTCTAAAATAATATTATCTCTAAAATAAATAAGTAAAAATATATTTATTAATAATTTGATAAAGTATATTGTGATCTTATCCCATTAAATAATTGAAAAATAACTACACACTTATTTATTCATTTAAAAGAAAAAACTCACTTTAAAGAAATTTTTTCATGTGACTCCAAAATTTCCATGCCATCAACACTTCCTTGAAGCTATAACATATCAAGGTCCAAGACTTCCCCCTCACGAACCCTATGCATGTTCCTCCTCTTTGCATGTAAAGCTTTTTTTTATTATTTGATGGAGCTCAATTTCCGATTTCATTATTCTCATGTTCAGCGTAGAACCCTAGGTCCACTACCATTTACTAAGAAACCTGAATAAATAAAAAAAGAAATCAAATCCAACAACCAAATTTATATAACGACTCACCTTCATTACAAAGGGCCAAGGTGTCTAAATAACTAAAACTTGGGAATGAAGATTAGTATAGTATATATACTTCTGCAGTTCTCATGTGAAATTATCATACGTTTTGTCAGAGTAATCATTTTCGAAATGGTTAAGCAACTTTTACATTCCTTTATATTTTGACTAAGTCATTTCTTCATCGCTTGATCTCAATGGAATAGATATTAACCTCATTTTTTTACATAATTAAATCATAATGAATAACTAAAAACATAAAAGAGAAAAGAGGATATCAAATTTCCAATACTTAAAATACCATAAAGCATATAAGAATGACAACATTTTATGAAACATTAATTAGACCTTTATAGTATGCTTCTTGGAACCTAGGCTTGCTCCTAGTGAATGATTAAAGTTGCATATCCAAATGTATGTAGTTGCTAATATGGATATAACCTAACTTCTCATTAAAAATTTGAACTTGTTACTACCTAAAAGTTTTGAAAGAGCCTTCATGGATCCAAGGGACACTGCCATTCATTTTGGAAAATTTGGTAAACTCATGCCTGCGAGAAAACCAAAATGAAAATTCTTAAATAAAAAAGAAATGCTGAACAGAAGGAAAAATGAATAATGAGAATCAAGTTCCTAATTTCCTACACTTTTTAATGAACATCGATTTTTTTAACTCTTGTCTACCCAAGCTCCTAGAAAATTGAAAAGAATTTTAATTTTCTCCTTCCTCTATTATTCCTTTCATTGTTTTTTCTCTAAAAAGGAATATGGCCAATTTAGTAAACATCAATAGCATGATGTGTCAAGCAAAAGAGCATACAGCAGATAAAAACCGTAGTGAGCAGGTCACTCAATTGGCATTAACATGCGACTCCATAAATTATGGGCAATATTATTTGAACTACTCTGTAAGAAAAAAGTTAGGTTTGAAAAGTACTTATACAGTCATACCTATGGATGTAATAATGTCCTTGCTTCATTCATAGTGTTGATAGGAAAATTTTCAAAAGTTCATTAAAACCTTTCTACTCTTCTTATACAGTCACATCTATGGCAATAATAATGTCCTTGGCTTCATAGTGTTCTTGCTTCCTTCATCCTTATTTTTCTTTTTTCAAGCATGGCATCATATCATCAAAATATATACTAAATAACATAGCAGCTACAATGCCATTTTGAAAATGCAACAATACAAATTCCTGGCACTTCCAATCAGCCAATTAATTTGATTAAACCAATTGCTATACTACAATGCAATACCAGATTAAACACTGAAATTGATATCCAAATTAGATGTATAAGGTAACGGCAAACAAATAAACAGTTAGCAAAACATACAGTTCATGAATAATCCTTCAACTTGGTGATGGTGGTTACTGAACTCTATTGGTTGCATATGCTTCTTAAGGACCTTCATGTGCCTCTTCTTTTTTCCCCTGTGATTTGGTGTGACAATCAAAGTGCAATTGTTCTTACTGCCAACTGGTTTATCATGCTCGCACTAAACACATCGAGGTGGATTTTCATTTTATTCGAGAAAAGATTCTAAATAAGGACGTTAGTACTCGCTATATTTCTACTGTAGAACAAGTTGCTGATATTTTTACCAAGGGTCTGACATCCTCTCAATTCCATTTTCTGAAAGACAAACTCATGATTTGTGACCTCCTCATTTGTTTGGGGGGGTGTTAAGACAAACTTATCACTAGCTCCCTCTAATTCTACATATCACACTAATCATGCAGTGATTGACATATGCCAAGATAGGAATGTATCATTAGCTCCCTCTAATTGTGCAGATCACCAATGTCCTTCCTCTAGTTGTCTGATATGATTCCTTTTGTCAACTTTCCATGTATATACTTTCCTTTGTATAGCATAGGTTCTATATTTGGCATATAAATCTATCTAGCCGTAAGTTACTCATTGTATTTTTTCAACAGTTTCTACATAATATATGTTGTACAATAGGTTTGGTACTTTTGACCAAACCATTCTCTACAATTCACTATCATGATGAATTCTCTTTCTTCTTCTTATCTCTTCTCTTTTGTCGTGAGTAGTTAAATTTGTGTGTTTATATGATGAAGATGTAACTTGATTCAATCGACATATATTAAGATTAAATTTTTAATTAATTTCTTTTCTATTCAATTTGAGTGATCATTATGGTTCTTAATGTTTTTAAGAATTTATCACTCATAAATTGATCTAGTGAGATGTGTGTAAAATCGGAAGGTTTGTATATGACTTAAACTATAAATAATAAATGTCATGATTTATAATCATCTAGAAATAGAGATTATAGGTTGTTCTGATATAGAACCGGACAGTGCCTGAGGAGACACATGTATGGTGGTTTTCTCCTCCTGCAGTTACTACCCAGCGGTCCAGGGGGGTTGGGTACCTGCAAAGGGACTTCAATGCTCAAGTTAGGCAGTATTCTATTAGGGTTTTCACCATAAGATTCAAGATATTCAGATCCCTTTGTTAGAATGACTTAACCTGATATTTATGGAGCATGCGCAGGGTCTCTCGATGATCTTGAGAGAGGTACAGGTACGTTGAGATCATGGCCTGATGGGGAGGTACCTCTGCTCCTCGATCATTTAGGCAGAGCCTTGACAGTGGGTGCCTCCCTCCCACGATCATTCAGACAGATCCCTAAAGTTTAGGGATGTCGCGTTAATGGCCACCTGCTGTAGCAGACAGCTATGGTCCCCACATCTTAAGAGTCATAAGTGGCATGTGTCAGGACCTACGCAAACCTAGGAGTGTGGTTATGATGCACAACTGGGTCCTGAGGTTGGATGGCCTAACCGGGATGATCATGGTAGAGTCCTATAGTACACGTACTGGGTTGGTCCTATCTTATGGGATCCCGGACAACGGTCCAGAACATAGGTTGTGTGGAAATTATAGTATTTTCCATGAGAATCCATAGAGTGAAGGTCATGTTTTTAAGAGTTGAGTTTAGATTAAGGAATTGACTAGACTTTGATAATTAAAGATAATTAACTCGTCAAAAAATTGAATTTTGATGAATCCAGGGATTCTCCATATTAATTGAATGATTATAAATTAATTAAAATAAAGATCACAAAATTACTTTATTATATATGATAAATTGTTGAATTAAGTAAAGTAAGATCATTAGTGTTTTAATTTCGTGTATTTATATCTTTAATATATTTTGTATTCGTGTACTTTGTTTTTTCTTTTTCTTCTTAATTTCATGTATTTTTGTATGTTTTTTTTTATAATTTTATGTTTTTAATTACTTTAAATCATTCTTAAATATTAGTTGCTTAATAATATTAATATTAAAAAATAATACTTAATAAACTAATTTATCCTAAAAATGATGTTCTACTCACTCTTTATTATTTGTTTGATTTGTACACTTATGATAATATTATCTAAATTAATACATAATCATGTCTGGGACAATCACGCTAACACGAGAAAAGTGTGCACCTTACAGATTCTGAGCATGTCGAAAGTGGAGTCCTTTGCGCCTTTGAGGAAGAGGGAGATGGAACTAGCGCTGAAATCGCTCGAGAAATCCGCGGGTGAGGTCGTGGACCTTAGCGAGGTGGTGCAGAACCTTTTAGAGGATATTGTGTATAAAATGGTGCTGGGGTGTAGTAAGGATAATGAGTTTGACTTGAAAAGTATGGTTGGAGAGAGGGTTTTGGAAGAAAAAAAAGAAGATTTCTTTTAAAAAAAAATTAAGATAATTATAAAATATTTATAATTATGAATAAATAATTATTAAAATGTTATATAATATCTTTTATTTTATTTATTTATTTTTAAAAAAATAAATATAAAAATATTTACTTAAGATAAAGAATAATAATTTCCTTTCATTTCTATCTAAAATTCTCCAAAACTCCAATTGGCAAACATACAAGGGGTTAATTTAAGAGAGGATGAGGCCTACTGGGGCGTTGAATCTAGCAAATTATGTTCCTTGGTTTATAGCTTTGGATATTCAGGTATGAACTCAACCACATATATACTTATTTGCAGTTTTGATTTATGTTTCCATAATTTCAATCTTTTCTTTCTTTTTTCTTCTGCAGTTTAAAGGGAAATGATATTTGTATAAAAAAATCTTACATAATTTTTACATTTTATTTATTTAAAAAATAAAATTGCAAAGAATGTATTAGAATATATGTTTTTTTTTTATTATAAAAAAGTTATATAAAAATAATATAAGTTTTTTGACGTTTAAATATGATTTTTTGGTATAAAAATATGTAATAACTAGTCCACCCTACAAATTTTGACATTTCTCCTATAGCATGAAATTAATTGAAAACTTGAAAAAGAATTTTCACCCTCTATTAAACAACAATGAATAAATATTGAAAATTTTCCATTTCTAACTTCCCATTTTCTACCCACTCAAACAGCTATAGCTTAAAACTTTCTAGCAAAATGAAAAAGTTCAATCGCATGTTTGTTTAGTTGTTATTCAACATTAGTTGCAAAGTTTTTAATTATTATGTATGCGCTGATTACCCCTCTCTAGTTCTCATCGCACTCTTGATAGGAATTAATTAGATGCAGGACTTAAGAGTCATTGCATTTTGCGAGCGAAACTGTCCTGATTTTTTGCATGACATTTTAGTGTCATTTTCAATCATTCTCATTACGTAATTAAGCTATTTAACTTTTACTATCAGGAATTAACACGAGGCTTCAAGAAAACTAGTAAAGCACTTGACCAAGTGTTGGAGAAGATAATTAAGGAGCATGAGCAGGGTTCAAATGTACAAAATGACCGGCACCATAGGGACTTCATAGACATATTATTCTCATTGATGCACCAACACATCGATCCTTATGATGAAAAAAACCATGTCATTGATCGAACTAACATTAAGGCTATAGTCTTAGATATCATAGCTGGGGCATTTGAAACTTCTGCAACCGTTGTTGAGTGGGCTTTATCCGAACTCTCAAGGCATCCAAAAGTGATGAAAAAACTTCAGGATGAGCTAGCTAATGTGGTTGGAATGAACAAATTGGTGGAGGAGAGTGATTTAGCAAAGTTGAGTTACGTAGATATTGCGATCAAGGAGACCTTAAGATTATATCCTAGTCCACCGCGAGTAAACAGAGGATGCTATAATTCATGGTTATCACATAAAGAAAAAGTCAAGAAATATAACTCCATTCTTCGTTCAACTTTTATATTTTAATATTTTTTTAATTCACTTACAAACTTATTCTGTATTCTATGAAAATGTTATAATCACATATAATTTGATTTGATATTTGTCTCACGTCAAAATACAGGGGACATACATCTATTATATTCTGAGTGGACAAAAAATATTTTCCCAAGAAATATAATGAATTTATGGGCAATAGGAAGAGATTCTAAGATATGGTCTAATAATGCTGAAGTATTTTATCCAGAGAGATTCATCAATAACAATTTAGACTTTCGAGGATACTACTTCCAATTTATACCATTTGGTTCTGGTCGCAGAGGATGCCCGGGATTATACTTGGGCCTAACTACGGTTGAAATTGTTGTAGCTCAATTAACACTTTGCTTTAGTTGGGAGCTTCCATTCCATGGAGCATGACTCCGGATGACTTGGACATGAGCGAGAAATTTGGCCTCTCAATGCCAAGAGCCAAGCACTCACTTGTTGTGCCAACGTATCGCCTTCTCAGTGAAGCTCATAATGAATCAAATTGATATTATAAGTTTGAGCCTTCGAGGTAAAGCACGATATGGTTCCAAACTATAATTTATTTACTATATGACACTTGCAATCATATATTATTGTAGTATATATGGTTGAGTTTTGATTTTTTTTTTCCACACCAGTGTAATATTCTTTACTAAATCCTTGTGAGATTTTTTTAATACATCATATTTTGTTGTACAAAAATGTCTTGTTTCATTGATCCATGAGACCACAATGAAAAACTATCTAATCCATTTTTAGTTATAGTTTAATTTTATAAACTCATGTAAAGTACTTAAACTTCTCAATATTAGTTCAATCTTAATGGCTTGTCATATAACTCTAATTTTATGAAAAAAAACCTGACTCTAAAATTTTATTGTGTCTAAATATTATAACAATTAAATTTTATAAGTTAAATTAGTTGAATTTTGGTGAATATCAACTAATTGAGTTACTATAAGTTATATTAAAACAAATAAGGAAGCGTGAATTAAAAAAGAAAAATAACCAATTGTCGTGTTAAAGATAATCAGTTTTGGAAACATACTGTTATTCGGAAAGATAGTTTAGGAAGAAAAACGTAGATGCTCAATAGGCAGCAAATAAGAGTATCATAGAGTATCATACACATCTGACATCACAGAAGAACATGGCTGGCATGAATAAAATGGTGGAAGAGACTAATTTCCCAAAGCTAACTTACTTGCATATGTTGTTCAAGGAGACTTTAAGACTCGATTGTTAAAATTCAATTCAAATCAGGAATTAAATTGAAAAATCAAAATCTAATTAAAATTGAATAGGTTTAGATTTTTTTGTGATTTTTTGAAAATTAATTAGATCAAATTGACTTTTGGTTTTAATTTTTCAAAACTGATTCAATCAAATGTAAACCAATTAATATTATATCATATATTTTTTATTATTAAATTTATATTTTTACTTTAGTGACTCTAATTTGTTATAAACTTCTTACTTAATCAAATATTATTTTAATTATTTTAAATAAGCTATTTCTATTATTTATTTCTTTTTATTTCTTATTTTTAATAAGCTAATTTGCTTTTATTAATTCAAAAAGTCTTATACTTAAAAAATTCTTGACCAAAAATTAATTAAACTGATTCAATCCACCAAACTGTCTATTTGATTTTCATAATATAAATAATCAAATCCAATTACAATTGATTTAGTTTAATTGAGACACATATATATATATTTAAAAAAATTAATATATATTATGTGTAATAAATTTTTGATTTTATATTTTAATATTAATTTAAAAAAATATAAATAAATGTTGAATCACTAATTTGACCAAATTTAAACTACTCTTGAATAGGTCATATTCAAAACTACTACAAAACACACATAATTCATCCATCGAATACCCCAATATACATTGACAATCTCTACGGGCAAGTACGTGAATAGAGTTACCTTATTGGCAGCAAAAAGTCTAAAGAGTGGGTTGAATTGTACCGTGTGTCATCTTTGGAAAAAAACAAAACTTGAGTGAAAACTTCTTACTTCAAGCAAGCAAATCAATTTTTGATATGTGTGAAGTTATTCATAGAGGTATCAGGTATGCGTGTTTTTTTAACATTGCTCACACAGATATTTTCATCTTAGATATTTTCATCTTCTATTCAGCATAGTCAATTGAAGTGGCTATCCACCAGCCACCAGCCACCAGCCACCAGCCACCATCCACCATCGTCAAGTGGCTTATGACAGCTTTGTCTAGAGACTTAAGTGTACATCTACACTTTCATATCATAATTATTGAACGTGATTTCATCTCATTATTTTATCACATATTCTCTGAACCTTATGATTATCCTCAGCCATAGTATTTGGTCCAAGCAGTTCCATTGCTATCTGTTATCAAGCAAACAACCAAAAATGTCTTTTGCAGCAATAGCAATACTTGTCTTCCTTCTTTTCAGTTTCATATACCTTCTATGCACAGTCTTCTTGCAACCGAAACAAAGGAAAGTGGATCGAAAAAAGCCACCAGGTCCACCAGCGCTGCCAGTTATTGGCAACCTCCACATGTTGGGTACCCTTCCACACCGCACCCTTCAATCCCTAGCCAAAAAATATGGCCCCATCATGTCCTTGCAACTAGGACAAGTCCCAACCATTGTGGTTTCCTCCTCTGAAGCTGCTGAATTATTTCTCAAGACCCACGACACCGTTTTTGCTAACCGGCCAAAGATTCAAGCGTCTGAGCTCTTGTCATACGGCTCCAAGGGCTTGGCGTTTTCTGAGTATGGCCCATACTGGCGCAACGTGAAGAAACTGTGCACTTTGCAGCTTCTTAGCACATCAAAAGTTGAGCTCTTCGCTCCTGTGAGGAGAGAGGAGCTGGGTCTAGTGGTGAAGTCACTGGACAAAGCCGCAGCAGTGGGTCAGGTTGTGAACCTTAGCGAGGTTGTAGAGAACCTTATAGAGGATATAGTGTATAAGATGATACTGGGTGGCAATAAGGATGACCAATTTGACTTGAAGAGGCTAGCTCAAGATGCATCAAGAATGGTTGGAGCTTTTAATCTAGCAGATTATGTTCCTTGGCTAGGCGCATTTGATCTTCAGGTAAATATCAGCAAAAGTACAGGTTTTTTTTTATCCTGTGTTTTCAATTTTCATGAACTTTCATTTCCATTATTTTCTTTGAAAATTCACAATTACTAAGTAATTTTGCTATTCACACACTAGAATCAATATACGTTGACGTGAGTGTGAATAAATACTAAAATATATAATATTAAGAGATAAAATAAATATATTATATGTCAATATGAGAAAAGTATAAATTGGGTGTGAAATTCTAGAAATACAAATAACAAGTTAATCACGACATAGTATACCGAACACCACATATTGATAATCAATTATCATCCTCAATCATCATATAATACACCCTGATTATGGTGTGCAAAATTTGGCATATAAGAATATTTTTCCATTAATAACTAAAGTTATTTAACTCTTATTGCTAGGGATTAACACGGGGCTGCAAGAAAACTACTAAAGCACTTGATGAGGTGCTGGAGAAGATAATTAAAGAACATGAAGAAGCCGCTAATGTAGACAAAGGGCATCGTAAAGACTTCATAGACATACTGCTGTCAATGATGCGCCAACCCATGGATCTCCAAAGTGAACAAAACCATGTCATTGATCGAAGTAACATCAAGGCTATTGTGCTAGATATGATTGTGGGGGCAATTGAAACATCTGCTACCGTGATTGAATGGGCTTTATCAGAGCTTTTCAGGCATCCAAGGGTGATGAAAATCCTTCAAGATGAAATAGAAAATGAAGTAGGAATTAGAAGAATGGTGGAAGAGGCGGATTTGATGAATTTGAGTTACTTGGATATGTTGGTGAAAGAGACATTGAGATTGTATCCTGTAGCACCATTACTAGTACCTCGTGAATCGAGGGAAAACATAACAGTTGATGGTTATTATATAGAGAAAAAGTCACGAGTCCTAATAAATGCTTGGGCAATAGGGCGAGATCCTAATGTGTGGTCCGATAATGCTGAAACATTTTTTCCAGAGAGATTTATGTACAAGAACATAGACTTTCGAAGACAAGACTTTCAATTTATACCATTTGGTTCTGGTCGTAGAGGTTGCCCTGGGATTCAACTGGGTTTGGTTACCGTTAAACTTGTTATGGCTCAATTGGTGCATTGCTTTAATTGGGAACTTCCATGTAATGTTAGTCCTGCCAACTTGAATATGCAGGAGAAATTTGGCCTCTCAATACCAAGAGCTCAGCAGTTGCAGGCAATACCAACTCATCGTTTAGCTAGAGATGATAACGCATGAATGGGCCCAAGGAAGGCAAAATTAATATGTTTGTATACAATAAGTCGAATAAAGCTGGTAATATGTATGGATGAATGTTAATTTTCTTTATATATGTTAATAGCCAATTCTATATATTTCTAAGCTGCATTTTATTTCACTTCACCTTTGTGTGTGTGTGTTTTTAACTAAACTATCAATGTGGTCCTTTTAAGATCACTTATTGAGCATCAATTTAATCTTATAAAGATTTTGACATTAAATTAATTTTTTAAAGATTTAAAATGATATCAAAATCTCCTTTTTGGTGTTATACGTAACTTGACGGGAAGATTATACTTTGATGTTATTTTCAATTTCTGAAAGACTAATTTGATGTTCTTATCAAAAAAGATTAATTTGATGTTAAAAACCAAACGAATGTCAAGTAAATTTTTGAAGAATCAAATTGATAGTTTAGTTTTTTTTTTTCAATGTTTTGGGATGGTGAGAAAGATAAAAAGAAGTAGGCAGCTGTTCGGATTGAGAAATTTCAATGTGCACTCTGTTAGACATTTTTTTTCTTTATATGATAGCAACCTTTGATTTTAACAGGTGCATAGAAAGATAAAGAGATAGAAGCACTTGGCGTTGGGATGGAAGGCAAATGACACGAATAGAGAGTTGGAGACAGTCCTGAATCAGCAAAGTAATCAAACTCTGCAACCAAATTGAGAAAGCCACAATCCAAAGGCCCTACACTTCTTCAGGCTCAGAGCAAGGTTTCTGAGTCTGTCAGTCTTCACATACTCACCTTCGCAGTTTGTTTTGGGCGAAAATGAAAGCATTTATCCATTCCGCACTGTGCATGTTGCCAAATTGGGTAGGAAATCTTTCTTTTTTTCATAGTATTTTATAATTAGACATTTAAATAAGAATTCTCGATATTATTTATGTATATATAAATTTTAAAATTATATATTTAAGCTCTGGTTCAACCAATTAAGTCATATATATATATATATATATATATATATATATATATATATATATATATATATATATATATATATATATATATATATATATATATATATATATATATACAGAGAGAGAGAGAGGGGTTATTAAAGATGTTTTAAAAATAATATTTTATTAGTATAGCAAGTTGTGGATAAGAATAGGAGAGGGGTTATTAAAGATGTTTTAAAAATTTTTTATTAGTATAGCAAGTTGTGGATAAGAATAGGAGAATTTTGTAGGTAGGCACGGTTTAACATGTCATCACTTAGGTAGACACTTAAATCATTATTTGACATGTATAAAAGTATTGTTAATGATTGTTGTAATTCTATAATGGTCTCTACTACCTTACATATATCAAATAATGATTTAAGTGTCTATGATAGACCGTATCCACTTAAGAATTACTCTAAGAATAGATAGAGGACAAACTTAGTTTGACTTTTTTCAATTTTTTCTGCATAAAAAGAACACTACAAACCAAGACATGAAGAAAAAGGAATTGGAAAAAATTTTATTGAAGATTTTTGTATTTTTTTAAATTATTTTTAAATTATTTTTGAATTTTTGTATGAATTAAATTTTTAAGATAATATAAAATTAAATTAAATTTAATCCCAATATATGTTCTAGATATTTTAGTACTTTTGTTTAAGTTAAAGCTGCTACAATTAAATATACAAAAATAAAATAAATTAAAAATATTCTAGAAAAATAATGTTGAGATTTTAGAGAAGTTAAGAGTTCAAACTGTATTTGAGATGAAACTATCTGCATCTGAGAAAATTTATAATGAGAATGAAGTTAAACTATATCTGAGATGCAATAGAGAGAAGAAGTTGAAAACGGTGGTCCAAGGAGGGCGAACCAAAAGCGACAACGATGAGAGTTTTTGGCTTGACAGTGACGGAGGAGTGGCACCGGTGACAGGACAAGGACGATATGGAGCATGATGAAAATCAGAGTCTAAAACGGAATTTAAAATCTAAGACGATAATCGAAGTCTGGAACAGAGTCTGAAATGGAGTCTGGAATCTAAGACAATGTCTAAACGAAAGCCTGAAGCGGTGTCTGAACAAAGCGGATAGCAATGGTCTAGAGCTGTGTCTAAGTGGAGGTCTGGAGCAGTGTATGAACGGAGCGGACAGCGGCATTTTGGACCAAGAGCCTAGATTCTCTATTATGAAGTTAGAAACAGAAACATAAAGAAGAAGTCGGAAAGAGAACACGGTATGCGAAGTGATTAATCAGAATTTTTCAAATTTTCTAGAATTATACAGCGGAATAGTGATGGGATAAGACACGGAGAACGATACCACTCTGATACCATGTTAGAAACAAAAAAACAGACACACCAAAAAAGTCTAGAAAAAAATTCTATATACTCTCTAAATTATTTCTAAATTTTCTTTGAATTTTTGTCTAAATTAAATCCCTAACATAATATAAAATTAAGTCTAATTTAATCTCACTATATATTCTATTTTTTTTAATAAACATGATGCTTAGATGCATGAGCATAAAAGGTGTGAACAACAACAAATAAATGACAGACAAACTTAGTTTGACTTTTCTCAATTTTTTTTTTTGCACAAAAAGAATACGACAAACCAAGATGTGAATAGTGTAATACTTAGGCTGTGTTTGATGGATCGTATAAGGAAGATATGATAGTATAATTTTCTAATATCAAGTCTTAGCATGTGTTTAGTGTTGACACATGATAGGATAGTTAAATCTGATTAATTATTTTTATCCTATTCTTACAGGATAACTTCATACTCTCATTTATATCATGATAAGACCTGATAGAATAATTATTCTCACTCTATCCTTCAACATCATCTCTCTCACTCTAACCTCTTCATCTGTCAGGATCATTCTACTACCACCAACCCCATCCTTACCATGGCTAGCCCTTCACCTTTTCCTATTCTCTCTCCTTTTTTCTCATATCATTACTCATAAAATATTGCGTGTGACTATTGACTTTTACATGAATGAAAGTTTTTACATGGAAACTACTAGTTTTTGTTTTCACTGATGAAGTTGGATGGGTTTTTTTTTTTCTTTATGAATTTTTTGTGTTAAAGGATAGTATAGTCATATTAGATAGTTACATATATTATCAATTTACTTATACTATGTTCACCAAATATTTAATAATATAAGAACTTATCAACTTATTTATACTATCAGATTTAATCCTATTGTCTTATATTATCATACTTTATACTATCAAATATACCAAACGTAACTTTAGATATAAGAGTGTAAATGGTGAAAACAACGACTGACAAATGGTTGACATGCGACGACAAGCAGAACCTTCAGCGGCAGACAAACATAATTAGGTACATTACACTCTAATTAATGATTATCTATTGTATTTTTCTTTTTCTTATTAAAGTTAGATTTTATTTACGAGTAATTATTATAAAAGGCCAAAACTGTCTCCACAATTATTTTCTTAAAACTGCTAGTGTGTGGCTACTCTTGCCTTGATCAGAAAATGGAGCTCAACTCTAATTTAAATTTTAATGAGTAATGAAATTGATTATGAGTATTTGTATTGAGTAGTGACTTGAATTAATTCTTATAACAATTATGATTTTTTTATATCACTTTTTTTCATATTATTTTTATACTATTAATTATATCATTTTTTTTATTATTTTTTCTCATTTAATCATAACTATTATAAAATAGTGTGAAAAGTTTTCTTCCTATAATATGATGCATGGGAGTACAACTATTTACATCACAAGGTACTGCATTATGTAATAAGAAAAATTTGTAAAGATTTTTGTGTAAATTAAATCAATCAAGAATTGATATAATATAATTTTTAATATAAAATAATTATATAAAATTATTTAAATATTAATTAATTTCATTTGCACAATTGTATAAATAATTTTTTTAAATATTTCTCTTTTATACTATGTTTGAATGATATGTAATGAAAGGAAGAGAAAGTGAATGAAGAGAAGAGAAATAACTTCTACTGTTTAAAAATTTTAAAATACATGAAAAAGAAACGAAACATAAAAAACTGTTTTCCTTCTATTCTTCTTAAATACTCAATTTTTGTTCTCTCAAAATTGAGGTGGAATAAGAGAAACATATGAATAATAAAATTTCTTTTCGTTAATAAAACTTTTAAATAAAGAAGATGATAATTATATTTTATTCTTTTCTTTTTCTTTTCAGTCTATCTTTATCTATTTCGTTCGGTTCAATTAATGAAAAAATATCGAACCACAAAATTAAGTCACCTACTTGACTTGGAGTAGAGGGCGAGGGTGCTAATGACAAAAGTATTGGAAAAGATGGAGAGAAAGAAGAAAGTGATTAATAGAGCGAGAGAGAGCGGGACAATAAGCTTCGAGAGGGTTATCGGCTATAATGAATTTGGTGTCCATCTCCTTAATGACGAAGTTCTGGACTGGGGTGAACATCGCCATTTCACCTAAAGCTTAGGCTACTAGTTTTGCGAAATACCGAGGCACCACCATGGGCACACATCAAGCTTTAGACTTGTACAAATAATTTCTTGTTATTATCATTTTTTGCTCTCCATCTGTCAAAACTTGAGATCCATTTTTTAATCAACAAAATTTAACTATTTTTTCTGCAATCTTTTTTTTAACCTCTTTAATCACTTTACATATATCTATTAATTCAATTAAATAATATTAAAAATAACAAATAAATGATGATTAAAAGAGTTAAAGAAAATGATTAAAATCAAATTTTGTTATTTTTCAATTGAGGTAACAGTAGCCACAGCACCACATTTCTAAGAAAATAATTTTAAGATACTTTTGACCTATATTGTTAAAATCGGACCAGCTAATAAATCGAATAAATTTTCAGCTCTGGTTCAACCAATTAAGTGTGTGTTTGGGATAGCTGTAAAAATTTGATTATGCTTAGTAATCGATTATTGTATAAAATTTTTTTGTTATAATCGATTATAATTGATTCATTTTTATGTTTGGATGCATTAGCTGTAAAGCGATTTTAAGTTAATCTAATTCGTTTGGATGATATAAAAAAGAATCGCTTTTATGTATTAAATTACTAAAATAGGTATAGAATGATTAAAAAAATTATTTGATTAAGGACAAAATAGTATTTACATATCAAAATGTAAGAATAATCTATAAGCTAAAATCATAAAACTTCTAATCTTTCAAATTATAAAAATCAACTTTAAAAAACTTTTATTTTACATTGAATTTCGTATAAAAGTTTTTTACCAAACACGATTAAACACTATTCTAAAAAAACTAATCATAATCCTATCCAAACATGCACTAAGTCATACATATATATAATTTGGAGTAGCCTTATTTAAAATTATAGATTCACCCGGGTTATTAAATATCTTTTAAAAATAATATTTTATTAGCATAGCAAGTTGTGGATAAGAATAGATAGAGGACAAACTTAGTTTGACTTTTCTTAGTTCTTTCCGCACAAAAAAAATACTACAAACCAAGACGTGAATAGCGTGATGCTTAGCTGCAAGAGCATAAACGGTGTGAACAGCAACAAATAAACGACATACAAACTTAGTTAGACATTTTTCATTTTTTTTTTGCACAAAAAGAAGACGACAAACTAACAGAGCTGAGCAACAATCCAGCAGCTGTCAAGTTAGTTTGTTAGTTACATTTTCAGTTAAAGTTAGTTAGTAGTTACATTTTCAGTTAACAATCAGTTAGGGAAGTTTTCTGTTGGTTTGTATTGTACTCTTCATTATTAGATTCATGTATATAAGGTGATCGACTAGTGTAAAGTTATTCATTCAAAAAATTCAGATCAAACGCAATAGTCAGAAAGCAAAGTTACTTCCTACATTCTCTCTTCAATTCGAGTTCTGTTATGGTATTAGAGAGCATTTTTTTGGGCCCTACACACAATCTCAGAAGTTCCGGTTCTTCATTGATCTTCTGGTTCTTGATCTTCATTGATCTTTCAATCTTCAATTTACTCATTGATCCTCAGTTCCTTTTTTCTTCGTTTTTTTTAATAATTTCTCATGGCAGATTTGCATCAACTTGATCCAATGTACCCTTCTAGCCCATTCTACATGCACCCCAACGAAAACCCCTCCCTGATTTTGGTTTCACCACCATTCACAGGAACTAACTACCATTCATGGTCCACAGCCATGAAAATGGCTCTTTTATCCAAGAACAAGCTGCGATTCATTGATGCAAGCATGCCAATACCAGCTTAATTAATGTTATCCCTTCCATTTTCCTTGCAGAAAATTAATTAAAAAATAAAGAAAACTTGAAAGTTTATGTCTGAAGCATTAATGGTGGGAAAATTCCCTGATGGAATCAGCAGAAGAGTTCAGACATTTGGAATAGAAACAACCAGCATCTAATATATTCTTCTGTTGGATGAATGATAGTTGTGCCTTTTGGAACAACTTATCTTTTTGTCTTTATTTTGGGTGAATCGAGCAACTTATTTTTGTTGCTACAAGTTTCTTTTTTGTTTTTGTATTTTTTTTCCCCTCTGAACATATAATCATTTGTTGGATTCCAGGGAGAAATACTCACATGCTTATTGATAAATACAGGATTCTTTATCTCTGGATATATTCCAAAAATTCTGGGTGCATTCAATGCAATGGAAATGTACTCTTCGAAAGTGATGATTTGAAATTTTCCTAAAAGATACTCCAAGTATAAAGCCATAGACATACGCTTAGCTACTTTTATATGTGACAAAGTATTGATAGTTTCATGTAAAAATCACAAGAGAAAAACAAGTCATCAGTAGACAGCTTCCCTAGAGAAAACTACACAGAATAGAATAGGAAGGTACTAGTTGTAAGGAGGGACTAACCATTAAACTGTTGATCCCTGAAGATATACCTCTGTTTCACCCTCAATGACTTTAATTCCTTTAATGTGAAATCAACTGTAAATATACAAACGAGTATAATTATTTTAGCAAATTAGAATCTTTCAAAAAGAACAAAATTTGTTTAGATGCCAAAAAGGACATTAAAGACAAATAGAGAACTTGAAACATAAGCAAACCTTCAGAGATAAACATCCCTAAAAACAATGAAAATTGAGACGCATTCTATGCTTATGCATTTATGTAATAAGCAGCAAATTTATGAAGGAAATTTGCAAGAAAGCTGAACAAAGAATAGCAACAATACCAGTAAAAAAGCCAGTAACGTTGATCCCTTGGACTTCATATGTTCTTTTACGATTTGCAAACTCTTTATGTTTTGCAATGTCAGTAGTATCATCAAGGGTAACATCATGGAAACTTATAAGACACCATCTTTGGAAGATAAGATATCAGTTTCAATGAAGTCTGCACATTCTTCAATAGCTCTCTGCAAGAGAGATTCAGTTTTAGGCAAGTATAAGCCAAAGATGAAAATGATGCTCTATCTGCATTGTACCTAATAATAGTCTGTGCATAATTGTAGCATGATTGCATCTGATAACAAGAATCAATACGATAACTGAAGTTTTGAAAAATAGAATCTAGAACACTAATTTAAAAAAAGCATTGAGCTATTCAGTGCATGAATGGTCAACATAAATAGAAGTGTAAGACAGAGAACTAGGGGAATCTCAGGTAAAGTTTTGATACTATTTTTTTGTGCATGTAATTTTGGTCAATTTTCAAATCAGATTTAAAAATAATCAGAAAGGAATGCAATTTTGCCAGAAGAGATATGCCCTTATTCACCAGGTATGCAGGAGCAGTTTCTTCAGGAATCTCTCCGTTTGAACCCCGATGTGCAATGATATATGGGCGAAAAGTTTGTAGAGGCTGTCTACTTCCATGATCACCTTTGCTAGGAAGTGGATACAAAGGCCTTGCAGACTGCAGTGCACCCAATAACGAGCAATAGAAATACAAAAGGTGCAAAACCTGTTCAGTTTAGAATTATTACACCAAGTTAAGAGATATTTAGCTGAAAACACTACATTAAAAATAATTATTTGCACACAAACATGAGAAACATACATCCCATTTTCATTCTTATTTTTAAAATTAGAAAGTGAAGCCTGATAAGATACCAGCTATATATAGAGTTACTGATGATTGATTGATTATATCCCAGAAAGGCAGACACTTAAATATATTTGTTTGTTTGTTCAAACAAACAAAATATATTGTCATGTGGGGAATAGAAACAATTCAGATAGTTATCTACTGTATAACGGACCTCAAGCACAAATCATCCATAGCTGTTAAAAATGGCAATGATATATTCATAATGTAGTATCTGGGCACTTCTAGAATGAATAAGACGATTGTTACCATCATCTGGTTTCTTAACAAACTCAACTAAAGAACGAAAAAGGAAATGGCGCTTTCTCTTACATAGAGGAAGAAGAACAGCAAGAAGGACAAAATACGGTAACAAGAAACAGATAGAAAGGAGAATAAAGAGGCACATATCTCACACCCGCGCCTGAGCCTCCGCCAGAGTCGCAACCCCAGCCGTCGTGCAAGCCACCAAGCCCAGTTCCTCACCACTGTTTGCTGTGCGACGCTGCACGATCCCTCACTGAGACGCCGCTACTCCCAACCGAACCACCACCACCAGCCGCCGCTCCAGCCGGCACGCGACCGACAGCCACCACTCCAGAATCCGGAATCAGATCCGCCACCCAGATCCACCTCGCGCTAACCACCACCGCACACCAGCGACTGGTGTTTTGTTTAGTAACCGATTGGGTTCAGCGATTGGGGGATTGGGTTTCTGATAGTGTATGGTGGTGATGGTGGAGAGAATAGAAAATTATTGGTGAGAATGATAGATAATGGTGATCAGTGCTTTAGAATGGAGAAGGAAATGTATTTTTGATTAAAAAAAAGGTGATTTCTCTGGTGCAATAAAAAAAGTGAGGGCACCGGTTGATTTATTATATGTCTAATCATCACGTGACATGTACACACTTTATAATTCATATTAATAATCTAATTATCAAGAGTGAATTGACCAAGAGTGGATTGACCATTATGAACTTTTTTTCTATTACTTTAAAGATTTAATATTAGATTAAACTGAAATTAATTAAAAATTTAATATCAATCTCTTTCATTTTGTAATCAAGATGAAATAAAAACATTTCAGCCCTGATTAAAACAAAGAACTCTAATCCTAATTGCACCCAAATTTGTAAACCCCATTTTTTTCTCCCAAATCACCTTCCACCTCAAGAACAAATTCCACATCGCACTTTGCTTCCTCCACTGGACCCAATCCAACTCCTTCTGCCGCCACAACCTTGCTAGTCGCCTCTTACTCCACCATCATCTGTGTCCTCGCAAGTGCTCGTCTAAAGTCCCATGCCCATGACACCATTTGAACCACCGCCATTCGCATTTTCGATCTGGCGATCTGGATCACAACGACAACAACAATGATCTGGTGCACCACATGGAAGAAGAGAAGAAAGAGTTCCAGTTCAAAGCGTAAGAGCAGGAAATCGTATAGCGATAGCGAATCGGAACAGAGCGCTGAAGAAGAAGATCGTAAACGGAGAAAGAGTAGGAGGAAGAGTAGAACTAGTAAAAGGAAAGGGAAGAGGAGCAGGAACAAGAAGAAGAGAAGGTATAGTGATTCAGATGAGAGTGAAGAGAGCGAAATTGATGACTCTGATGCTAATGGAAGAAAGAGGAAGCGTTCTTCGGTGTCTAAATCAAAACGGAGCAGAAGAAGGAGGAGAAGGTCTGAAACCGAAAGCGAGAATTCTTATTCGGAGGACGAGAAGGGTTCAGGTGCTGCAGTTGATGCAAAGGTTAAAGCAATGGATGATGAGGTGAAGATGACAGAGATCAATGTTGAAGCTCTCAAGCTAAAGGAATTGTTTGAGTCACAGAAGAACAATGGCTGATGCAGACTGTATTTTTATTTTGCTGGCTATATTTTTTTTACTTTTGTGTGGGATATGTAGACTTGAAATATGTAGACAATGTTTAATCGTTTCAGTGAATTGCTATGGAATGGCTATATTGGTAGATGTATCATTTGTTGCAATTTGCAAAGCATGTGGATTTAATTATGGATACAAGTTTCTCTGCTGCAAATGGGTTTGATTGCTCCTATTCACTTTGATTATTTGTTAGAGAGGAATGGGTTTTGTTGCCTGTTGAAGTCAACTTCAAATTTATCGGTCGGTACCTAGTTGTTTTATTTGGTAGTTGATTTATGTCCTTTTGGATGGGATTTCACAATTCCAAGTTTTTCTCTTGATTTTTGTCTGCTAGTGTTGTTTATGTGTTCTTGTATGGTGTAATCAGGACATGCTTATTGGGCCACACTTGAACACTCTTCACCATGAACTTCTTATCAGGGCCAAAATACTGTTCTTTTGTAATAGGCAGCTTATGAACCACTTAATAGATAAAATGAACACATACATAAATGATGCTTCTGAGTAGGTTTTATTGATCAAACTACATGAGCCTCATCATAAGTTCAGTACAAGATGGATTTACAGTAAACAAAAGGATGAGAAAGTTTAGATAAGAGGAAGGTGGTGGAGGAAGGTAACATAAAATTCTTGTATTCCATTTATAAATTACATGCTTTCTTCTTGTATTCTTTAGGTCCCCTTTGTTTTAAAGGAACTTGTACGGAAGTCAATTGCAGAAACTGAGTTAAGCAATGTTTTAAGTTGATATAACTCTTTCAGATAGGTCATGATTTTCAAATATACACATGCAAGCTGGATGAGCCTGTTCTTATTCGACATTTAATTCATCTGTATTAGAGTTGGTTATTAGTGTTACTTTTCTGCTGAGAAAAATTAGTGAATGTTCAAGTGCTATAGTAATGCATGATATTTATATCTCAACACTAAATTGATGTAAGGACTAAGGTGTTGTTCCAATCCTATGAACAGTACCTCTAAACATTAACTTTAAGATTTGATGGGAATTAAAGTGAATTTTGGGGGGAACATAAGGGAAGAGGGAATTAAATCTTACAGATGTGCTACAAAACATCTCTTATAAAAAGTAAAAACTATTTTATGTTTGGAAGCAATACTTGAGAACTACTTTTTTTTTAATGTTTGAACAGCTTATCATGCAATAAAAAAAGTCTTTTTAATTTAAAAACATTCATTTTTAATAAACACAAACTTTTTCAAAAGCTCATTCAAACACTAAAATATAAAAATTTACTTTTAAAAAAATTATCAAGAAAAATACATCCAAACACATTTCTTCCTTTTCTTTTATATCTTCAGTAAATTCTTGGTCCTCTATAAAATTAAGAGTAAAGTCTCTTTAAATTCTTTTCTTACACGTCTCTTTCTAAAAGCGGGTTTAAATTTAAATGTTGTATTCCTATTCATTGTCATAGGATAGCGGCAAAAAAGTAATTTATAGAATTTAAAAAAAAAAAAAATTATCACTAATTTTATTTAAATTTAAAAAATAAAAAAACTTTTTTCAAAAATAATTTTTAAAAATAAATTAGATTATGAAATCGATTATGAATAAAATAAAAATAAAAATTTAATTTTATAAAACTCTTAACACATCGATCTTAAAATGATAACTTAAGTGAGTTATACGAGTTCCTCTCTTTTAAAGAAAGGTAATGTAACTAATTTTTTATTTTTATTTTTTATTTAGTATTACTAAAAAAATAATTAAATTATAAAAATTTAATTTTTAATTTGATAAAATAAAAATTATACTTATACATATTCTCGAATATAATGAAGATTTCAAAATCACCAAGAATTCAAAATCACGTAATTCTCTAAAAAATAATTGTAAGTTAATTAATTTTAATTAAAAAATATTTTTGAAAAGAAATTTTATTTAAAAAAACTTAACAGACCTAATGAATAAATCCTTATAATTTAAAAGACGTTAAAAATAATATTCGTTATTCATTCAAAATCATTATTCATTGAGTTAATAAAAAAAGATCTTCACTTTTCTTTTCATTTAAAAAAATATTTAATCATAAATCACGTCAGCCAAATAATAGACAAATCAACAACCAGAAGAATAAATAGACACCTTATTTTTTTATTTTTTTTATCTTGCCTAAACTTCTTAACATTAATCATATTGTCTATATTTTTTTATATTTTTTATTATAAAAAAGGCCTTTTTGTTTTTGTCAGTTTTCACAAAAAGAGGGTTTTAAAAAAAAACAAAAAAAGAGAGCAGAAACAGAGAAACAGGAGAACGAAGAAACGGAGAACCACGAGCACCTGGGCTGCGGCTAGATCTGCAGGGGTGGTGGCTGGATCTGGGCCGAGGTTAACAGCGCGAGCCTATGGTGGTGCGCGGCTAACGCGGGTTCCGATGAAGTAGTGTTGCGCCGCCAGCTGCTGGTTCGTGTTTGGGGTGGCTGCGCGGCTGGGCTCGTGCGGCTCTGGCGCGTCGCGGGTTCGGACCGGGTGGTGGCGCACGGTACTGCGCGTGGGTCGCGATTCAAGTGGTGAGGACAGCCAAGACGGTGCGGCCGATCGGGGTTCCTGCCCAGGTTTGACGGCGTTGCGCAGTGCACAGCCGGAGTGCGTGGTGTTCTGGTTTGTTCCGACGCGGTTCGAGATGGTGCTGCTGTTGTTCTTTTTTTTTGTGGTGAGAGGTTGAAGATGAAGTATTATGGTATGGGTTGTTGGTGGTGGTTCAGGGACTTTGGGTGGCTGTTATGGGTGAAGGTGGTAGCTATGAAAGCTTGGTGATAGGTTGAAAGTGATAGGTTGATTGTGGTTACGGGGTTGAAGTGTGTTGGTGAGGACAATTGAAGGTGGTTTTGGGTGGGGTGATTGTGTAATGGTGGTTATGGAGGATGGTTGATGCTGTTGGTGAAGATGGTGAGGTGGTTATGGAGATTGATGTGTGGTGGTTATGATGAAGATGGAATGGTGGCCGTGTTTGGGGGGGGGGCTTTCGTGGAGATGGTGAGGCCGCTAACGTTGAGGTGTTTTGATTTTTTATGGTGGGATATGGTGGTTAAGGAAGATGGATGATGGTGGTTCCGTAATGGTGGTGATGAAGGAGGGTAAAGGTTAGGTGGTTATGGAGAGGGTTGTTTGGTGGGTTACGGCTTGGATGGTTGTTAATGGTGGTGATGAAGATTGATGATGGAGGTGGGGTGATGGCAAGATCCGAAGTTTTGTGAGATCCCCCTTTTTTGGTGAGGAAGATGGTTTTTGATAGGTGTTTTGCTGGTGGAGGTTTGGATGTTGGTGGCTATGGTGAGTTTGAAGGTGGTAGGTGTTTTGGAGATGGTGGTTATGGAGGTCGAGGTGTGTTCGTGAGGGTGAAGATGAACGGGTGGAGGTTGGTGTTTGTGATGGTGTTAGAGGGTTGGAGATGAAGGTTACCCTCTTAAAAAAAATGGTTCTCTGAATTCTGGGTTCTCCCCCCAAAAACCAATCCCCTCCAAAAATACTTAGCTTCCTCCTTTTTTTCATTTCTGCCGTCCAAGTCCTTTTTTTCCGTTTGCGGCTGACCTTCTCTCCTCCTTCACGTAAACCACCTTTTTTAATGCATTCAGCCTCTCATTTCCTCCATCAGCAGACATTTTTCCTCAATCTTTTCATCTTTTTTTTTTGCTTGTATAGACATGATACATTTAATGCATTGTTCTTTTATTTTTTTTCTTTTACTTATGCAGACGAAATACATTTAATGCATTGCAGCTCCAAAATTTACTTTTGTTTCTCTTACGCTGTGTTTGGGAGTGAGAGTTAGAAGGGAAAGAAAAAGAAAAGAGAGGTTTGTAATTGAGAAACCTTTGTTTGAGAGTTTAAAAAATAAGAGGGAAGGGATTGGGGGGATTTGGGATGCCCTCCAAAGCCTCTCATTTCAGTTCCCCCAAATTGGGGGGTTTTGTTCCAAAATTACCCACTCATCCCTGCACCCTCGTTTTGGCGTCTCCAACAAAAATTCATTACTCCTCAGCAATATTTCTGCTACCAGTGCAACCACACGGTCTCCATTACTCCTTCATCTGATCTGCTCTGCCCAGATTGCAACGGTGGCTTCATCGAGGATGGTGGTGGATCTGTGAATTTGGGCATTTTTCGGCAACGAAGACGACAGAGAGGGAGCCCGCAGTTCTGGGTCAGTTTGTACACACGGCGACGATGGCTGGGTTCGACACGGTTCGAGCGGTGCGTCTGGTTGGGCGTCAGGTGGCGGTGGGTTCACCGGGTGGTTCACGGACGACGGGAACGCGGTTCGCGCAGGTCGATGGAGGGTCGCGATGCGTCGCAGATCGGGACGGTGCACGGCTGGTTCGTACGACGAGCTCAGATCTGGTTCCGGACTGTTACAGGTCGCGCACGGTGGGGGAGCTCCGGCTTGAGGGGCTTCTGCGCAACCGGAGATGATGGTGGCTGGTCGGTTGGGCTTGGATGTTAATGGTTGGTTATGGTTAAGAGTGGAGGTTGAAGATGACTATTTTTTTGTGGTAAAAAAAAATTGAAAAGCAGAAAAACTTGTGACGAAGATGAAGATGGTAGCAGAGAACATTCTCTGGGAATTGGCCAAACTTCATTTTTAAATTTAAAAAAATATTAATCATGTTAATTTTTGAATAAAGGGTAAAATAGTAAAAAGTATAGTTAAACCCTTCATTTCCTTTCTCTCGTATATTTCATAATTCCAAACAAAGAGATGGTAAACCTTTCATTTTTCTTCCATTCCTTCCCTTTTAAACTCTTCCGCTTCCTTTCTCTCCAAACTTCCAAACACAGCCTTAGGGAACCATGAGAATGTAACCAAATGATAAATGATAAATGTGGTTGAAATTGAAATTTTTTTGGCACATTTATATGGGCTTGGTTTGTATTGGGTTATGGATTTTGGTCTTAAATTTAATGGGTTTTGGGCTAGAATAGATCTGGGTTAACTCATATTTAATAAGTCATAAATTAGTTTGGGCTCAATGTAAGTAGCTCGAGAGAAATTGGGTTATCTTTTTCTTTATTTTTATTTTTTAGTTTGTTTATTTATTTAATTTTTTTATTTTTTTATTTTTTATTTATAAATATATTTTTTTATTTTTTTGTCCAAACAAAAGTAAATGTTCATAGTTACTCTTCTTTATTTGTTTCTCATTAGATAATAGGAATAACTGTAATTTTTCATATTATCATCGTAAGAAACGAGTAAAGACATGAACTACAATTTAGTTCGACAAAACATAAGATGATAAATGCAAAATAATGCAAGAACAATAAAAGAAATTTATAATGTAATGAGCCAATGTGCTTAAAAATATATGACAAATTTAAATGCATAGAGGCAATGCGCTCAAAAGAATTGATAAAAATTAAAATATATAGAACTTATGCACTCAAAAGTAAATAACAGAAACTTAAATGACAAGAGTCGATGCGTTCAAAAGAAAATGACATAAATTAAAATGCATGGAACAGATGCGCTCAAAAGAATTGACAGAAATTTAAATGACAAGAGCCGATGCGCTCAAAAGTAAATGATAGAAATTTAAATGACAGGAGTTGAAGTGCTCAAAGGTAAATGACAGAAATTAACATGCATTGAGCCGATGCGCTCAAAAGTAAATGACAGAAATTAACATGCATGGAGCCGATGCGCTCAAAAGCTCCAAAAGTAAATTAACATGCAACGGCTCTTCGCATTTTATTTCTCGCATTTGTTTTGCATTTATCATATGATTCTCAGATAAAATTCAAGTTCATATATTTACTCATTCTTTATAATAATAAAATGAAAAACTACAGTTATTCTTTTTATATAGTAAAAAACAAATAAAGAGGAACAATTATAAACACTCAATTTTGTCTAAGCCTTGAAAAAAATATTAAAAAAAAAGAAAAAAATGGAAAATTAATAATTGTCTCTTTTTTTAACAAAATCCTTTAATCATATCTTAACTTATTTATTTTCTCACTTTGTATATTTTATTTTAAAAAATATATATTAAAAAATAAAATAATAAAAAATTATTTTACAACTTACTTATTGCTTTATACCATGTTCACTCACTGCAACACACAATCTATCCACTCACTCACTGACACACTCACTTCACACGCAACCCCTACACACACTAGTCACTTTCACTTTTTTTTAGCTCTCACGTAGAGAACCTACAGACAACAGCAAGACTCCCACCTTCAATAATCACCTATATCTCCATCCACCCCTAAACCTGACAGCCATCCAAAACTACTCCACCTTTCACCTTCATGATTGGACCCTCCACTCTCATCTTCAACCTCCATCCTCAAACATCCATAACCTCTATAATTATCCTTCACCATCACCATCACACCACCAACCCATCCAAACCGTGACCCACCGTCAAGCTGCACCAGCAGCACCAAGCCGTAACCACTCCTGCACGTTCAAGCATCTCCAAGCTGCCACCATAGCAGCACCGCGACGCTCCACCCCATACTCACAAAAACTGTGAAGACCATCTGCCACCGTCCTGTCTTCCACGCGCAACTCCAAACCAGCAGTCATGCCACTAACCGAGTCCAACCCAAATCCAGCCTCACACCTCTGCCCAGCCTCCTCACCACCGTGACCCCATTGCCAGAAACAGAGCCACCTCTGCCAGCGCTCCATCACGTCGTTCAGCAGCCGTGCAGCCACCCCAAACACGAACCAGCAGTCACACACCACCACAGGTCTGCCACCCACCCCGCGCTGTCAACCTCAGCCCAGATCCAGCCACCACCCCTACAGATCTGGCCGCAACCCAGGTGCTCGTGGTTCTTCGTTTCTTCGTTCTCCTGTTTCTCTGTTTCTGTTCTATCTTTTTTTTTGTTTTTCAAAACCTTCCTTTTTTGTAAAAAAAACTAACAAAAACAAAGAGTTTTTTTTATAAATGAAAATAAAAATGTAAAAAAAAACATATAAAGGAAAAATAGACAATATGATTAATGTTAGGAAATTTAGACAAGATAAGAAAAATAAGCTATCTAATTCTTCTTCTGATTTTTGTTATTTGTTTTATGTGATTTATGGTTAAATAAATTTAAAAAAAATGAAAAGAAAAGAGAAGATATTTTTTTTATCAACGCAATGACCAATGACAATTATTGAATAGCGGATGTTATCTTCAATGTCATTTGGATCATAAGAGTTTATTGAGTAGCTTAATGCTAACTTGAATTCTGTGCAAGAGTTGATTTACTTTTAAAACATTTTTTTCCTTTTAAAAAAATCCTTTTTCATAATTAAAATCAACCAACCGATAATCATTTTCTGGACAACTACGTGACTTTGAGTTCCCCACTGTACCAGGAGATATATAGGAGCAGAATTTTTATTCTGTTAAGCCAAAATATTAAATTTTCACAATTCAGTCATTCTTTTTTTTCTTCTTTCTTTAAAAAAAATATGGTTACATTGCCTTTTTTTAAAAAGAGATTTAAAATAAATATGTTTGAGATTATCAAGTTTTTGCATAACTGACTTAAGGTACAGTCTTAAGACGGGTGTGTTAGGGGTGTTGTGTGATTAAATTTTCATCATTCCCTATACATAACCGATTCTTGAATCCAATACAGTTTCAAAGACCATTTTCAAAGAAAAGATTTTTAATTTTTCCTAATTTAAATAAAACTTGTGGCTACTCTATTTCCATTTTCTAAAATCCTATGAGTTGCTATTTTTCGCCATGATCCCAACGCGACACTCATTTTGGATTTTGATTTGACACTATTTTACAGATTTGTAAAATTATACAGTCATTATTCTGTTTGTTAAAATAAACTATACTCCTTTACATGATCAAATGTTAATGCCTATATTGGCATGATTTGTGATACGCTTAAGAATTCTATACCAAAGGTTGTGGTTTATTGTCAATTTAGAGAGGATAAGAGATCATTGCTTAACCACTTTTACATTCACGTTGGGAAGAATGAGGTATGATTTTATATCTTTTGGTTAAATTTTTGCCCATGTTAGACACAATTTCCACCTTATTCCTTTAGCATGTTCTTTTCAATTGTGTTCGGCTTGTATGATTTTACTTATATTTCAATGCCTCTTATAAATAATTATTCTTATATCTCAATAAGCTTACAAAATGATTGTTTGTTGTACATATCATGGAGTACGTGTAACAAATACTGGATATGGTGAATCTAACTATATTGTTAGATTAAGTCTTTGAATTTATTGATAGAGATATGGACATGGGAAGATGTTGGCCTTGAAGTTAAGAATAATCTTGATTGGGACTGTCTATTACTTCGGCTCCCCGTTGCTGTGTGTATTTATACTAATAAACCATGTCTAGTACAACTATATAAGTGTATTATAGGCTACCTAGTGGAGCAAATGTTAACTTGTATGTAAGCAAATTAGCAAAGATTTTATAGAAAAGATAATAGAAAGCAGGCCACTTTCCTTGTTAAGATTGTTTAAGCAAGATGGTTAGGCACAACATCATGGATTTGTTTTGCTTGTTGTAGAATTTATGGAAGCATATATATTGCAGCATTATATGTGATAAGATTATAATTAATTGTGTGAGCTATTATGCAGAAGGAGAAATTAGGTGTTATGTGATGTGTGAAATCCGTAAGTATACGGTTTCATCATCAAGTAATAAAAAGATCGAATCCACAGGGATTGTGTCTATGAATACCAATTAATTAATTAATTCAATTAAACAAAAGGGAATATGATTATTGATTAAGAAAAATGTAGTAACAAAGCAATTAAATAAAAATCAAAGTGCAGAATTTAGAACAAAAATAGCAAGTTATCAAGAAAGATATTCAGATTCAAGAAAGCTTCCAAGATTGGGATACCACAATGATACAAGATAAATCCTAATTGACAACCCTTTTATTAAATCTGAAATTCAATTGAAGGTGAATTACCCTAAATTAATTAATGTTCTTTCTCAAGATACAAGATTCGTGCCCAATTAAACCAATTCCTACTCTTGTGGTAATTGAATTTAAATTGAACCCATTACGCTTTATGGTAATTCATTGAATCCTTGAAAGGCTAAAACTACTCTCGTGATTTAGACCTTAAGTTCAATTCTTATAGTTCCAACACCTAGGTTCACCTCTCAGTACGTCCCTAAATGCCTATGAGATACAAATAAGTGGCCAGCAAATTCACATGAATAAAAGTAATAAGGATTGAATCAAAGAACAATCAAGATCAATAAAATGGGAAACAACGTCAATTAATCATTATCAATGTATCAAAGGGCATTGCCCAATCCTAGAAACAAAAGAAACTACTCAGACATAGAGAAGAAGAAATCAGAAATCATGTTCATAAACATCCAAACCCGTAATCCAAGAGAGAAGAGGGAAGAAATATGAAGATCAAGAGCCAAAGCCTCTAATGTGCCTCCTCCCAAAACCAAATTAGAACTAGGTTAGAACCCCCTCATTGTATTCAGAACATCTATTTATAGCCTAGGGTTTTCATGGGCCAAAAGGCCCTAAAAGAAATAAAAATAAAAACTAAAATTCTGCTGTGCGCTACGAACCACGGCCGTGGTGGGCACCACGGCCAGGCCGTGGTTAATTCTGAGATGGAAATTCCAATGCTGACTCTCAACCACGGCCGTGGTGTCCACCACGGCCAGGCCGTGGTTGAGTCTGTTTCAAACTTCTTCATTTTCTTGATTCCCTCGAACCATGGCCGTGGTAGAAACCACGGGCAAGCCGTGGATCCCTCTGGAATGGCCTTTTTGCACCTTTATTGCTATCCATTAAGCTCCAACTTCAAATATGCAAGCATTCCATTCAATCCAAGGCCAATTCAACATTAATCTTGTACAAGAACACCAAAAACACCGGAGTTATCCGAACTAAGGGAAAAACAAACTAAAAGGAAAACTAAAATGCCTAAAATGCTCAAGAATGCATGCAAAATAAGAACAAAACATAATGTTATTTCACACACATCACTATGTTGGATGAAGACCCAGCCCTTATGAAAAAGAGAACACAAATAGCTAAATGGCTTGAATTGTACAAGCAAGCTAAGGATGATATTGATTCTGTGGCTTAGAAATAATGAAGATCCTAGATTTTGCAACTGATGCTATGAGGAAGATTTGTCATAGATTTTATTATTATCATTTTTTTTATCAAACTCTAAAGCAAAAAAGTCTACTGTTACTGCAAGAAGTTGTATTTGCATTTGCATATAATTCTTTTGTCCCGTAGTGTATAAAGCTTCTGAGTTCTTTGTTGTGATTTTATAAAACCAATGAGTTGTTGGTTACTATGCTTGGTTTTCTCGATTACATTGATTCTTTACGGAGTGTTTTTCCATTTTAGTAGTCACAAGTTTTATTCTATGCTCTATGCCAATAAGCTTGAATTAGAGGCAACAACGTTTAACAAATTTTGTCACAATGAAAATCAAGGTGACCATTTGCATAGCATAGCAATAATCTATTTCTCATGTGCTGATAGGCTAAAAATTGTCGGCAAACAGATGACAATTGAAACTGGAAGCAAAAGATTAGTTTACTCCTGAATATAAGATCTTACACTAATGGACAATCATAGTTTTAATTTCAATACCACAGTTAAGTTTCTAGACTTAATAAGCTTCTATGAATTAGGCTAGACTTTAAATACTAACAAACACTTCAATTTCATATATTATATTTTCTTGAACTTTGGGTATCTACCCTTTGTTTCTCTCCTCGTTTCCCCTTTATTTTTCATGATTTGCTGATTTTGATATTAATGCGCATAACATATGTTTAGGTTAGATTTTTTGTAACAGAATTGATTTTAAAAAATTAATAATAAAAGAATTAATTATATAAAAACTAATTGTAAATGAAGGGGAAGGATGATACAACAGCCAATAACTCTTTCATATACAGTGATTTCCTAATGTAATAGACAGTATAGGAGTCAGAGTGTGTCATATATCATTCAAAAATAGTGGTAATACACATGCCATGCAATAGTCATAAAATAGTTCATAAACAAAACCAAACTGCTAAAGGCAGAAATGAAATCCAACGAAAACCCTTCTTGTATACCTATTATGTGTGTCACAATTCCATCATCATCATGAATTGGTGCTAGTCTCAGTCTGTTCACTAAAGGAGTACCATCCTTCCTGAAATTCAGAAGTTCACCTTGGAACTCAATACCTTCCTCGAGACATCTTCTAATCTCAGACACAACAACAGAATCCACCAAAAAGTACCACCTCTGAGCTCAAGGATCCCTATACTGTAAGAACCGACTGAAACAAAAGAAAAATCAAAGCAATTATAGAGATATTTTTCTAAAAATGACCTAAATCAATTTATCTAAAAGAAATCTCTAGTAATTAAGGGAATGAGTTAGGAATTGGAAGTAGGATTTACAAGAAAACAAATAGAGAAAAATCCAGAGTTCAAACTCTCTTATCAGGAAACATAGAGAGCTGAATAGGATCAAGTAAAAGCAAAAGTGACTCCAACTCGCTAGCTTCCCTATCATTAGACACTATGAAAGTCACATTTTTAATCCATATCCTCCCATCCAAATCCTTTTTAAGAGGCAGTTAACTCACAAGCACAAACAGGGGAATTAGAATAACTAAGTAGATCACAGCTTCCACCAAGCAACTATATCATAAAAAAGCAAAAACAAGGGTTCTAAACGAATTGAAGGAAGAAATAAAACAAACTTCAGTTTATGAAATCGTAAAAATTGAGAAACAAGAAGTTTACCAAAAGAAATGATAATAGCAAAGGCAAAGTTGCCATAAAATATGCCAGGGAGGGATAAAACAACATTTGTTTGTCAATAAGAAAGATGCCAGGGGAATCAGAATTCAAAAGAATGGATTCGGTGAAAATGTGGTTTGCAAAAATGAAACGGAATTGCCATTAGATAGCGTTCTTGCATCAAAACACTGTCTTTAAACCAAATGATAGAATGGAACTCGTCCAAAATCTCAACTTAACATAGATCTGAAGGAATAGAATCATTTCACTATTTGATTAAAATGGTTATCATTTGAGGAAGGTGATTTTAACACTAATCTATACTTAATCAGCTTCATCTAGCTTATAAGATAAATTTGCAAGATTGATTGGGAAATAAAGCAGTGTTAGTGGCGATATGTAGAAGCATAATTAGGCGCCAAGGCCTGGCAGTGACCACACGAGCTAAGGTCAACAGGGAAATTATTATAACTATAACCTTGTGCATAAAAACTAGCTAGTTCTAAAAAGAAATATGCTTATCTACACTGCAAAAAAAAGAGGTTATAGTTATAGTATATCAAATTTCTGAGTGCCACATACAAAGTATATCATAATTCTCAAGTAATTTACACCAAATCTTCAAAACATGATTTATTTCAGAACATATCTTTCAATTTTCAAATTGAATCAAATGAAAATTATATTAAATAAAAAATAAAAAATTATCAAAAATCCATCAAAGCTTTCTGTAAATGCTAATGGCATAAAAAGTCCATCGCTTTCAGGATAATGAGAGAGTTGAGAGAAAGATAAAAAGAGATAGAACCTAAGAGAAAGCGGAACCCTAGGTTACAGATAAAGGTGAAGAACAACGTTTAAAAGGAGGCCAACGACGGCGAATGGTCAAATCGACACCGAATGCATAGGAGCTTTTCTCTACAGCCGCCTCAGCTTCCAATAGCATGCTCACCACGCGGTGTACTAGATCATTGTCATTGTCATTGTGGTCCAGATCGCCAGATCAGAAACACGAATGGCAGCGGTTCAAATGGTGTCATGGGCGTGGGACTTTAGATGAACACTTGCGAGGACACAGATGATGGTGAAGTAAGGGACGATTAGCGAGGTTGTGGCGGCAGAAGGAGTTAGATTAGGTCCAGTGGAGGAAGCAAAGTGCGAGGTGGGATTCGTTCATGGAAGGTGATTTGGGAGAGAGAAATGAGGGTTTATATATTTGGGTCCACTTAGGATTAGGGTTCTTTGTTTTGATCGAGGCTGAAATGTTTTCATTTAATTTTGATTACAAAATGAAAGAGATTGAGATTAAGTTTTTAATAAATTTCAATTTAATCTAACATTAAATCTTTAAAGTAATATCAAAAAAGTCCTCAAGGATCATTAAGCAAATATAGTGGTCAATTCACTCTTCATAACTAGATTACTAACATAGATTATAAAGTGTGTACATGTCACGTGATGATTGGGCCATATAATAAACCCACCAGTGCCCACACATTTTTTATTGCACCAGATAAGTCACCTTAAAAAAACTATTGGAGGGAACAGAAAAAGTGTTCCCGCAGGCGAAATTCCTAAAGGTCATTTGTTATATTTGCCACCAAAAATAGAATTTTTAGTGGCCAATGTTCATTTGTTCGAAGATATTCATCAATTTAAAAAATGTATTATCGGTAATTAGTGTATGGCCATTAAAGAATTGTCACTAAAGCCCCTTTTGTTGTAGTGTCTTTGAGTGCCCTAGACAACCAAGGGTACAAGTTCTCTAGAGAAAGTGGTCTTTTGAAGATGACCAAAGGCTTGATGGTGGTGATGAAAGGAAAGCGGTAAGGTGGGATCTATCCATTGTCGGGGAGCACAATTAGTGAGGCTGCTGCTATTCTACCCTCTGAAGGATCTAATGATGATGTTACATAGTTGTAACACATGCAGCTTGGTCATATGAGTGAGAAATGAATGACAATATTTGCTGGCAGAGGATTGTTACAAGGCGTAAAGAATTATAAACTTGATTTCTGTGAAAATTGTGTATTTGAAAAGTAGAAACAAGTAAAGTTCAGTTCTGTAAAGCATACTAGCAACGACATTCTGGAGTATGTTCACTCGGATGTTTGGGGTCCAACCCTTGTTAACTCATTAGGTGAAGCTTGTTATTTTCTTACTCTGATAAATGATTATTCTAGGAAGGTCGGGATTTATTTCTTGAAGCAAAAGGATGAAGTGTTCAACAAATTCAAGCAGTGCAAGGCCATGGTCGAAAAGCAAACCAGGCAGTCTGTCAAGCGGTTAGGAATCGACAATGGCAGGAAATTCTGTAGCAAAGAATTTGAGAAGTTTTGCAGGAATGCAGGTATAGTGAGGCACTATACTATACCTAGAACACTACAGCAAAATCGAGTTGTAGAACAGATGAATAGAACACTCCTGAACCATGCACGATGCATGCGGATTAATGCTAAACTTCCCAAATCATTTTGGGCTGAGGCGATCAATACAGTTGTATACTTGGTAAACAGATCTCCATCAACTGCAATTGATCTAAAGATTCCACAATAGGTATGGTACGGTCGACTTGTAAACTATTCTGATTTGAAGATATTTGGTTGTCATGTGTATGCCTATGTAAGTGATGGTAACCTTGAGGTGAGTGCAAGGAGGTTTATATTTTTGGGGTATACAAGAGGGATGAAAGGCTACAGATTGTGGTGTACAAAAAAGGCAAGTTAACCCAAGATCATTGTTAGCAGAGATGTCATATTTGTTGAGGCGACAATGGTAAATCAAAAACAGGAATTTGAAGTAGATCAGGCAGAGACAAATCATGGTGCTGAGAAAAAGATGGAGCTGGAGATTGACACTGGGAAGATGAAGTAGGAAGAGGACACAAGTCAGCCAAGTACTTCAGATATTGCTCAACCTGAAGAAGAACAATGAGATGAACCTAGAGATAGGGGTGCAGGTGAACAAACTAGAAGAGCAGAGTCATACAGTATTGCTACTGGCAGAAAAAGGTGACAAATTCAGAAACCTCAGAGATATCTGAATTTTGTTGCTTGTGCACTTGATTCATCAGATGCAAATCCTATAGCCTTTGCCTTGGCCATGGCGGATGGTGCAATAGAAAATGAATCATCTACCTACCGTGATGCAGTATACAGCAAGAAGTTGAAGGAATAGCTAATAGCAATGAATGACGAGATTGAATCTCTTTAGAAAAATCAAATGTAGGAGTTGGTACAACTTCCAGAAGGGAAAAGAATAGTTGGCTGCAAATGAGTCTTTAAAAGGAAAGAATGAATCCCTTATATTGAACCTCCAACGTTCAAGGCGAGATTGGTAGCAAAGGGTTATACTCAGAAAGAGGGCATTGATTTCCATGAAGAATTTTCTCCTGTGGTGAAGAATAGCTCTATCCGGATCCTATGAGCTATTGTAAGTACGTTTGACTTAGAGTTGGAATAGCTTGATGTGAAGATGATGTTCTTACACGGTGAGCTAGATGAGCAGATCTACATGAGTCAATCAGAGGGTTTGTAGTTGTTGAGAATAAGGATCATGTTTGCCTATTAAAAAAGTCATTGTATGGCTTAAAACAGTCCCCAAGGCAATGGTACAAAAGGTTTGATGCATTTATGATTGGTAATGGATACAACAAAAATCAATATGATAATTGCATCTACTCTAAAGAGCTTCCAGATGGTTCTTGCATTTATCTGTTGTTGTATGTAAATGACATGCTAATTGTAGCTTGCAACAAGGCTAAAATTTGTATATTGAAAACTCAATGGGGAAAAGAATTTGAGATGAAAGACTTAGGTATAGCAATGAAGATTCTTGGTAAAGAGATTCATAGGGAGAGGCATCATGGCAAATTATGTTTGTCACAACAAAATTACATTATGAAAGTGCTACAACGCTTCAATATGGATCAGTCTAAACTAGTTGGTACTCCCTTAGCTACGCATTTTAAGCTATCTTCAAAGAAATGTCCGGAAACTGAGGAAGAGGTGGAGCATATGACTCATATACCTTATTCTAGTGCAGTTGACAGTCTCATGTATGTCATGGTGTGCACAAGACTGGATCTTTCACATGCAGTAAGTGTGGTGAGCAAATTTATGAGCAAACCGAGAAAAGTGTATTGGGAAACTATGAAATGGATCATGCGGCACTTGAGAGGTTCCACCAATGTTTGTTTGGTTTTTGATGGTCAACAGACTTGTGGAGTCGTAGGCTATGTAGATTCTGATTATGTAGGAGATTTGGACAAAATGAGGTCATTAATAGGCTACACCTTTACAGTCTTTGGATGTACTATTAGTTGGAATGCGACATTGTAATCCATAGTTGCATTGTCAACTACTGAAACTGGGTATATGACATTGAGTAAGGCTGTAAAAGAAAGCATATGGGTGCAAGGTCTTTTGGGTTGGACGAAAAAGAACCAATCATACATTTTGATAGCCAAAGCGCTATTCATCTGGCAAAGAATCCAGTCTACCATGAAAAGACAAATCACAATGATGTTAGACTTCACTTTGTCAGAGAAAGTATCAACAACGGTTCAGTTGCAGTTCAGAAGATAGCCATAGTTGAGAATCCTACAGACATGATGGCGAAATCATTACCGATTGATAAGTTCAAGCATTGCTTGGACTTGGTCAATTTTTGTAGAGGTTGAGGACTCTTGTAAAATGCAAGCCAGTGTGAAGAATTGTTATAGTGACTTGCGTTAAGTCAAAAAATGGGAGGAAAAATTTTTTACTTGCAAATTCGGTGGATAGGTAATAATTGGAGGTTGGGTGGTGAAGTAAATGCATTTACATGCATAAATGCATCTCTATAAATAGAGGCTTGTTGCTCCATCTGAAACACATCAACAAAACATCAAGTAGAAGAAGCAACAATAGCTTCTATAGTGAGAGTAAAAATAGAGAGATTGTGAAGAAATTCTAATAGTGTAGTATGTGAGCATATACTAAAATTTTGGGTATACTTACTAGTTTATGTAATACTACAAATTGTAGTAGGAAAGAGTTTTACTGGAAAACACTATATTTTATACTTTTTGTGTGTGTAAGTATAGATAGAATATTATAATTATCCTTGATATAGTAAAATATTTTTAGAATTTATCCCGTAATTTTTTCTTCAGTGTACAAGAGAATCTTTCTCGTTAAAATTTAGAGTACAGTTCTTGATTTATTTTGTTGATACAAGTGATATTAATTAGTAAGTTTCACTGTAAAAATATTATTTATGTTTTACTATATTATTAATGTTTTTTACAGTCCATAAAGTGCTCAAAATATTTTGAAGTGTATCTAACTCGTGATTTTCTAGCAGCTCTAATATTGCTGAAGTATTTTATCCAAAGAGATTCATCAATAACAAGTTAGACTTCGAGGATACTACTTCCAATTTATATTATTTGATTCTGGTCGCAGAGGATGCCCCGGAATACACTTGGACCTAACTACGGTTAAACTTATTGTAGCTCAATTACCACATTGCTTTAGTTGGGAGCTTCCATGGAGCATGACTCTGGATGACTTGGACATGAGCGAGAAATTTGGGCTCTCAATGCCAAGAGCCAAGCACTCGCTGTGCCAACGCATCGTCTTCTCAGTGAAGCTCATAATGAATGAAATTGATATTAGTCTGAGCCTTTTGAGGTAAAGCACAATATACGTTCCAAACTATAATTTATTTACTATAAGACACTTGCAATCATGTATTATTGTAGGATATATGGTTGAGCTTTGATTTTTTTTTTCCCCACGCCAATGTAATATTCTTGACTAAATCCTTGTGACATTTTTTTTGATACATCATATTTTGTTCTATGAAAATGTCTTATTTCATTGATCGATGAGACTACAATGAAAAGCTATCTATTCCATTTTTAGTTATAATTTAATTTTATAAACTCATGTAAAGTATCTAAACTTTTCATTACTGGCTCAATTATAATGGCTTGTCATATAACTCTAATTTTATGAAAAAATAGTTTTTTTACCAAATTGTCATTGTTGATAAAATTATTTATTGAAATGCTATTTTTTAAACCATTTATCAAATTATCATTTTTTTAACTATTTACCAAAATACCACTCTTTTGAAATTATATACCAAATTGTCATCTTTTTATCCTACGTAGTATTTTTTAATATTATCTGACCAGCCTGGATGCGCTAAGTAGGATGGTGCATCCACGTAGGTTGCGCAAACACCATCCTACTTGGCGCATCCAGGTTGACATGGACAAGGAAAACGCCAACAAGGGTGGCGTAACCAAGCCACCTGCGCCACCCTTGTTGGCGCAACCAGTATATATATTCACTCTCCCCTCCCCCATCCGTGACATTGCTTCCATTTTCTAAATTCTCATTATCTCTCTACAAATTTTTTCTCTCTAGACGCTCTGCACTCTCTAAACGAACTCAATTCTTACTAGAAGTGGTGTCTGGATCTCTATCTGTGATCAAATTCAGATCGTATTCCTTACATGTGAGTATCTCTTTCAATATTTAAATATTTTAGTTATTATTTGTTGATTGATTTTTTATTATTTTAGTGTAATTATAAATTAATGTTATTATATATTATGTTAGTATTAATTATACATTAATGTTTTCATTATCTAATAAATAATGAGTGGTAAGATATGTAGTCTGAATTGTATGAATTATTATTTTGTACATAATCAAATAGGATATATTCTTTTTCTTTAGTACTTGACATGTTTTAAATTAGTAAATGTAGTTTAATTCAAATGAACCGGGTTTAGGGAGTTATTTATACATAAAATAATATAAATTCATTGTTATATGTCCAATTAATATTGTAATTGATTTTTAATATATTGAATACATATGTGTTGAATTGTTATTATTCAGAAGTGGAATTAACATGACAAAACCGCTGAATGTGCACATTTACTTCAATGGGACAATGTATGATGGTGAAGAGGATGTCATGTATCAAGGTCCTCCTCCTAGGCCTATTGTGATCACAGCTAATATGACTTTGGATGGGTTGAAAAATAAGATCCATTCAAAGTTGAGGCTCCAAGCAAATCAACATGTGTCAAAGGTTGTCTATCCGTGTCCGCAATGCTTCAATCCATGTAGATGGGTAGGTCTTCTAATAGAAGACGATGATGATGTAAAGTACATGATAGATTCCTTCTGTCAAACTCCGAACATGGCCTCGATGGAGTTGTATGTTAAGGTAGAAACAAGTGGGCAAGAAGAGCATGTTGAAGCTCCTGGTGAAATCGAAGCTCAAGTTGGTCCTTCTAATCAAGTTGAGCTATGCAATATGATTGTTATTGGTGGTGCAATGGTTGAAGCTGATAACCCACTTGTCAGAGATGCAGTATAGGAGACAAGTGAAGACGAAGAACATGTAGCTGAGGGTGATGATTCAGACACTGACGTAGAGGTAGAAAACTTTGATGCCGAAGAAAATTTACAAGTTCCATTGTCGGTTGCTCCTCAATCCATGTTTATGCCTCGAGGACCTGAATCTGTGTTTATGCCACCATGCCCTCAGTTTTCTCAAATCATCTGGGATGCATTGAGTAATCCTAATAACTTGCCTGAATTAGATAGTCGTGGGACTTGGAGCATCAATGATGAATTTTATGTTGGCTTGCAATTTCCATCAAGAGATGCTATGAAGTTGGCCCTCAAACAATATTCGATTCACAGGCATCAAGAGTACAAGATTGAAGATTCTGATTCACGAAGACTTACTGTTAAGTGCCCTAATCTTGACGAATGTTGTAATTGGAGAGTTAGAGCCATACAAAGTAAGAGGTCGAATATATGGCAGATTACAAAATATAATGGACTTCACAGTTGCGTAAACCCAACTATGTCATTAGATCACCAGAAGTTGGACTCTCATATGATCTGCTTTTACATTTTGGAGTTAGTTAGAACAAAACTCGATGCATCTGTATTCTTAATTGTTGAACGAATTCGAAGCCAATTCGGTTACCAAGTTTCATATCGAAAAGCTTGAAAGGTAAAACAATTGGCCATTGTGAATGTTTTTGGGGATTGGGACAAATCTTACAAGGTGTTGTCCAGATGGCTAGCAGCCATGAAAAGAGAAATGGAAGGCACAGTGGTGGAGTTGCAAGACGAGGAATGTTTTGTGAATAACCAACTTAATCGTTCGAAAAGAGTCTTTCGTTGATTATTCTGGACATTTAGACCATGTGTTGCTGGCTTCCGATATTGTAAGCCCATTGTTCGTATTGATGTCATTCATTTGTATGACAAATACCGTCATACGTTGTTGATTGCAATAACTCAAGATGGAGATAGAAAACCTCTGCCAATTGCATTTGCCATTGTGGAGGGGGAGACCAAGGATGCTTGGAGTTGGTTCTTAGCCCACCTGAGATTGCATGTCACACAACAAGAGGGCTTGTGTTTGATTTCTGATCGACACAAAGGCATCTTACAATCAGTGGCAAATGAAAATCTTGGATAGCAGCCACCGAATGCGTATTATGTCTTCTGCATACGGCACATTGGTTCTAATTTTAACTCCAAATTCCAGAATAAAGAGTTGAAGAGATGGTTGATTAACACAGGTACTTAATTTTAACTCCAATTTTTAACTTGTAATCTAATGCATGATAATAATAGTTAAGTTCTAATACCAACCTATTTCATTTGTTGTATCAGGGTATAAACCAATCGCAATAAAGTTTGATGCTAAGCTTGATAACTTCACATAGTGTTTTTATTTGTACCCTATATTTGTGCTTCATGACATGATTAGTCCTTGTTTGTAAGCATGAATGGAAGATTTTAGCATAATTTATATCTGATTTCATTCTGATGACTTCCATTGTGATCCTGAGCAATTACTTTCAAAACTATGATCAAATTGAGTACATTTGCATGAGTTATTGAATTGATAATTTCTCTTATATAGACAGGTCTCAAATAAAGCAAGAAAATGAAGAATTTGAAGTAGCTTTGGACTAGGAAGCCTAAGAGGAAGCCAAAAGTAAAGATCAACACTCAACGCTGCGGCGTGGGCTAGGTAGTGCCGCGGCGTCACCCCTGCTTTAGTAATAAAACCCGAGGCAAAAGGGTCGCGGCATTGAGAGTGGAAGGCCTAGGCCCATGTGACCTAATTTCACGTGCGCCGCGGCGTGATATATTGGATGCCGCGGCGTGACCCTGTTTTATTCAGCCTATAAATAAGTTTGTACCCATTTTCTACGAGTATTTTCATCATTTTTGGAGAACAGCTGCTGGTTTTAGGTTTTTAGACCTAGAAGAAGTAGAAAAGGCTAAGGTTGGAGGTCATCCTTCTTATGGAGGGTGAATCAAGCTTAGAGGATGAAATCTAATGAGCTTCCTTCCTTTCCTTTCTTCTTTTCTCTCTTTAATGCTTCATGAACATGATTTATTTGTTTGTACTTTCATGTTTCATGGCTAGCTAGGCTGTATATAAGTTTTCCTTTGTAGTTTCCTATGGATATTGATGATTTTGTAATCTTTTGAGTATATATTGAAGTTTAGCTATTTTCAATCATATGAATCTTAATGCTTTTGAGAGTTTGATCAACTTTTGATTGATTTGATAAAATCTAATGAACCTACACACAGGAATTTGGATTTTAGATCATACATATGGTTGATGCATGTTCTATTTCATTCAATTGGCTTGGATGCGATGATTCGTTAATAGGATAGAAATATACCTATTGGCCATGCATAGTGTGAGATTGAGAATAGATCATTCAAGAGTGGAGTTTGCACTGGTTCTCAAGGAAACTTAATGAACTAGGTAAATGAAACTATGATTAATTGACCTAGACATAGGCTTTTAACTAAATCAGATTCTCAAACTAACTTAACAATTCATTAATGTTGTTTGTAAGGATTAGATGTCATTAGCTGAAGTAGGAAATGAAAAAGAATTCTTTATTTCTCTGTTTATCTATTTATCTTAGATTTATTGTTTTTCAGTCTTTATATTTCTTTAAACATTCCTTTATAAATTTGATGCCTTTGGATAGCATTAATTAGACTATTGGTTAATACTTGACTTTTATATGAAATACGTATTCCTCGTGGGAACGATATTCGACTCTTAGCTATAATATAAGTGCAACTCGTGCACTTATGGTAAGCAAAAGAGCGAACAAGTTTTTAGCGCCATTGCCGGGGAAAACGATTATTTCTGTTTAGCTAATATTAGCAATGAGTCTAGTTAATCCTAGTTCAAATTTTGTCTTGTACATATTAATTTAAGTTTTCAGATTATTTTGTGACATAGGTACTAAGATGGCAGACGATAACGCTATGCTTCAGTTGGAGGATGATAGTCACACTAGACCATTGAGGGAGTTTGCCCAAGGAAGATTCCAATGAGCATCTTTCAAATTTTTTTGAGATCTGTGGCACGTTTAAGCACAATGGTGTATCTGATGATGTTATTCGCTTAAGGCTCTTTCCTTTCTCTCTCAGAGATAGAGTCAAGAGTTAGTTGCAGTCTCTACTTGCTAGATCCATCAGCACTTGGAGTGATTTATGCGGTAAATTCTTAAATAAGTATTTTCCACCGGCTAAGACAGCTGAAATGGTGAATGATATCACATCATTCACCCAATTTGAATCAGAAACCTTGTATGAAGCATGAGAGAGATATAAGGATTTGATTCGTAGGTGCCCTCATCATGACATTTCACCGTGGCACCAAGTTTACTTATTTCACAAGGGATTGCTACCCCACCATCGCCCTATAGTAGATGCAGCTGCTGGAGGCTCTTTATTGAGCAAATCATTTGATGATGCATTCCAACTACTTGAGGAATTGGCAGCCAATAGCTACCAGTGGCCTTCGGAAAGAAATACTTTAAAGAAGGTAGCTGGAGTGCATCATATTAATCCAATGGCGGCATTATCAGCTCAGGTGGCAACATTAGCAAGTAAGGTGGATCATTTGGGGAACAGCCATCAACAAAGCCCTTTTGTGCTGTTTAACAAGTGTGGAGAGACACATTCAAGCGATAGCTGCCCTTTCAGTATAGAAAGTGCACAATACGTTGGTAACTATCGCCCGCAACAGAATAATCCATACTCAAACCAGTACAACCCAAGATGGAGGAATCATCCCAACTTCTCTTGGAGGGACAATCAAAGAGCTTCCTCATCTGCTTTAGTGAATGACAGACCATATTATCCTTCTGGATTCCCTTCCCAATCAAGACAATAGTGCCAAGATCGGAAACCCTCTTTGGAAGACATGCTTTCACAGCTTATGGTCAAGACAGATTCTCACATGACGAAGACTGATGCTCAGTTGGCTAAACATGAAATGATGTTTCAGAGTCAATCTGCTTCTATGCGAGCGTTGGAAACTCAAGTAGGACAGTTGGCTAATGCCATCAATAATAGGCCTTCAGGCACCCTCCCTGGTGACGCTGTAAGTAATCCGAAGGGTGCTTCAAATAAGCATTGTCATGTCATCTCACGGAGAAGTGGGAAGAACGTTGAAGGGAATCCGAAAACAAAGTTGCTTGAAGAGGAAAGTGAAGTTATCCAAGAAAAGGAGGTTGTGAGCAAAGATGTCAGGCAAACTCAAGATATTGCCAGTAGGAATGGTGAGGAGAAGAAGAAGGAGTCCAAGCCTTATGTCTACCCTTTACCTTTCCCCAATAGGCAAGTGAGCAAAAAGCTTGAGCACCAATTCCAGAAATTTTTGTAAGTGTTCAAAAAGCTGCATATCAACATCTCATTCGCAGAAGCTTTAGAACAGATGTCGAGCTATGTTAAGTTCATAAAGGAAATTCTATCAAAGAAGAGAAAGCTTGGTGATTTCAAAACAGTTGCCCTGATGGAGGAATGCAGTGCAATTCTGCTTAACAGACTTCCTCCTAAGCTCAAAGATCTTGGAAGTTTCACCATACCCTGCACAATTGGTGAGAAGTTCACTGGCCATGCACTGTGTGATTTAGGAGCCAGTATCAATCTCATGCCTTACTCTATTTACCAAAGATTAGGTTTGAGGGAAGTTTCGCCTACTTCAATTAAACTACAGTGGGCGGACCGAACCCTTACTCATCCGAAGAGGGTTATAGAGGACGTGTTGGTTAAAGTGGATAAGTTTATCTTCCCTGCGGATTTCGTCATACTTGATATGAAGGAGGATAGCAATGTCCCATTGATTTTTGGCAGGCTATTCCTTGCAATAGGAAGAGCTTTAATTAATGTGGAGAAAGGTGAACTCACCATTAGAGTTCAGGATCAAGAGGTTAATTTCAACATTTTCAATGCACTACAAGGCCCTCATGATCAAGAACATTGTGCAATGGTGAGCATAATTGATGGGATAACATTCAAGGAAGGGAATGTAAGTGAAGTCTGTGCTCATATAGAAGGTCAAGTCATTTTTGAAGGTGAAATGGACCAGCCTAAAGCTGCTATGGTGGTAAATTTAATTGATGCACTTGTTGAGCAAGCTCCAAACTTGGAGCTAAAAGTCGTGTCATTCTAAATACATCAAACCAATTTTGTAAATCGGGAGGAAGATCCTCCTCACTCATAGAAATGCATTTGGAACAGCAGACAAGTCCTGCCGGGACTATAAATTAGGCCCTTTTGGGAGGGAACCCAAAATTTTAATTTTAAGGCTTAAATATGTAAATATCTTAATTTTTAAGTTTTTGTATATTTTAGCATTCCATTATGTAAATTCACCTTGTAGGCAAGTTTTGCAGGTGCTAGAGGTCACATTTGAGCAAAACTTATGGCTGAAGTGAGTTTGTTGCAGAATTCTGCAGTCAGGCTCCTCACGCCGCGGCGTAAGGATACAACACGCCGCGGCGTTCCCTTGTTTTGGGCCTAAATCCAGTGAGTTCAGGGCCGCGGCTGTACAGACCCTGAGGCCGCGGCCCTGTGAGTTATTTTCAAAAAAAAAATTGTTAAATAGTAATTAGTAATTAATTTAAATTTTGAAATTAGTGGGAATTAATGCGCGCCGCGGCGTTGTTATTGGCACGCCGCTGTGCCAGTGGGTTAAGCGTTGCGACGTTTTGCGCACCCTCTCATTCTCTTATTTCCCTCATTGTTTCTGTTTCATTTCTCTCCCGTTCTCTCTGAAATTTTCTACTATTTTCTTATTTTCCACCCTCGTCCTCCAAGTCCTACCAAGACTACGGTATATTTCTTCGCTTTTTCTTTATTTTTTTGAATTTTTATTTCTTTATTTTTCACAGTGTTTTTATTGTTGCTTTGTTTTTGTTTGTATTATTGTAGGTTTTATGTTAAATAATTGTTTTAGACTTAGTTATTGCTAAATTTTTGTTAGTTTTAGCGTTATCTAGTGCTTGAATTGCATGTTGTATTGGATTATACGCACTGAGAGTTGTGTATCTGGAAAAATTAGGGCTACGCATCGCGGTGTTGGTTTTAGTACCGTGGCGTTACGATGAACAGGTTGATTGTCGCGGCGTTAACTTGAATGTCGGGGCATTGGTATGAACAGCTTGAATGCAGCGACGTTGTGTTGCATGTTACGGCGTTGGAACCCAAAATTTCCAGAATTGATTTGTTTTGCAAATGCTTTTCATTTTGTCCATTCAATATTAACAGTTTGAAATTCTTTTTTAGGTCTGATGGCTCATAAACGCCAAAGGAGATCTAGCAGTCAACGTAATAGGGAGCCTTCTCCTCCTCCTCAATTTGATCAGAGGAGGTTCGTTTCAGCTTCTGCTGAACAGAAATATGCTGTATTGGTTGGAAAAATAGCAATCGTGGAGCGTGAATTTTCCTTTGCAGACAGCATCCATGAGGATATAGAGAGGACCATTCGTCTGCTGGGATGGGGTCATTTTGCTAAACACCCTGAGGTGGCAGTGCTACCATTAGTTCACGAATTTTATGCGAACTTAGCTTTTATCGTACTGAGAGCTACTACCGTCATGGTACGGGGATGCTAGGTTCCTTATTCTGTGGAGTATCTCCGCGCAGTGCTGAAACTGCAGCCTTTGCAGCATGTATGACAGGGATATAAGGACCCGCACCTGCGTGTTAGACGTGCTCAAAAGATAAAACATATGGACCTCCCTGCGTCGATTCTTCTGTATCTACAGCAGGCTGGCTTCTTGGGGGTTGCCCATATGGGCTATTACAGCATTGATCACTCATTGATCTCTGCGTTGGTTAAGAGATGGCGCCTAGAGACGCATACATTTCACATGCCTATCAGAGAGTGCACCATTACGTTGAAGGATATCAGTATAATATCGGGTCTTCCTATTGACGGCGCTGCAGTCACTGGCCTTACTCATAAGACTGATTGGCTCAGTCTGTGTGTTTAGTTGTTAAGGATTGATGAGACTCCCTCGCTCATAGCTGGGGCATGCATTGACATGACATACTTGTGCAGCTGAGTGTTACTACAGTCACTGAGGATGATGATGGTGAGTACGTGCAACAGCGTGCACCACATTACATCCTTCAGTTGCTTGGGGGTTTCTTATGCCCCGATCATTCTGGTAAGTTTGTGCACTTGATGTTCCTTCCATTGTTTGAGGATTTTGCTGTTGCCGGGACATATAGCTGGGGGTCTTCCATCTTGGCGTACCAGTATAGAGAGCTTTGTAAAGCTACGGACTACAACGCACGCGAGATCGGAGGGGCATGCATCTTATTGCAGTATTGGGCATGGTACAGATTCCCCCGGCTTGCCCTTACACTAGCTGACCATGTTGAACCTGGTGTGTTTTATGGTACTGATCGTGGTCAATTACGTCCCTTAGGATGGGAGTAAGTTTCTATTTCATATCATTTTTTTACATTACTTTGTTGACATACTTTGATAATATTTATAACTTACATTTTTATTACTTTCATTTACCAAATAGGTGGTGCAAATATAAAGTCTTAAGTGATACTGTGATTGGCGTCCTTGCATATTATCGCCAGTTCTTCGATCAGTTGAAGAACGATGAGGTATGTATTGTTTTACATTTATTTGAATTATTTACTTATGTATATGTCGTCTTAATGTTGTGTGCATCTCATTTTTGTAGATTATATGGCAACCATACACGGATGAGAAGGTGGCAACACTACCACCTTTTTGTGTGGCTGGTAGGGATATAACACTGGCAGTGGTCCCTCTCATATGTTTCTATATTGTTGAGTGGCACCAGCCAGACCGCGTGATGCACCAGTTTGGTCTTGACCAACCCATACCACGGCGACCATTCCAGCTTGACAGTTTGCACTTAGTTACACTGACAGGTAGGCATGATGAGGATTGGCTAACTGCACATGCTGTTTACATAGCCACCTGGGATAGTCAAAGGGAGAAGCTTGTTAGGGGAATCCCATTGCTCGCACCCCTCGGTCCGCGTTCTGAGTACATGCGTTGGTATAAAATAATTACCAGACGCTGGATTGCTCCCACTAGTGCATCTATTGGGAATGCGGTAAGTTCTTTACCAATTTGCTAGTGTCTATATGTATGTTGTATTCAGTATAATGACATAAATTATATCTATTTCTTAGGCGGATATTGCAAAGTATTTGTTCAGTTCAACTACTGACACTGCCGCTCGAGAAGCTATTACATAGATCCTACACTCATTGTGGGAGCATGACCGCATTACGATGGAACATCTGTGTCCAGCTCCAGTAGCAGATGACATTTCAAGGCCACCCGATAAGTCCAGTCAACAGGGAACGCGGCGTAGATGGAGGATAGGGTTAGCGAGCACTCAGATAAGACTTCGACATCCTGAGGACTCCGGCTTTACCAGCCAACACACGACTCAGCCTCCTACCACTGCTACATACCCCTCACTCAGCTACCACCTACATATCACCCACCTTACCCACCATACCCATCATACCCTTACCCACTGTATCCTTACTCGCCACCGGGTTACCCCTCGTATCCTTACCCACCGCATGATTACCCGCCATATCCTTATCCGCCACCAAGTTACCCACCATACCCATCACAGCCAAGTCCTTCTTCCGATCCATCTCACAGGCCACCACATTCTGATGCGAACCCATCTCATTGACATGTAATTATATGTCATTAGTATATCTGATAATGTTATATTTAGTGGTTTTGTGTAAAATATTATTGATAATTTTCTATTGTGATTTCAGTTCCCTTGTTGGATTAAATATATTTATCGTTTAGTTTTTATTAATGATCCTGGTAACTGGTTGAATTAAATAGGTTCATGTGCTTTTGGAGAGGTCTAATATTTAGAGGAAACTCTGTCAAAATTTTTACTCTAATTCGAATGATTGCAAATTGGGAGGGAGATGATTGAGATCCTACTCACTAAATAAACGTTTCAAACAATGTACTCACACACAACATACATCATAATGTGTAGTAACATACACAACAAATTAGATTAATGACATTTTTTCTAAATTTAATGACATTTATTGCATTAAAAATGACAAATTAGAAAGACCTATCATTTTTCATGCAAAAGATAATCATTTTGACACTTACGGAGACTTGTAAGCGATTGTGGAGTTAAACAAGGCCGTGTCTAACAACAACAAAGCTTTTGTCTGATTTCTGGAAGAAGACACGGTCGTGTGTCTTTTGACACGATAATGTCTTGGTTGCGCCAACAAGAGTGGCGCAGGTGGCTTGGTTACGCCACCCTTGTTAGCGTTTTCCTTGTCCATGTCAACCTGGATGCGTCAAGTAGGATAGCGCATCGTGTTGGCACAACCTACGTGGATGCACCACCCTACTTGGCGCATTCTAACTGATCAGATAATATTAAAAAATGTAACGTAAGACAAAAGGGTAACAATTTAGTATATAATTTTAAAAGAGTAACATTTTGATAAATAATTTTAAAAAATGATAATTTAATAAATAATTTAAAAAAATAACATTTTGATAATTAATTTTGTCAACAGTGACAATTTGGTAAAAAAACTTAAAAACACGTGATTCTAAAACTTTGTTGTGTCTAAATATTATAACAATTAAATTTTATAAGTTAAATTGAATATCAACTAATTGAGTTACTATAAGTTATATAAGTTATATTAAAACAAATAAGCAAGCGTGAATTAAAAAAAATAAAAATAACCAATTGTCGTGTTAAGGATAATTAATTTTGGAAACATATGTTTATTCGGAAAGATAATTTAGGAAGAAAATAATAGATGTTCAAGAGGCAGCAAATAAGAGTATCATGCACATCTGACACCACTGAAGAATGTGGTTGGCATGAATAAAATGGTGGAAGAGACTAATTTATGGTGGTCAAGGATACTCCAAGACGGAAGTGTTAAAATTCAATTCAAATTAAAAATTAAATTAAAAAATAAAAAATCCAGTTAAAATTGAATAGGTTTCATTTTAAAAAAATTAATTAGATTGAATTAATTTTAGTTTTAATTTTTAAAATCAATTCAATCAAATATAAATTGATTAATATTATATATATATATATATATATATTTGTTATTAGATTTATATTTATATTTTAGTAATTTTAATTTGTCACACATGTATCTTATTGTACCTAATCAAATATTATTTTAGATATGTGAAATAAATTATTTTTATTATTTATTTCTTTTTATTTTTTAGTTTTTTTAATAGACTAAATTATTTTTAATTCACAAAATTTTAAACTTAAAAAATTCTTGATAAAAATTAATTAAACCGATCTAATTCAAATTAACTGTTTGATTTTCATAATATAAAAAATTAAATCAAATCTAAATTGATTTAGTTTATTTAAGACATATTTTTAAAAAAAATTAAGACATGTTATAATTTTTAATTTTATATTTTAACATTTATTTTAGTAAAAAAAGTAAATATATGTTGAATCCATTAATTTGATCAAACTTAATCCACTCTTAAATAAATTAAATTCAAAAATATTACAAAACTTACCTACCTCATCCAACGTATACCCCTAGATATATTGACACTCCATGAGTAAGTACATGAATATAGAGTTACCTTATTCGCAGCAGAAAGTCTCATTTTTTTAAAGAGTGGGGTGAATTGTACCGTGTTTGACCTTTGGAAAATTTTTGGAGTGAAAACTTTTTACTTTAAATATGTAAATTAATGTTTGATGTGTGTGAAGTTCTGATATAGAAATATGTTTATATATGGAGAGAACTTGACTTTAAATCTGGTTTGAGGAAATACGTCTAATCCCATCTAACTTATTATTATATGTCTATTATTTATTTAATTTATTATTAATTTAATTAAATAAAATTAAAAATAATATATAATAATAAATTAAATAAATAATAAATACATAATAACATATTAAATAAGAGTTGAACCGACTCCCTGTATTTTCATCTTCTATCCAGCATATGTAATTCAAGTGGGTATCCATCATCGTCAAGTGGCTTGTGACAGCTGTGTCTAGAGACTAGACTGTACATGTACACTTTCATATCATAATTATTTAACGTGATTTCATCTCATTCTCTGTAGTATATGGTCCAAGCAGTTCCATTGCTATCTGTTATCAAGCAAACAACCAAAAATGTCTTTTGCAGCAATAGCAATACTTGTCTTCCTTCTTTTCAGTTTCATATACCTTCTATGCACAGTCTTCTTGCAACTGAAACAAAGGAAAGTTGATCGAAAAAAGCCACCAGGTCCACCAGCGCTGCCAGTTATTGGCAACCTCCACATGTTGGGTACCCTTCCACACCGCACCCTTCAATCCCTAGCCAAAAAATATGGCCCCATCATGTCCTTGCAACTAGGACAAGTTCCAACCATTGTGGTTTCCTCCTCTGAAGCTGCTGAGTTATTTCTCAAGACCCACGACACCGTTTTTGCTAACCGGCCAAAGATTCAAGCGTCTGAGCTCTTGTCATACGGCTTCAAGGGCTTGGCGTTTTCTGAGTATGGCCCATCATGGCGCAACGTGAAGAAACTGTGCACTTTGCAGCTTCTTAGCACATCAAAAGTTGAGCTCTTTGCTCCTGTGAGGAGGGAGGAGCTGGGTCTAGTGGTGAAGTCACTGGAGAAAGCCGCAGCAGTGGGTCAGGTTGTGAACCTTAGCGAGGTTGTACAGAACCTTATAGAGGATATAGTGTATAAGATGATACTGGGTCGCAATAAGGATGACCAATTTGACTTGAAGAGGCTAGTTCAAGATGCAACAAGAATGGTTGGAGCTTTTAATCTAGCAGATTATGTTCCTTGGCTAGGCGCATTTGATCTTCAGGTAAATATCAGCAAAAGTACAGGTTTTTTTTTTTCTATCCTGTGTGTTTTCAATTTTCATAAACTTTCATTTCCATTATTTTCTTTGAAAATTCAAAATTACTAAGTAATTTTGCTATTCACACACTGGAATCTGCACATTACTTTTACATCAATCATTACATAATACAAAGTGAGAGTCACATAACATACCACATAAGAAAAATATTTTTTATACCATTAAATTTAATACTTCATATAGATATATTATATGCTGATGTGAGTATGAATAAATACTGAAATATATCATATTACGAGACAAAATAAACATACTATATCTTAATGTGAGAAAAATATAAGTTGAGTATCAAATTTTAGATATACAAATAATATGTTAATCACGACATAATATACCGAACATCACATATTGATAATCAATTATCATCCTCAATCATCATATAATACACCCTGATTATGGTGTGCAAAATTTGGTATATAATAGCATATTTGGGAAAGATGGGTTATTTTTCATTCAGCTGTTTTTCTTTTAAAGATTAAGTTATTTTGTGAAATAATTATTATGTTTGAGTAAAAAGATTATTTTTTAAAAAAGCTTTTACACGAAATTCAGTGCAAAAAAAGTTTTTTACAGTTAATAATTATAAGCTGAAAATTGAAGCTTATGATTTTAATTTATAAATTATTTTTTACATTTTGATATGTAAATACTATTTTGTCCCCAATCAAATAATTTTTTTAATCATTCTATACCTATTTTAATAATTTAATGCATAAAAGCGATTCTTTTTTATATCATCTAAACAAATTTTATTAATTTAAAATCACTTTACAGCTAATGCATCCAAACATAAAAATAAATTGATTATAATCGATTATAACAATAATCAATTATAACAATAATCTATTATCAGCGTAATTTATAATTTTCAATTTTCTCAAATAAGTCCTAAGAATATTTTTCCATTAATAACTAAAGTTATTTAACTCTTATTGCTAGGGATTAACACGGGGCTGCAAGAAAACTACTAAAGCACTTGATGAGGTGCTGGAGAAGATAATTAAAGAACATGAAAAAGCCGCTAATGTAGACAAATGGCATCGTAAAGACTTCATAGACATACTGCTGTCAATGATGCGCCAACCCATGGATCTCCAAAGTGAACAAAACCATGTCATTGATCGAAGTAACATCAAGGCTATTGTGCTAGATATGATTGTGGGGGCAATTGAAACATCTGCTACCGTGATTGAATGGGCTTTATCAGAGCTTTTCAGGCATCCAAGGGTGATGAAAATCCTTCAAGATGAGATAGAAAATGAAGTAGGAATTAGAAGAATGGTGGAAGAGGCGGATTTGATGAATTTGAGTTACTTGGATATGTTGGTGAAAGAGACATTGAGATTGTATCCTGTAGCACCATTACTAGTACCTCGTGAATCGAGGGAAAACATAACAGTTGATGGTTATTATATAGAGAAAAAGTCACGAGTCCTAATAAATGCTTGGGCAATAGGGCGAGATCCTAATGTGTGGTCCGATAATGCTGAAACATTTTTTCCAGAGAGATTTATGAACAAGAACATAGACTTTCGAAGACAAGACTTTCAATTTATACCATTTGGTTCTGGTCGTAGAGGTTGCCCTGGGATTCAACTGGGTTTGGTTACCGTTAAACTTGTTATGGCTCAATTGGTGCATTGCTTTAATTGGGAACTTCCATGTAATGTTAGTCCTGCCAACTTGGATATGCAGGAGAAATTTGGCCTCTCAATACCAAGAGCTCAGCAGTTGCAGGCAATACCAACTCATCGTTTAGCTAGAGATGATAACGCATAAATAGGTCCAAGGAAGGCAAAATTAATATGTTTGTATACAATAAGTCGAATAAAGCTGGTAATATGTATGGACGAATGTTTAAATTTCTTTTATATATGTTAATAGCCAATTCTATATATTTCTAAGCTGCATTAAATTTCACTTCACCTTTGTGTGTGTGTGTGTGTGTTTTTTTTAACTAAACTATCAATGTGGTCCTTTTAAGATCACTTATTGAACATCAATTTAATCTTATAAAGATTTTGACATTAAATTAATATTTAAAGATTTAAAATGATATCAAAATCTCCTTTTTGGTGTTATACGTAACTTGACGGGAAGATTATACTTTGATGTTATTTTCAATTTCTGAAAGATTAATTTGATGTTCTTATCAAAAAAGATTAATTTGATGTTAAAAACCAAACGAATGTTAAGTAAATTTTTGAAGAATCAAATTGGTAGTTTAGTTTTTTTTTTTTTCAATGTTTTGGGATCGGGAGAAAGATAAAAAGAAGTAGGCGCTGTTCGGATTGAGAAATTTCAATGTGCACTCTGTTAATCTTTGTTTTTCCTTTATATGATAGCAACCTTTGATTTTAGGGAAATGATTTTTGTCTAACTTAAATATCGCTACTATCATATGTTTATCAAATATTTATATAAAAAAGATGTCAAATTAAATTATATATTATTATAATATTTTTATAAATATAAAATAAATTTATAAAAAATTAAATAAAAATTAAATATTTTAATTTAACGAATAACAACGTGTTGATTTTAACAGGTGTATAGAAAGATAAAGAGATAGAAGCACTTGGGGTTGCGATGGAAGGCAAATGACACGAATATGGAGCAGGTGAGTTGGAGACAGTCCTGAATCAGCAAAATAATCAAACTATGCCACCAAATTGCGAAAGCCACAATCCAAAGGCCCTACACTACTTCAGGCTCAGAGCAAGGCTCTGACTCTGTCAGTCTTCACATGCTTACCTGCGCAGTTTGTTTTGGGCGAAAATGAAAGCATTTATCCATTCCGCACTGTGCATGTTGCCAAATTGGATAGGAAATTTTTTTTTTTCATAGTATTTTATAATTAGATATTTAAATGAAAATTCTTATAACAATATTATATATATATATATAAATTTTAAAATTAAATTTAAAATTATATATTTAAGAAATTTAAATTCTTTTTATTCAGACTAACATAGGTTAATTTTTATCAATAATTTTTTTATCAATAATTTTTTAAATAAGTAGAATACTCAACTAGAATAAAAAATATTTATCCTAATAATTTACAAGTTATACAAGAAAACTTGCTGAAAATCGTCCATTTTTACTAAACAAAATAATCCTGTTGATGGAATAACTTGATAGCTTTCTGAGTCATAGGTGTTCCTTTTTAATGAAGAAAAACAGCATAATATATAGCTTCTAAAAAACTAGTAAAGCACTTGACGAACTGTCAAAGATAATTGAGGAGCATGAACAGCCTTCAAACATACCAAATGGAGGAACTTCACAAACATATATATATATATAAAAGTGTCACTAACAAAATAATATCTTGAGACCCACTTTCTTCCTTATCCAACCAGCCAACGACCTTGATCCATTTTTGGACTTTCTTCTTTTCTTCCTTCCACTTGTAAAGCATATGTTAATTAATAGTGTAAAATACTTTACTTCTCTAATTTATTAGTGTCATAGCACTTTTTATTCTCATATATATAATTGATCACATTACACCCTAATTTAATATTATCATTTGCAATATATTCTCACCATTTTATTTTATTAAAATTAAGGGTCAAACGCAATCTGCCTCACTACGTTATCTTTTTTTTTTCTTTCCACCCTCATCAATATAATTAGGCACATTACACTCTAATTAATGATTATCTATTGCATTTTTCTTTTTCTTATTAAAATTATATTTTATTTAAGAGTAATTACTATAAAAGGTCAAAACTATCTCCACAATTATTTTCTTGGAACTGCTAGTGTGTGGCTACTCTTGGCTTGATCAGAAAATAACTTTAATTTAAATTTTAATGAGTAATGAAATAATTAATTCCTATAATATGATGCATGTGGGAGTACAACTGTTTACATCATAAGGTACTACATTATGTAATGATAAATATTTGTGTAGACTTTTGTGTAGATTAAATTAATCAAAAATTAATATATTGTAATTTTTAATATAAAATAATTATATGATACAAGAATTTATATAATTATTTAAATATTAATTAATCTAATCTACACAAATATAAAATTATACTTAAATATTTCTCTTAATTAGTTACTGTACATGGCTTGGAGGAGAGAGTGGGGGTGCCAATGACAATGGCATTGGGAAAACTGGAGAAAAAGAAGAAAGTGATTAACAGATGGAGAGAGAGCGGGACAATGAGCTTCGAGTGGTTATCGACTATAATGAATTTGATGTCCATCTCCATAATGACGTAGTTCTGAACTGGGGTGAACATCGCCATTTCACCTAAAGCTTAGGCTACTAGTTTTGCGAAATATGAGGCACCATGGGCACACATCACCCTTTAGGCTTGTACAAATAATTTCTTGTTATCATCATGTTATGCTCTCTATCTCTCAAAACTTGAGATCCATTTTTCAATTGAGCTAACGGTAGTCACACCAGCACAGTTCCAAGAAAATAATTTTAGGATACTTTTGACCTATATTGTGATAAATCGGAGAAATTTTCAGCTCTGGTTCAACCAATTAAGTCAAATAGTCAGACTGGATGATATACATAGAGAAAGAGATCTTCTTACATTTAGTGTAAGCAAAAAAATTATACATGATTTTTTATCATTAAATTTATTTTAATCTAATAGTTCTAAATTATTTAAAAATATTATAAATTATATTTAATATTATAAATTAATATAAACTAATATTGAATATATATTATAAATTATATTCAATATTTTTTAAGTTAATAAATAGACTTAATAACTAAAAATTTATTTTTTATTAAAATTACATTTCATTATTCTTTCTCTTTTTTTAATGTGAGTGTTTATTATTCACTCTCATCATTTAATTAGATAATTTAAAACTATTAAATTGAAATAAATTTAATTGTAAGAGATTGAGTATAAGTCTTTTTACTATATTTAAGTGAATCCCCTTCTATATATATATATATAAACACTCACATTAAAAGAAAGAGAGAATAATTAAATATGATTTTAATGAAGAAATAAATTTTAATTATTAAGTTTATTTATTAACTTAAAAAATGATATAATGTTTAATATAATTTATAATATTTTTGTTTTTATTTAGTATAAGTTATTTTTAGTTAGTATAAAAAGTTGATAGTTAATTTTTATTAACTTATTTCATAATATAATAAATTAATACATTATATAAAAATAAAAATATAATAAATAGTTAATTATTTAATATAATTTATAATATTTTTGTTTTTATTTAGTTATAAGTTAATAAAATATAACTAATTTTTAAAATTATATTTTAAAATTTATATTTTAAGAATCTTTGGAGCCATTGCCTTCTTACATTAATATACCAGATAATTTTACAAGTACATGCATGTCTAAACTCATTCATCACTTGTAGAATTCCGCTGTCACCAATAACAAATGGTTTGGATGCCTCTCTTTTTTAATTTGGTCATTTTTATGTTTTTCTAATAAAAAAATATAAAAGACGTAATTTATTTTACTTTTAGGTGTTAGTGAAATATCTGAGTCGAACATAACATTTAGTAAAAAGGTTAATTATTTGTCATTTGTTCATGATCGAGGAAAAAAATAGCATAATGCTCTTTGAGTAAATTAGTTTGAATCCTTTTATTTACTAAAATTCTTCATTTTTTAATTTGTTAAAATAAATACACTTTCAAATAATATGTTTTGCTTTCAGTTCTAACTGAAAGACTTTAGTTGAATATATCACCATTGAAAATATCAGGTAATTCGCCATGCATCCCTTCATGATCAATCAAGAAAAAGATTATCAAGATCTTTTCAAACTTTTAAATGGTATCAAAGTAATCACAAACCATATATTATCAGTCTTATTTAATCCAATCTTTTCAAATTATTTTGATAATTCACATTTAAATATGTCGTATGCAGTGTTTATTAAATATTTTTATATAGTATAAAAGTTGATAGTTAATTTTTATTAACTAATTTTAAAATATAATAAATTAATACATTATATAAAAAAAAATATTATAAATTACATTTAATATTATATCATTTTGTAAGTTAATTAATAACTAAAATTTACTTTTTTATTAAAATTATATTTCATTATTTTCTCTCTTTTTTAATGTGAGTGCTTATTATTCTCTCTCATCATTTAATTAGATGATTTAGAACCATTAAATTAAAATGAATTTAATGGTAAGAGATTGGGTGTAAGTCTTTTTACTTACATTAGGTGTAAATGGATCCTCTCTCTCTCTCTCTATATATATATAGGGGACATATCTAGTGAGAGGAGTTTTTATTGTGAGAAGGTGAGAGGAGTAAATATTGACCATACAACCATACATGAATGATCAATATTAAAAGTTACTTGAAGGTCATGTGATTACTTAAAAAAGTCACATACATTTATGTTCTAATCTTGACTATTCATGAAAGATCCAATGGTCAAGATTCACTCCTCTCACCTCTCACAATAAATTTTAGCTTGATGTCTAACAACTTTTTGCTCTTAAAAAAAATTGTTGATTTTTTCCTTTGAATTTGCCAAACATATTGGCTTGATGTCCAACAGCTTTTTTGTTGAAAAAAAGTTATTGGATGGTTGCTTTAATATGAAACAAATACCCCCGAAGATTGAAACTTAAGATTCTAACTTATAAATTATTCATTACACTTTGAGATATAAATATTATTTTGTCATCAATTAAATATTTTTTAATTATTCTATACTTATTTTGGTAATTTAATGCATAAAAATAATTCTTTTTTATACTTTTCAAATGAAACATATTAGCTTAAAATTATTTTTTAACTAATATATCCAAACATAAAATTGATTCAATTATAATCGATTATAATAAAAAGATTTTATACAATAATTAATTATTAAAATAATTAAATTTTCACAATTATCTTAAATACACACTTAGTTTGACTTTTTCCAATTTTTCTACACAAAAAGAACACTACAAACCAATATGTGAAGAAAAAGGAATACAAAAATAAAAAATCTATTGAAGATTTTTGTATATTTTTTGAATTATTTTTAAATTATTTTTGAATTTTTGTCTGAATTAAATTTTTAAAATAATATAAAATCAAACTTAATTTAATCTCGAGACATGTTTGAGATATTCTACTACTTTTGCTCAAATTAAAGTTACTACAATTAAACACACAAAAATAAAATAAAATCAAAATATTCTAAAAATATTATGTAGAGATTTTGGAGAATTCAAGAAGTCTAAACTGCATTTGAGATGAAACTATCTGCATTTAAAAAAATCTACAATGAAAATGAAGTCAAATTGCATTTGAGATGGAATTGAGAGAAAAAGTAAAAAATGGTGGTCCAAGGAGGGCAAACCAAAAGTGATAATGGTGAGAGTTTTTGGCTTGACAATGATGGAGGAGCGACGTCGGTGATGGGGCAAGGACGATGATGATCTGGAACATGGTGAAAATTAGAGTCTATAACAGAGTCTGAAATATAGGACGATAATCAGAATTTGGAACAGAATCTGGAATCTAGGACAATGTCTGAACAAAGGTCTGGAGCGATGTCTGAAAAGAGCAGATAGCAGCGGTCTAGAGCGAAGGTCTAGAGCGGTGTCTGAACAGAGCGGATAGCGGCGGCCTGGATCGAGAGCCTAAGCTCTCTAATACAAAATTAGAAATAAAAATAGGAAGAGGGAGTCAAAAAGAGAACACAGTATGTGAAGTGACTAATTAGAATTTTAGATTTTTTAGAATTATGCAGTGAAATAGTGATAAGACAGGACATATAAGATGATATAATTATAATGTTATATTAAAATAGATAAACAATAACATGAAAAAGTCTAGAGAATGATTTTATATATTCTCTAAATTATTTTTAAATTATCTTTAAATTTTTGTCTAAATTAAATTCTTAAAATAATATAAAATCTAATCTAATTTAATCTCTAATATATATTCTAGATATTTTAATAAAGGTGGTGCTTAGATGCATGAGCATAAAAGGTGTGAACAACAACAAATAAATGACAGACAAACTTAGTTTGACTTTTCTCAGTATTTTTTATTTTTTGCACAAAATGAATACAACAAACCAAGACGTGAATAGCGTGATACTTAGATGCAAGAGTGTAAACGGTGAAAACAACGACCGACAAGCGATGATGAACAGCATCCATGAGCGGCAATAGATGACTAAGTACGGCGACAAACAAATGGCTGACATGCGACGACAAGCAGAACCTTCAACGCCAGACAAACATAATTAGGCACATTACACTCTAATTAATGATTATCTATTGCATTTTTCTTTTTCTTATTAAAATTATATTTTATTTAAGAGTAATTATTATAAAAGGTCATTACTATCTCCACAATTATTTTCTTAAAACTGCTAGTGTGTGGCAACTCTTGCCTTGATCAGAAAATGGAGCTCAACTTTAATTTAAATTTTAATGAGTAATGAAATTGATTATGAGTATTTGTATTGAGTAGTGACTTGAATTAATTCTTATAATAATTATGATTTTCTTACATTATTTTTATTTCATATCACTTTTTATGTATTATTATTTTATATTATTAATCATATCTTTTTTTCAATCATTTATTTTCACTTAATCATTATTATTATAAAATAATATATCAAAAAATATGATATAAAAACATCATTTTTCTTCTTATAATATGATGCATGAGAGTACAACTATTTACACCATAAGATACTGCATTATGTAATAAGAAAAAAATGTAAAGATTTTTGTGTAAATTAAATCAATTAAGAATTAATATATTATAATTTTTAATATAAAATTATTTAAATATTAATTAATTTATTCTGCACAATTGTATAAATAAAAACTTTTTAAAATATTTCTCTTTTAAGTCACCGTACATGACTTGGAGTTGGAGGAGAGGGTGGGGGTGCCAATGACAAAGATATTGGAAAAGATGGAGAGAAAGAAGAAAGTGATTAACAGAGGGAGAGAGAGCGGGACAATAAGCTTCGAGAGGTTATCGACTATAATGAATCTGGTGTCCATCTCCTTAATGACGAAGTTCTGGACTGGGGTGAACATCGCCATGCACCACCATGGGCACACATCAAGCTTTAGACTTGTACAAATAATTTATTGTTATCATCATTTTTTGCTCTCCATCTGACAAAACTTGAGATCCATTTTTTAATGAACAAAATTTAACTCTAATATTTTTTCTCAAATATTTTCTTTTAACCTCTTTAATCACTTTACATATATTTATTAATTTAATTAAGTAATATTAAAAATAACAAATAAAAGGTGATCTAAAGAGTTAAAGGAAATGATTGAAATGAAATTTTGTTATTTTTCAATTGAGGTAACAGTAGCCACACCAGCACATTTCTAAAAATAATTTAAGAGTAAATTACACTTATTCCCTTCAAGTTTGATGATATTATATTCAGTCTCATTCTTTCTTAAAAATGACACTCATCCTCATTAATTGATCAAGTTACATAATTGTGTAAATATTATCAGTTAAAATTTATAGAATTTTTAACATTCACAGTTATTTATAAAAAATATTTTTTTAAAAAAATATCAGGCCCATTCTTTTTAAAAAATGACACTCACCTCTCAATTAATTGATTAAGTTACATAATTGTGTAAATATTATCGCTTAAAATCTATAGAGTTTTCAATATTCACGATTATTTATGAAAAATTGTGTATACTAAAAATAACTATGTATCTTGAAAACCTTCAGATTTTAATTAGTAATATTTATATATAATAATATTTTTTTATAAAAAACTTTTATATTTTCTCTGTATAGGTGTGTAAGGAATTTTTTAAAAAATATATACATTTTTTAACTAGTAATGTTATCAAATTTTAAGCGATAAAAAAATATTACCAGATTTTAACGATAATATTTATACATAATAATATTTTTAAAAAATATTTTTTTTCATAAATAACTATAAATACTAAAAATTTTATAAATTTTAATTGATAATATTTACACAATTATGCAACTTGATCAATTAATAGAGATGAGTGTCATTTTTAGAAAAGAATGAGGTTGAGTGTAATATCATCAAACTTAGAGAAGGGTGAGTGTAATTTACTCATAATTTAAAGATACTTTTGACCTATATTATTAAAACCGGACTGGCTAATAAATCAAATAAATTTTCAGCCCTTGTTCAACCAATTAAGTCAAATAGTAAGACTCAATGACATATTATATATATATATATATAAGCCTTATTTAAAATTATAGTTTCACCTAAATAAATGAAGGACACACAATTATTACTTGGATTAACAATTTTGTTGAGCATTTCATAGATACACAGTTGGTGAAGTATGAGATTGCAAATGAGGTTTGGGATCATTTGCAAAGGTTATTCACTCAATCAAATTTTGCAAAGTAGTATTAATTGGAGGATGACATACGAGCTCTTCAGCAGAATAATATGAGTATTCAAGAATTTTATTATGCTATAATAGATCTTTGGGAACAATTAACTCTTACAGAATTGGCAGAATTAAAGGCATGTGGTGTCTATATTGCTCGTTGAGAACAACAATGGTTGGTACAATATTTAATGGCACTTCGCAATGATTTTGAAGGACTTTAAGGTTCAATTTTGCATCGTTCTCCCTTTCCTTTTGTTGACTCAGTTGTCAGTGAATTATTGACTGAAGAAATAAGTCTTAAGTCTTATTCTGAAAAGGAAATTCTTTATACTTCTAATACTTCTGTGTTAGCAATGTCTTCTAAGACATTCTCTAATAATCAGAATAAGCCTTACACAAGGACTGTCATCGACAAGTACAATTTCTGTAAGCAGAAAGGTCATTGGAAAGCTCAATGTCCTAAGTTGAGACAGCAGAACCAATCGCAACAGCAATCTCAAGCTTGGAAGTCTGGCAACCAGACACAATCTAATGCTTATAGATCATATCAAGGTTACAAACCACTACAGTCTAATATTGCAGCAGTTGTTTCATCAGGTCCTTTCCCCGATCCTAGTACTCTGGTTGAGCAATTTCAGAAGTTTTTCTCCTTACAACCACAAGATATGTCTGCTTCTTCTTCCATAGGTCAGTTGTCTCATAGTTCTTCAGGTATGTTACATTTTGTATGGGTCTTGGATTCTGGTGCTTCACATCATATGTCTCAAGATTCTTCATATTTTACTTTTGTGTCTCATTCGTCTTCTATTCTTGTCATGACTGCTGATGACACTCCTATGCCTTTAGCATGTGTTGGTTCTGTTGTCACACCTCACTTGTCTCTCCCTAAGGTTTATCATATTCCGAAACTCAAATTAAATCTTGCTTCTATTGGTTAGTTATATGATTCTGGTAATTTAGTCACATTTTCCTCTTTTTCTTATTATATGCAGGACCTACAGTCTCAGAAGCTTATTGGGATAGGCTGTAGGAAGAGGGATTATATATTTTGGATGAGTTAAAAGTACCAGCTGCTGCTACTAGTGTTGATTTGTCTTCTTTTCGTTTGAGTCATTCTTCTTCTAGTTTTTACTTATGGCATTCTCGTTTAGGTTATGTTTCGCCTTCTTGTTTGAGATTTTTGGCATCTACAGAGGCTTTAGGAAATTTACAAACTTGTGATATTTCTGATTGTAGTGGATGTAAATTGGCAAAATTTTCAATTTTACCTTTTAATCAAAGTATTTATGTTTCTTCTTCTCCATTTGATTTGATTCATTTTGATGTATGGGGACCTTCTCCTGTTGCCACAAAAGGAGGGTCTCAATATTATGTTTCTTTTATTGATGATCATACTCGTTATTGCTAAGTTTATTTAATGAAACACCATTCTGAATTCTTTGAGATATATACAACTTTTCAGGCTCTTGTTAGAACTCAACATTCTGCTGTTATCGAATGTTTTAGGTGTGATTTGGGTGGGGAATACACTTCTAATAAATTTCGTGAGTTGCTTGCCTTAGATGAAACTATTCACCAAACTTCGTGTACAGATACTAATGAGCAAAATGGTGTTGTTGAAAGAAAACATAGGCACATTATTGAAACTGCTCGTTCTTTCTTGTTGTCTGCTTCTGTTCCTAGTGTGTTTTGGGATAAAGCTGTTCTTACTGTTGTAGGTTTGATTAATACTATTCAATTTTCTCATATTTCAGGTTTGTCTCCTTTTGAAAAGTTGTATGAGTATGCTCCTAATTATTCTTTCTTAAGAGTTTTTAGTTGTACTTATTTCATTCTTCGTCCTCATGTAGAATGCAACAAGTTGTCTTCTCGATCTGTTATGAGTGTCTTTCTTGGTTATAGTGAAGGTAAAAAGGGGTATCGTTGTTTTGATCCAATAACTTAAAAACTTTATGTGTCTCGTCATGTTATTTTTCTCGAGCATATACCTTTCTTTTCTATTCCATTCACTACTCATAGCTTGACTAGATTTAATCTTATTCGTATAGATCCATTTTCTGAGGATTCTAATAGTTTGTCATCTCAGGTTTCTAGTACTTCAAATACGCCTTCTCCAGGTACTGACACTTTACTCTCTAGCACATCTGAAGCTCCCTCTTCTCCTATGGTCCCTCAAGCTCCATCTAAGATTGTGGATCTACCTCTATGTCAATCCATACACATTCGTAAGTCCATAAAGTTACTAGATTTTGCTTATTATTGTTATTCTTCATCTTTTCCTTCATTTTTAGCTTCAATTCATTGTCTCTCTGAGCCCTCTTCCTATAAAGAAGCAATTCTTGATCCTCTTTGGTAGCAAATTGTGGATGAGCAACTTTCTGCTTTGCATAAGACAGGTACTTGGGACTTGGTTCCTCTACCTCCTAGTAAGAGTATTGTTGGTTGTCGTTGGGTGCATAAGATTAAGACTAATTCTGATGGATCTATTAAGCGATACAAAGCTAGGTTAGTTGCAAAATGGTACTCTCAACAGTATGGTATGGATTATAAGGAGACATTTGCTCCTGTTGCAAAAATGACTACTGTTCGTACTCTTATTGCAGTAGCTTCAGTTCGTCAGTGGCATATCTCTTAACTTGATGTTAAAAATGCCTTATTGAATGGAGATCTTCAAGAAGAAGTCTATATGTCGCCCCTTCCTGGTGTTTCACATGATTCTGGGTATGTTTGCAAGCTCAAGAAAGCGTTATATGGTCTTAAACAAGCACCTCGTGCTTGGTTTGAGAAATTTTATGTTGTGATTTCTTCCCTTAGATTTGCTTCTAGTAGTCATGATTCTGCTCTTTTCGTTAAGTGCACTGATATATGTCGTATCATTTTGTGTCTCTATGTTGATGACATGATTATTACTGGTGATGATATTGATGATATTTCAGTTTTGAAGACAGAGTTAGCTAGACAGTTTGAAATGAAGGATTTGGGTTCTCTATGATATTTCTTGGGTATTGAGGTAGCCTACTCACCCAGAGGTTATCTTTTTCTCTCAATCAAAATGTGTTGCAGATATTCTTGAGCGAGCTAGACTTACTAATAATAAGACTGTAGATACTCCTATTGAGGTTAACACAAAGTATTCTTCTTCTGGTGGTTTACATTTGTCTGATCTTACTTTATACCGTACTATTGTTGAGAGCTTGGTCTATCTTACTATTACTCGTTTAGATATTGCATATGTTGTTCATGTTGTTAGTCAATTTGTTGCTTCTCCTACTACAGTTCATTGGGCAACTGTTCTTCGTAGGGTACATTCTTTCAGAGTCTTTTATTTCCATCCACCTCTTCTTTGGAGCTGCGTGCATACTCTGATGCTGATCATGGCAGTGATCCCATAGATCGTAAGTCTGTTACTAGTTTCTGTATCTTTTTAGGTGATTCTCTTATTTCTTAGAAGAGCAAGAAATAATATATTGTTTCTCAATCTTCAACTGAAGCAGAATATCGTGCTATGACATCTACTACAAAAGAGATTGTTTGGTAATGTTGGTTACTTGCAAATATGAGAGTTTCTCTTTCTTATCCCACTCCTATGTATTGTGATAACCAGAGTTCTATTCAAATTGCTCACAACATGATTTTTCATGACCGAACTAAGCACAATGAGATCGATTGTCACTTTACTCGCCATCATCTCAAGCATGGCACCATTATCTTGCCATTTGTTCCTTCTTCTTTGCAGATTACATATTTCTTTACCAAGTCGCATTCTATTTCCCATTTTCATTTTCTAGTTGGCAAACTATCGATGCTTATAGCTACCGCATCGTGAGTTTGAGGGGAGATGTTAAGAAATATTGAGTTATTTTGTTTTATTATTGATTAAGGTAGAATAGTCTTTTCTTTTTTGTTTAGCCTATATATAGTTTCTTTGTATTTAGGTTAAATTATCCTTTTGTATTTGATTACATTATGTAGTACCAATGAATCCCTACCTTCCTCTTTCACAAATATTTCTGTATTTCTTTGGATTCTTTAACATTCCGTACAAAAAGAATACTACAAACCAAGACGTGAATAGCGTGATGCTTAGATGCAAGAGCATAAACCGTGTAAACAACAACAAATAAACAACAGACAAACTTAGTTTGAAAATTTTCAATTTTTTTTGCTCAAAAAGAATACGACAAACTAAGATGTGAATAGCATGATGCTTAAATGCAAGAGCTATGAACCATTACGTCATTTTTTAAGTGTGTCTGCGTGTTAAATACATGTTTATGTTATACACATACACACGTGTCTTGCGTGTTTAAATATATCTGATTAAAAAATTAATTTTTTTGATTTAGACACAATTCGGACATGCTTGAATATGTCTAAGACACAACTTAGACACGATCCATTATTTAAAAAAAATATAATTTTCATAACTAATGTCCAATTAATAAGCATGTAACTCACCCAAGTCCAATCACATGAGTGACATCTCAAGCTACTATTTTTACATACGAGTACTTTAAGTTTATTTTTTCACATGTCATTATTATGTTTTTAAATTTTATCTTTTCACACACTGTTAATTTCATTTACTCATTCTACTTCTACTCATATCAAGCCGTCTACTTCGTCATCACCGAAACTTACCTCATAACATCATTATTCCTTCTAGTTAATTTTTTGAGATACACATGTACTTGTACATGATTAGTTTTATTAATGGAAATTAGTTTAAGAGATTTTTTAGTGTCAATAGAAATTATACTCTATATTTTTTAAGAGGGAACTTACTTGTTAGATAATAAATATTGATACATATTAAAATATTATAAATTTTTAATCTTATAAAAATAATATTAATAAATTATAATTTTTTTATTAAATTATATATATATATATATAGTATTCATATCCTATAATTTTTTGAATTAATATATTCATATGTCTACGTGCGTATTATGTATCGTATTCGTATATGTATATGTGCTTTATAGTGCATGGACATAAACGGTGTGAACAGCAACAAATAAACGACAGACAAACTGAGTTTGACATTTTTCACAAAAAGAAGACGACAAACCAAGACGTGAATAGCGTGATGCTTAGATGCAAGAGTGTAAATGGTGAAAACGACAGAGAAACGATGATGAACAGCATCCATGAACAACAACAGATGACTACGTACGGCGGCAAACAAATGGCTGACATGCGACGACAAGCAGAACCTTTGGCGGCAGCTGAGACGGTTTCAACAGTAAGGAGTGGTGTATTGGGCTTCGAAAGAGGGATTGGGTAGGCGATGAAATGAAATTTTATTTAAAAAAATAACGGTGATAGCTGGTTTCACTAGACCCATGATTTATCCAGTTAGATCCGATTTTTGATCGGTCTTAACCAGATTAACACAATTCAATCATAGATCCAGCTATAAAAGTGAACCATAATTGGATTGAGTTTTGGTCCGATCCAACTCAAACAGCACTATATTTTACCATTCATATTAATTATTTTTACATAAAATTTAATTTTAATAAGAAAAGGACAATGTAATAAATAATAATAATTTACGGTGAAAAATGCAAGAGGAATATTATATTAGGGGAATCAAATGTATTTTTCCCTAAAATTAAAATATTATTTAGCTCTTATTATTTCTAACTGTCAAAAATACCTATTCTCTAACTTCTTCGTCCTCACTTCTCCCTTGCTCCCAATCCTCATTGTAAACATCCCAACAGCCTTGTTATTTACCAGACATTATATCGAGGGACATAGTTTTTAACATTATTCTATCTCGTTATTTAAGACTAACTACAAAATGACAGAACCATGCATAATCCAAAAAAAAAACAAAAACTCACTATGCCTCCAAAGTTCTACTTCCCCCTCCCTTTCTTCGCCTAATTCATTGAACAAATTAAACCAATCATTATCATCCAATTTTTTATCCCTAAACCCAACATTTATTTCGTCTTTGTCTCCATTCCTTTAAACTCATACCATTTGCCCCCATATGACCCTCGCGAACCTCCTTGTAAGACAAATTAAAATTGCATTTTGATAACACGATTAATATAGCTAACGGGCTAATGATCAATTGAATTAGTATTTAATCAATTAGGTTTATATTAATTGTCAGTGAAGTAGCTATGATACACACAGCGAAAACCCGAATGTAGGGAAAAGCGTTTATTAAACATATATTGACAAGATTAAACATTTCATTATGACCTTCTTCATGCAAAATTGATTGATTATCGTGTTATATTTTAGCTCAACCAAATGAACCTTATGAAAAGGATGAAAAACATGAGGAATATGAGTCATTACTTTAATGGTTGTAATCAAAGAGTAAACAATTACTTTAATTGAAATGCATTATAAACCGATGATATATTGAAGGACGATAACATATATTTTTTTCATAATACAAAGTGACTTAATCTTCATAAAAACTATAATACAAATTGTTTACTAGTAACTTCATAATAGCAACTGAAAAATATGAATAAGTTTATCTTTTCCCATTGTAGCTTATTAGCATTAGTTTCAAATAATCCAATAATGGATTAATTGTGATGGATTAATAAGTTATATTTGTTGACCTGAAAAATCAATTATGCTTATGAGATTTAACAATAGATCTGGAGGTTTGGTGTAGAAATGGTAGTTGAACTTTTCCTTCATACAACAAATTGAAAAATCACCTCTATGACTCTAACGTTCTTCATCATACCATAGATTTGAAAGTGGGACTAACAGATCCACTTTAATATCAAAAGGATGTCAATGAAACTCGTGGATGACTATGTTGGTAGATTTGAGAAGTAGGTGTTTCACACCTATCCTGAAGCTAGTTATAGGCTGCTGGGGATTGAATTATTATGTCGGAAAAAGTTTGTCAATTATCAACTTGTTGATTTAGCTCCGTTAGGACATTCAAAACAAGCAATTAAAGACTAAAAAGTCCTCCGAAGGCAAATGAATTTTTAAAAGAGAGAAAATTTCATTTCGAAGAATCCATAAGTCAAGTCCCGATTTCAATTTGAAGTAAACCTTCTTTGAGTTGAAAAATGGTCCTCCTTATGTTTGTCGCTCTATAGCCTACAAGAAATAAGGAAAAAATGAATTATGTTAATAGAAAAATATATTTGTTTGATGTTACAAAAGCCGACCAAATTTTTTATGTTTGTCATAGTCGTAGAAGAAAGCTGATGGAATTAAAGACCATTTAAATTTATTCAAGTGTTTTGTGGAAATGATGCACTTGTCGAGATTAAATTTGAAGGATTAAATCTATAAATGGCAAATATTGAAAGCCATATAAACCGAAGAATGTGTGAAGTAAAGATTGACAGAGAATAAATAAGGCTCCTTCAAGATACTTGGCAATTACAATACAAAATAATCTTAAATCAACGAAAAACACAAATGTTTATCGGGTAATTAAATCGGTTATATATATTTCAAGGTTGCAGAGCTTCACAAGAAGTTTATAGTGATTCTCTGATGTTAATCTAGTAGTCGGAAATTATATTTTGATACTAAGGGTCTTGACTTTATTCCCTAGTTCACAGAAATCACTTTGAATCTTTTGTTGAAAATTGAGTTATCTGTTATAAAATTTTGTCCATCTCCGACAAAGCCAAAACTTTGGGGGCATAAGGTGATAAATCTTAGGAAAATGATGGTCTTACAGCTAACAAGAACTACCCTATTTTAACACTCTTTTCGATTTTATTTTAAAAAAAAAAATCATTTTTCTCAGCATTTTTCTCATCGAATGAAGATTAATGAAGATCATTATGTCGAATAAAGATCAATTTACAAATGAAGATCGGTTCAATAATGATGCATAAAGTTACGTCGAATATGCTAAAGATCGGTCAAGAATGATGTATAAAGTAAGATATGGTGACGTCCAAAAATATGGTGTGGAATTGGGTGTGGCACTGTACGCGGTAAGAATATCGCGACCCTAAATCTTAATTGTGGATTCGACAAAAAAAATGCCTCATGTATATAAAGGTGAGGCTACATTTCGACAAAACATGACATGACAGAGAATGATGAAAGATGTCAGCCATAATAAGACTTGTGATGAAAATGGCCAAGTTACAATTTGACAGAATTAATGCTGACAGGAGAACATTATTTGACAAGAATGGCTAAAAGCCAAGTTCTGTCGAATGAAGATCAGATTTGTCGAATAAAAATCACTTCTGTCGAATGAAGGTCGGTGTTGTCGAATAAAGAACAGTGTTATTAACTACATTACTAATCTTATTCTTATTCTTATTTTACTTTCTACATTATGCACACGTCCCCATATAATGGGGCAAAGGCATGATAAATTGAGCAATTAAAGACTGAAAATTTGTAAAGGCAAAGAAATTTCTTAAAAGAGAGAAAATCAACTTTGTCAAATTAGAAGAATCCGACGAATAAGTTACAAGTCCTAACGAATTTGAAGTAAACTTTGCTGAGTTGAAAAATGGTCCTCCTTATGTTTGTCAGGCTCTATAGCCTAGAAAAAAATCCCGATATTCTTACCACGTACAGTGCCACACCCAATTCCACACCATATTTTTGGACGTGTACGTATATCTCCATTTCTCTCTCCCTACCTTTTTCATTTCCCTCTCCCTGCCTTTTCATTTCTCTCTCATTCTCTCTTGACAAAACTAACTTCTAACCATTTAGCACTTTCGTCGGTTCAACATGAGAGAAATTTCTCCAATGTCAATATCTGTCAAATTAGAATTTCTGACCATTTAGTACTTTCGTCGGTTCAACACTTGGAAGATTTTTTCAATGTCAACATTCATCCGTCGAATTAGAATTTCTGCTGATCTTCTAGTATCTTCGACAGGCTTATACATCATTCGACAGAACTGATCTTCTAGCATATTCGACAGCTTTATGCATCATTCGACAGAACTGATCTTCATTCGACATAATTAATCTTCATTTGACAGAATCTTCATTTGACAGAACTTGACTTGGAAGGAGGAGAAATGAGAGGGAAAGATGGAGAGAAATGAGAGGGAGAGGGGGAGGGGGAAGACGGGAAAAATGCATGAGAAAGACAGATTTTTTTTTTAAATAAAAGCTGACATGGCAAGTGGGTGTTAAAATAGGTGTAGTTACTGTTAGTGGTATGATGATAATTTTCATAAAAAATACATTTGTTTGATGTTACAAAAGCCGACCAAATTTTTGATATTTGTCGGATAGTCGTAGGCTTTTAAAGTTTGATGGAATTAAAAACCATTTAAATTTATTTAAGTTTTTTCTGGAAATACTGATGCACTTGTCGAGATTAAACCTAGTTTAAAGATTAAATCTACAAATGGCAAATATTGAAAGCCATATAAAGTATAAACTGACAATGTGTGAAGTAAAGATTGGCAGGAAATAAATAAGAAAAATTTATTTGTTCCATCAAGATACTTGGCAATTACAAGTTATATTGTCGACATAATCTTAAGTCAACAGAAAACACAAATGTTTATCGGATAGGCTAAACCGACAGATACTACATATATTTCAAGGTTGCATCTTCCTTAGAGCTTCACAAGAAGTTTATAGTGATTCTCTGTCAGCTAGAGTGGACTGGTAGTCCAGCTCCAGAGATTGTATTTTGGTACTAAGGGCTTTGACTTTACTTCTTAGTTCACAGAAATCACTTTGAATCTTTTGTTGAAAATTGAGTTATCTATTATAAAATTTTGTCCATCTCTAGAAGCTGTCGAAAGCCAAAACTTTGGGGGGCATCTGTTAGATGATAAATCTTAATTGTGGATTCGACAGAGAAAATGCCTCATGTGTATAAATGTGAGGTTACCTTTCGACAAAACATGACATGATAGAGAATGATGAAATATGTCAGCCATAATGGGACTTGCGATGAAAATAGCCAAGTTACAATTTGACAGAATCAATGCTGACAGTAGAACATTATTTGACGAGAATGGCTAAAAGCCAACTTCGGTCGAATGAAGATCAGATTTGTCGAATGAAGATCAGTGTTGTCTAATAAAGAACAGTGTTATTAACTATATTGCTAATCTTATTCTTATTCTTATTTTACTTTCTACATTATGCACATGTCCCCATATAATGGGGTAAAGGCAGGATAAATTGAGCAATTAAAGACTGAAAAGTTACAAAGGCAAAGGAATTCCTTAAAAGAGAAAATCAACTCTGTCGGATTAGAAGAATCTGATTAATAAGTTACAAGTCCTGACGAATTTAAAGTAAACTTTGCTGAGTTGAAGAATGGTCCTCCTTATGTTTGTCAGGCTCTAAGGCCTAGAAGAAATAAGGAGAAAATGAATTATGTTAATAGAAAAGTATATTTGTTTGATGTTACAATAGCCGACCAAATTTTTGATATTTGTCTGATAGTCGTAGGCTTTTAAAGCTTGATGAAATTAAAGACCATTTAAATTTATTCAAGTGTTTGCTGGAAATGCTGATGCACTTGTCGAGATTAAATCTAGTTTAAGGATTAAATCTACAAATGGCAAATATTAAAAGCTATATCATCCGACAATGTGTGAAGTAAAGATTGACAGGGAATAAATAAGGAAAATTTTGTTGTTCCTTCAAGATACTTGGCAATTACAAGTTATATTGTCGAGATAATCTTAAGTCAACAGAAAACACAAATGTTTGTCAGGTAGGCTAAACCGACAGATACTACATATATTTCAAGGTTGCATCTTCCTTAGAGTTTCGCAAGAAGTTTATAGTGATTCTCTGTCAGCTAGAGTGGACTGGTAGTCAGGCTCCGGAGATTGTATTTTGGTATTAAGGGCCTTGACTTGACTTTCTAGTTCACAGAAATCACTTTGAAGCTTTTCTTGAAAATTGAGTTGTCTGTTATAAAATTTTGTCCATCTCTAGAAGCTGTCGAAAGCTAAAAATTTGGGGGGCATCTGTTAGGTGATAAATATTAATTTTGGATTCGACAGAGAAAATGTCTCATGTGTATAGATGTGAGGTTACCTCTCGACAGAACATGACATGACAGACAATGATGAAAGATGTCAGCCATAATGGGACTTGTGGTGAAAATGGCCAAGTTCCACTTTGACAAAATCAATGCCGACAGGAGAACATTATTTGACGAGAATGGCTAAAAGTCAAGTTCTGTCGAATGAAGATCAGATTTGTCGAATGAAGATCACTTCTGTCGATTGAAGATCAGTGCTGTCGAATAAAGAACAGTATTATTAACTACATTGCTAATCTTATTCATATTCATATTTTACTTTTTACATTATGCACACGTCCCCATATAATGGGGCAATGGTAGGATAAATATATTATAAGCTAAATCAATCAACTTAAAAAAGAATTGGTATAATATATAACATATTACCAACTAAAAATGGAGATTCAGGATCAGTATGGATAACTTCCTCTAAAGGAGTAAATGTAAATCCATGTAAAGGAATCAGCACAGAATCACATGGCTTCACAGTGGTCTTGAACTGGAAAATAAGGCGGAATTCATGCTTTGTAGTTCTGTAAAATCCAGTATTTGGTGCGACACTGAAGTATGCAAATTGGTAGACACCACCCTCCACTAATATAGGTTTAAATTTATAGATGATCGTCTTCTTGACAGTTGCTTGCATCTTACATCCCTGTATCACCACCCAAAAAAAATTTAAAAGATATGATAACAACAAATTGAGCTCACAAAAATGAAATTGTAACTCTTACAAACCCATCCATTAAAACCATCTCCATTGCAAAGAGGACGAAGTGATGATATAATCAAGCGTAAGCCACATGCGAACAATACGGGCCTTAACCCTCCAAGCCTCACGGCCAGGGGTAATTTTCTCCAAAGCATCAATTTGGGGAGCCATAGAAACAACAGAAATATAGAGAAAAACACAATATGTAAGAGGTATCAGATAACAGAAGAAGTAGTGCATGAATCAACATAAACCAACATCTATTTATAGATAAGGAAACCTTCATATATTGAACATTAAAAAATTGAAAATGTCAGCAACAAATTTCAAATTTGAAATAAATTAGCGGAAAACATAAACCTATCGTCTATAACATATCATCTGAAACTACCCATACTACAAAGTACAATCACAAAGTTGGTTATACCCATCAAATAGTACAAATCGGCATGGACCTCCAACCACCCCAGGGAAAGAAGTCATATAACAACCCCATCACTTCAGCCTCTGACAAATAACAATAACATTAGGTGAAAATACCATACCTTGTAAATGGCAGATGGAATGGTGAGTGCAGAAATCTTCATTTGGGAGAAAATAATGGAGTGATCTGCTGTTGTGTTCCGAAATATATGAAAATTTGAGCATTTGATGATGACTTTTCTCATTTTGTGGGAGGGGCGCTACGGACTGGGAAAACAGGAGAATAGGTAGGACTCCTGTCGTAGGAGATTTAAAAAAAAGAATAAAAAGTTACTAACTTGTTTGGACTTCGAAGAACAGTAAGCTGAACAAATAAAAAACAGGAGAGTGGGGTATAAACCCCTATAATTTGGCCACGTGGGTGCAACAGGGAATCTACAGTGGACTCAAAATAGCTTCCATGTTATTATAAATAGATTAGAGCCAAACACCTAGCAGACTCAAAAATGAAAATATAAAGGCGTCGTTTGGTTTTGTTTTTTATTTTTTTTAGTTGATATGTTTTTAATTCATAATTACAAAAATATCATATTATTTTTACTTTATTTTTAATTTTTAATTTTTTATGAAAGAAATTATGAAAACAAACTTGCTAAAAACATCCATTTGCTGAACAAAATAATATGAAAAATGTGACACTTGATTATCGGAGTTAAATACAAATCTGTGACAAATACTTTTTATCATAATATAAACTAGTATCACAAAAAAATTTGGGAGCCGGCTCTTGAAAGGTCCGCCTTTTAACTTTACCTCAGCCACCCTTCTTGACTAGCTTTTTAGTCAATATAAATCACACACGCTATCTCATTTCCCTTCAAGCATATCACTAAGTAAGAGAAATTTTTAATTATACATAAATGTAATACATTATATTTATATATATATACTTACAAAAAATTAAAAAAAATAATTTTTTATAATAAATAAATTTAATAATATTTTTTTCATTAACTTTTTATCATTTGTATATAAAAATAACGCGTTACATGTTTATGAATACAATAATATCTCCATTAGGCAATGCTTCCTTCAATCCCCCTAGTGCTTCTTTTCACATTCATATTCATTCTATCAGCAGCTACCTTATTGTTGCGTCCAAAACAAAGCAAAGATGATCGGAGAAATCCACCAGGTCCACCGGCTCTTCCGGTCATCGGTCACCTCCACATGTTGGGGAAGCTCCCACACCGCACCCTTCAAGCCATGGCCAAAAGATATGGCCCCGTCATGTCTCTGCGGCTAGGACAGGTCTCAACCATTGTGGTCTCCTCCTCTGAAGCTGCAGAGCTATTCCTCAAGTCCCACGACGTCGTTTTTTCTAGCCGTCCCAGACTTGAAGCATCCAAGTACTTCAGTTACGGTTCCAAGGGGTTGGTGTTCTCGGAGTACGGTGCGTACTGGCGCAACATGAGGAAAGTGTGCACCTTACAGCTTCTGAGTGCGTCCAAAGTGGAGTCCTATGCGCCTTTGAGGAAGAGGGAGTTGGAACTAGCGGTGAAATCGCTTGAGAAAGCTGCAATGGTGGGTGAGGTTGTAGACCTTAGCAAGGTGGTGCAGAACCTTTTAGAAGATATTGTGTATAAAATGGTGTTGGGTTGTAGTAAGGATGATGAGTTTGACTTGAAGGGGTTAATTCAAGAGGGGATGAGGCTTACTGGAGCGTTTAATTTAGCAGATTATGTACCTTGGCTTGGAGCTTTGGATCTTCAGGTATGAACTCAACCTTTGATTGATGTTTCCATGATTGCAACATTTTCTTTCCCTTATGCAGTTTAAAGAGAAATGAAATTTACACAAAGAAAATTATACACTATTTTTATACTTTATTTATTTGCGAAAAAAATGTAGAAAAAATGCGTTTTTTTTGTTTTACTCCTATTATTATAAAAAGAAATAATATAAGAATAACTGAATAAGCATCTTGTTGTGTAAATATAATTTCTGGTATAAAAATTGATGTGGTCCACCCTACAAATTTGGACATTTCTCCTATAGCATGAAATTAATTGAAAAACTTGAAAATGAATTTTCACCATCTATCAAACAACAGCGAATGAATATTGAAATCTTTCCATTTCTAACTTCCCATTTTCTATCCACCAAAATAGTTATAGCTTAAAACATTTTAATTTCTTGGACTGGCAAAATGATAAAGTTCAATCTCATGTTTTTGTTCAACATTAATTGCAAAGTTTCTATAATACATGAGGTAATTTCCCCTCCCTAGTTCTCATTGCCCTCTTGATAGGACTTAAATTAGATGCAGGACTTGAGTCACTTTGCTCTTTGCAAGGGAACCCGTCCTGATTTTTTTACATGACATTTTAGTGTCATTTTCAATCATACACAGTATGTAATTAAGCTATTTAACTTCTACTATCAGGGATTAACACGAAGTTTCAAGAAAACTAGTAAAGCATTTGACCAAGTGTTGGACAAGATCATTAAGGAGCATGAGCAGGGTTCAGATGTTCAAAATGGCCGGCACCATAAGGACTTCATAGACATATTACTCTCATTGATGCACAAACCCATGGATCCCTATGATGAACATAACCATGTCATTGATCGAACTAACATTAAGGCTATAGTCTTAGATATGATTGCTGGGGCATTTGAAACTTCTGCAAGTGTTGTTGAGTGGGCTTTGTCCGAGCTCTTAAGGCATCCAAGAGTGATGAAAATACTTCAAGATGAGCTAGCTAATGTGGTTGGAATGAACAAATTGGTGGAGGAGACTGATTTAGCGAAGTTGAGTTACTTAGATATTGTGATCAAGGAGACCTTAAGATTATATCCTGCTGGACCATTAGTCCCCCGCGAGTCAACAGAGGATGCTATGATTGATGGTTATTACATAAAGAAAAAGTTAAGAATAATATTGAATTTATGGGCAATAGGAAGAGATTCTAAGATATGGTCTAATAATGCTGAGGTATTTTATCCAGAGAGATTCATCAATAACAATTTAGACTTTCGGGGATACGACTTCCAATTTATACCATTTGGTTCTGGTCGTAGAGGATGCCCCGGAATACACTTGGGCTTAACTACGGTTAAATTTGTTGTAGCCCAATTAGCACATTGCTTTAGTTGGGAGCTTCCATGGAGCATGACTCCGGATGACTTGGACATGAGCGAGAAATTTAGCCTCTCAATGCCAAGAGCCAAGCACTTACTTGCTGTGCCAACCTATCGTCTTCTCAGTGAAGCTCATAATGAATCAAATTGATATTGGTTTGAGCCTTTGAGGTAAAGCACGATATGGCTCCAAACTATAATTTATTTACTATAAGACACTTGCAATCATATATTATTGTAGTATATATCGTTGAGCTTTGATTTTTTTTTTCCTTTCCACGCTAGTGTAATATACTTTACTACATCCTTGTGAGATTTTTTTTAATACATCATATTTTGTTGTATGCAAATGTCTTATTTCATTGATCGATGAGACCACAATGAAATGCTATCTATTCCAGTTTTAGTTATGATTTAATTTTATAAATTCTTGCAAATTACCTAGACTTTTCACTATTAGCCCAATCCTATTTGCTTGTCATATGACTCTAATTTTATAAAAAAATGTGACTCTAATATTTTGTTGTGTCTAAATATTATAACAAATAAATTTTATAAGTTAGATTAGTTGAATTTTGGTAAATCATTATTTATTACTAATTACACTACTTCTCTTTATCATATGGCAAATTATCTTTTGAATTCTCTTCAAGTTTTATTGATTGGACTACATATTTCTGGGCAAACTCTTTTTCTTATTTAAGTAAAAAATCAATTATTATAATTAATTCTCACTAATTAAACTATTTTCTCTATCACGAGACAAACTCTCTTTTAAATTTACATAAAGTTTTTTATTAATTGAATAATTTCTGTTTGCTACGTGACAAACTCTCTTTAATTCCGATGATGATATTTTGTTTTTGATAAAATTTAAGTTTATTTTTTATATTTATTATATTTATTTTACTAATTAAATTATTATATGTGTGAATTTTTTAAAAAAGAATAAGAAAAAATATTAATAAATACATATTATAACTTAATTAATAGAATAAATATAATGAATATAAATAAATAAACCTAAATTTTTTCCTTTTATTTTTTACTAATTAGATTACATCTTTTTGACATAGGACAAACTCTCCTTTTAATTCACATAAATTTTTTTCCGCTTAATTACTTTTTACTTCCCGTTGTTCCGCGCCTGCGCTATTTTGAACAATTACTTTTCACGCTCCTTTACTTGCTGTCGTTACTTTCTCTATCTCTCGTTGTTTTTCTTATGCGTTTGGCATTTAGCTAAAATTGTCAATCTCTCCCCGGCAATGTGTCACATCAAATTAGAGATAATATTTACCGTAGTGAACTAAACAGTATATTTAGTGTGTGTTTAAATTATAATTGATAAACTTAAATTTAATTAAAAATATATTTATAAATTTAAATTTAATTAAAAATAAATTTGTAATAACTTAATTTATATTTAAAATTTTTATTTTAAAAATAAATTTGATAAAATAAATATTATTTAAATAAAAATAATTAAGAAGATAAAAACTTATAATTAAAGTAAGATTTTTTCATTCAAAATTTTTAACTGAACACAAAAGTAATAAAAACTTAATAAAAACTTGCTTTGACCCAAACGTAAGTTTAGAAGAGAAACTATGTTAAAACAAATGAAAAATAAAAAGCCCAAACAAAATATCACACCATTGAAGAAAACTAACTTGTAAACTGATTTTCAAACACACTTATATGTCTTGTTCAAAATGATAATAAAATAGTTACTTAATTAGAATTATTCATATATTTATTGTAACAACTTGTTACTTATATATGCTTAAGAATTTTTATTCCATTATATTTATATCTAAATCAAGTTATATTGGAAGAGAGAACACAAAAAAAATATATATTATTAGATATAGTTTTAAACTTGTACAAAATCACATCAATATCTTTTTAGTTAAAATACAAACTTTAATTTTTAAATTCAATTTTTTTTAATCAAGTAAGGATTTGGTGCATTTCTTATTATTTTTAATCATTTTATAATTTTAATATATTTTATCATTTTGTATCTTTTATATATTTCATTTTGTTTAGCTGTTGAAATCATTTTGTTAAAAAGTCACTCTACTAATGCTCATTGGTTACCTAATAATTAAATCAATAAAAAATTATCTATTATATTTATTTATTTATTATAATAAATGAATTATCTCTTACATCAGGTGATAATCTATAGTATTCATTTATTAATTTTTTTTAAAAAACAATAAAGAAAAAGACATAACAAATGTAATTTAAATAAAAAATTAAAAAATTCCGTGAATCTCACGGATGGGTATACTAATTTTTTCATAAATACATATTATAACTTAATTAATAAATAAATATAATAAATATAAAAAAATAAACCTTAGTTTTTTCATTTTATTTTCTACTAATTAGATTACATCTTTTTGACATAAGGCAAACTCTCATTTTAATTCACATAAATTTTTTCCCGCTTAATTACTTTTTACTTCCCGTTGTTCCGCGCCTGCGCTATTTTGAACAATTACTTTTCACGTTCCTTCACTTGCTGTCGTTACTTTCTCTATCTCTGGTTGTCTTTCTTATGCGTTTGGCATATAGCTAAAATTGTCAATCTCTCTCTGGCAATGTGTCACATCAAATTAGAGATAATATTTACCGCTGCTTTGTTTGGATGAGGAGAGAAAATGGGAAGAGAGAAAATGGGAAGAGAGAAAATAGAGAAGATAGAAAATAGAGAGAAAATTGTATTTTCTCTCCTATTGTTTGGATCAAGAGAAAATAGAAAGAAAGAAAATAAAAACTTTTCTTTCTTTTGTTTGGTTGAGAAGAAAAGTGAGAAGAAAGAAAACAGAATTATATAAAATGACTAATATACCCTTCATATCAAAAATGGAGGTTTAAATAGGGATAAAATGGTCATTTCACTTCACTGCCACATTTTCTCTTCTATTTTCTCCTCATCTAAGGAGAGAAAACTAAAAACGTGGGTCCCACCACCACATTTTCTCTCTTCTCTATTTTCTCTCCAGAAATAAGAGAAAATCTTTACTCTATTTTCTCTCCTTCCATTTTCTCTTGAAACAAACAAAGGGGTAGTGAACTAAACAGCAGACTTATTTATCTTGTTCGAAATGATATTAGAAATAGTCACTTAATTAGAATTATTCATATATTTATTGTAACAACTTGGAGTTACTTATACATACTTAGGAATTTTTATTCCATTATATTTATATCTCAATCAAGTTATATTAAAAGAGAGAATACAAAAAAATATTTTATATTATTAGATATATTTTTAAAATTTTACAAAATCACATCAATATCTTTTTAGTTAAAATATAAACTTTGATTTTTAAATTCAATTTTTTTGTTAATCAAGTAAGGTTTTTGGTGCATTTCTTATTATTTTTAATCATTTTATAATTTTAATATATTTTATCATTTTGTGTCTTTTATATATTTCATTTTGTTTAGTTGTTGAAATCATTATGTTAAAAAGTCACTCTATTAATTTTCATTGATTGCCTAATAATTAAAACAATAAAAAATTATCTATTATATTATATTATATTATATTTATTTATTTATTTATTATAATAAATGAATTATCTCTTATATCAGGTGATTATCTATAGTATTTATTTATTAATTTTTTGTAAAAAAACAATAAAGAAAAACATATAACAAATGTAATTTAAATAAAAAATTAAAAAATTCCGTGAATCTCACGGATGGGTATACTAATTTTGAAAATGTTCATCTTATCACGATATAAAATCTGCGCCGCTTTTTAACAACACCTTCTTTATGGGATGCCACATGACGACAAAATCGATTCTCCTTTTTTTTTTTTGTATCGTCGTCATTAATCAACTTAGCATGCGTTCACTTTTTGTTCTTCGTTAACTAACTTTTTCCACGAACAAAAAATCATGTGATAAAATCTTGTATCATTAAACACATGCGTAATTAGTCATTTTTTGTTCTTTCATTAACCAACTTTATTTCTATAAAAGTTGGTTAATGAAGAACAAAAAAAGTGATTAATTACGCAAAGTTGATTAATGATACAAATTTTATCACATTTGGAACTGGTTAATGTAAGAAGTTAAATGAACGATGTATACTAAAAAAAAAAAAAGAGACAAAAAGCATGATTTGATACTGTTCATAGATGGGCCTCGTAAATAGTATTCGATGTTAAAACAGGTGTAGGTACTGTACGTAATAAGATTATCGGGACCGTACTAATTTTTTCACTTATAAAACTCCATCTTTCTGCCACATGACACATTCTCCTTTTAATTCACTCCAAAATTTCCCGTGCCCCACTACTTTTCACATCCGGACTTTTTGGCTTTCAGCCTTTCACTTCCGCGTTCCGCCCTTCTTTGAGCCAGTACTTCTGTCTCTCTGCTATTCTTACGCAATTTTGACTTCTGTCTCTCTTCTATTCTTATGCAATTTTGACTTCTGTCAATCACTCAATCTCTGTCTTGGCAGTGTGTCTGTATCACGTCAAATTGGAATGATAATATGGAAGAAAAATTATATTTACATCTCGAATATTAGGATGTGTTTAGGAATTTAAAGGGGAAGGAAGGGAAAGGACTTAAAGGAGAAGGAAGAGAAAAAAAATGAAAGATTTATTTTATTTTTATTTGGAAGTGTAAATATTTTAGGAGAAGGAAATTGAATATTTAAGATATATTTTTATTATTTTATTCTTTATTTAAAAAATTAATATAATTAATATTTTATAAAAAATATTGAAGTAAAAAACAAAAAAAAATCTATATAAAATTTCTCATTATAATTTTTCTCCCTCTAAAAAACTTATCTCCAAATATTTTTTCTCTATAAAAAATTCTTTAAAATTATTTATCACTCTAAAAGTTAAAAAAAATTTCTAGAGAGAAATTTTTGTAAAAAACGTATTTTCTCTCTAAAAAATCTTCATTCGAAAAAATATTCTCTCTAAAAATCTAGTCTCTTTTCTAAAAATATTTTTTCTCTCTAAAAATATTGTCTCTCTCTCAAATTATTGTCTCACTTTAAAATTGTCTCTTATTCATTTTAAAATTCATTTTATTGACATATGTGAGTCTCAATTTCATTTTTTAAGTTTAACTAATCGTTTTAAAAAAATTATTCAAATATTATGATTTATTGTGTGAACCTTTAATACATATTTTTTAATTATATAGAAGTGTAAAAATAATAAGAGTCCTGTAACATCATTTTGCTCCTCAATTCTTAATAACATAAACATTGAATAATTGGGTCTTTAATAATAACAAGAAATATACACCAAAACATAAAATCATACATTAAGAAATGAGTTGTCTATAATAGCATACATATACATTATCAAAAAGTATCAAAATTATCCTCGGTTCAAACTTGATGAACACTGAATAACTGCCACTAGATTTTTTTTATGAAGAACCACACTAGATTTTGTTCAATACCTGTAAAATGAAAATGTTGACAAAATAATTTTGAGACCATCATATATTATATATAAAGTTAGAGATTATCAGAGTTTTTTATAACTTTTAATACCTATATTTACATGAACGTCGTCATCAACTTTGACATAGAAGTCAACATCCCATAAGTTCACAGCAGTGGCAAAGTATGTCTTTGTCTTTGCTGACAATTCAAGGTATCCTTCGACATGATTCTACATAAACAAAGTATAAAGACTTGAAAACCTGTGGCTTTTTTCCTTTTCCCTTCAAAAACTATGATCTTGTCAAGCCATTATAAAAGCAGTGAAAAAAAATGAGAAAAGGGACATGGGAGAGGGAAGCAGCAACGAAACAAAAAGAGGATCGCATAATATATGTCAAATTACCAGCCTCAAGAAATCTCCATGTTTTCTGTCCTCTGCTTCAATAGCTCTGTCTAGGATACCCCCTGATGTAGCACTAGATAAAGGAGAAAAAACCAGGTCAAATTTACAATTATCCAATATATTTGAGTTATGACTAATACACTGATGGATATGTGTACAATGAACTCTCTCAAAGATAATATTTTACAGCAGCTAGAAAACTAGAATTCTAAACACTAAAAATGCAGCTTGAAGACATGGTTATCTAGCTAATGTAATATTTTATTAAAGCATTTTGAACTGGGATTAAAACAAAAGCATGATAAAAGCGCCAATTATGCAATAAAATCATTGAGAGAGATGAGATAGCTACCTGTGTCCAATTACAAAGCGGATGATAATGCCCTTCTCTTCCTCTAGCTTCTTTCTTTTCTCACCTATTTTCCATGTTATCAAAAGAACCAATCATCACAAACCATAACCAATAAGAAATAGAATAACACCCCGTATTAATACCCAAAAAAAAATGTATATAGATTAACATAAGAACCATAACAGAAAACATTAGGAAATGAGATGAAATTATGAACCTTGTGGCATCCAGGTGGCACGAACTGAGTCTCTTCTTTTCCGGCTGCTAAATGCAGTATTAATACCTATGACCATTAGATACCTTCTGTTACCAGATGATTCGATCATCCTTATATCTTCTGGAACAGGAGCACCACTTCGTATAGACTCCTGAGCTGCCCTTGCAGCAGCTAATTCCATCTCTAAATTTGAAATAGTCTTGTCCAAAGTTCTACACGCAATACATTCCCATAAAAAGAGGCAAGAGGTGAAGTTCGTGGATTATTAGAAGCGACAATACCTTCAGTTTCCTGCTTACTCAATCAGTGTTCTATGACCACAGTTGGTATCAACCAAATCTGGGATGGCAATAAAAATCGTATGGTGGGGTAAATACGTGAAGGTTTCACATTTTTAAGAAGCTAAACAATATAGCATGCAATAAAATCTACTCTCATTTGTCAAACACATCTGGAATGCTCTACAAGAAGCGAGAAACTGAAGAGGAACTCAATCATCAGTCTCTCACTTTTTTAACCAACCAGTATGAAAGATATCATATAACACCTTTTCATAAGGCCAGTCTTATACTGAGAGAATGTCCGAGAACATATATTCTTTTTCATTTTTCATCTTTAAATTTTTAAAGTTAACCCAGAAATGTATCACACTCAATTATTAGAAACCAAGTCACAAGCATGAAGAATCATATATAGAAGCCAAATACAAATACAAATATAAAGTTAATCTAACTGCACAAATTAAATTTCTGCTTCACATGTTATGTTTTGATGGACTGGTTTATTATTCTCTAAATACATAAAAATTTCTCCAATTCTAGAGGGTTTTGAAAAACTGACTCCAAAGGGTAGGAGGAGGAGCTCGGCCTCCTCCCACCCACTCCACTCTATCAGCCAAAATACTCCCAAACAGATGGCTCTATCACCAAAAAACAACTTCACTACAGCCTACAGAACTCTTCCAAAAACAGCCTAAATTTGTCATAGCACTATTCATTTTCCTTCAATATATAACATAATTGTGTTAAAACAACTAAAACTAAAACAAAGGGAAAAACAAAGATGAAGATATGTCAAAAAAGAAGAATATTAAACCAGAAAAGCAAGCAACCATCTGATTTAACAATCAATCAAAAACTACAATTCAGCAAAAATATAATTCATCAAAACTAACAACGAACAACAACGTTTCAAAGAGAAAAAACTAAGTAGTATGAGAAGAGAAGAACCAAGTACCAGAATATACTTGAGATTGGTGGTACTGATATCATCTTTGGTCTCATATCTCATCAAATTCGTCTGACTTATGTCCAACAACAGAATCAGAGAAGAGAGGCAGAGAGCTTACTGAGGAATCGAGGGCAGAAGAGACGACACAAGACGATGAGCCCAGATGGTGGAGAGCGCAGAGACGGTGGAGACCGGAGAGGCGCAGCGAGCAGAGACGAGCAGACTAGCGCGTCGACGAGTACAGCAACGAGCGCAAAGACGAGCACAGAGACGAGCGTAGAGATGAGCGCAGAGAAGAGGAATCGAGGGCAGACGAGCGCAGGGGAGACGTAGGTAATTTTAGATCCAAACCCCCAAATCGGGGGAACTGAAAATGGGGGCAGACGAGGGCTTCCAAAATCCCCTTTTTCCCTTTCCTCTTATTTTTAAAATTCTCAAACAAAGGCTTTTCCACTTCAAACCCCTCCCTTCCTTCCCTTTCCTTTCTAATCCTCACTCTCAAACACACACTTAGAGATTTGGCTTAATTATATTTGATTTTTTATTTTAAAATTATATTAATTTTTCTTGAGATTAATATTATTATTATATTAAATTTTTTTTTAGATTTATATTATTATTATATTAATTTTTCTTTAATAATTACATTTATCTCTCATAGAGAGATTAGTGTAAAGATATAAATAAGAAAAATATTAATTAAGTGTAATTAAATTAAATTTTATAAGAGATCAATCTAGTTTTTCTTAATATTTATAGTTGAGAAGGTACACATAGTGCAAGCTCCAGACTTGTATATTCTTCAAAATAATATTAGAAAAGAAAAATCTCTAGTATCATAAGTGGTTTAGGTGTCACTGTCTCAGTGAATACATCTTAGTTGTAAAGTTAATCTAATAGTGAAAATTAATTACTAATTACCTACACAATAGGTTAAATTTTTACAATTGTAATCAACTCCCTAAGCAATAAATCTTTAGAATTTTAACCATACAATCTTGTATTACCATTTCCTAACCTTCATCTTCCCCAAAGTCAATGGATGAGTACTAAGTTTTCTATCACAAATTTTATTTGAGATTTTATAGTGGTTTTTTTTAATTAATCTGCACAATAAACCTTACAGTGACTAAGTTGATTAGGGTTCATAATTCAAATATCTATTTTTGGATGCTTTGAGCTTAATAGAAGTAAATATGCTTTAGGAAAATAATATTTGCTAGTGTTCGTTGATGACACAATAGCAAGATCTGGCAAGTGTTCCTTGTTTTCAACAAATGTTTTCTCTTCACATACGGTTATGACGACGATTCTAGTCTCTAACCACCATATAAGAAGGTCTATGTATTTTCCATTATCAACGACATCAGATGCTTCAAAATCGGACGGAGCATTAGAGGGGTTATACTGCGAGTGGTCTCTGAAGACAGCGGTGAAGAGCAACTCGATGCAAGTCTTAAAGTTGTAGAGGTTCCGAGACCTAAAGCTTTGCAGTAGCAATAAGGGCAAGGTTGCTTTCGTGTTCTTTAACCCACCGTTGGCGAAGCAGGAGAAGGCGAGCTCTGGCAATAAAAGACGTGTCGTCGCGAATAAGGTGAAAGGGAAATGGCGCTGTGAAATCGAAAAAATATTTTATATTTAATATTAACTACTAAATTTAAATTTTAGAAGTGTTAAGATTAATTTCAAAATTTAAAATTTTAATTTTAATTTTTATGTAATGTTTATTGTATTTTGAAAAATTCTAAATTAAAATTCTAATATATATATTATTATTTATCTATTATTATTAGAAAGGGTATTCCTTAATTTGGTGTTTAATTTTTGTTTGTTTTATAATTATTATTATTAATTATTTATTTAAAAATTTAAAGATAAATATGAAAGAGGATAAAATTAAAATTATATCTTATTAATCATTTAAAGATTGAGGGATAAATATATAAAAAAAATTTAAGTGTAATATAACACACAATAAATTATTAATTTTTGAAGTATTAAATATTCATTTTATAAAATAATATTTTGTTTACCAAAAATAACCCATAATCATTATTTATAAATCGTAATATAAAACAAAATAAATATTACGAAGATTTTTAAGTATTAAGTATTAAACTAAGTAGACTATAAGATTGATTATCAAACTAATTTCACAAGCTTGTATTGGTCATTTAGTTAGGTTAAACTAAACTAAAGTAGCAAGTATTAATTTTATATAATAAGATTAATTGGTCTTTCTTTAATCATGGATTATACTAGTTGTCATTAATCATAGACTATGAATATTTCTTTACGCATAGATAATACAATTGGTCACTAAGCATGAACAATGAGTCTTTCCTTAAGTATGAATTATACTATTAGTTACTAATCACATAGTATAGTTCTTTGCTTAAGCATGAATAATACAATTAATCATTAAATCAATGATCCTTTCCTTAATCACTAATCATTAAGTATGGGTATTTTCTTAAACATGAATAATACAATTAGTCACTTATAACGGACAATGAGTCTTTTCTTAATCATAGATTATACTATAGTAACTAATCATAGACAATAGGCTTTTTATTAACCATGAATTATAATATTAGTCATTAACCGTAGATTATGTGTTGTTCATTAAGCATGAATAATATAATTAGTCACTAATCATGGACAATAGGATTTTTCTTAAGCATAGATTATACTACTAGTTACTAATCATAAACATCCATAAGCATGGATTATATTATTAATCACTAAACATGGACAAGAGGTCTTTCCTTAAGTATAGATTATATTATTAGTCACTAATCATGAACAATGAGCCTTTCCTTAACCATGGATTATAATATTGGTCACTAATCATAGAATATGGGTCTTTACTTAAGTATAGATAATACAATTAGTCACTGCTCATGAATATATTATAATCTTAATTACTAATCATGGATTATAGGTCTTTCCTTAAGCATGAATAATACAATTAATCACTAATCATAGACAATGAGCCTTTTCTTAATCATGGATTATACTATTAGTTCTAATCATGGACAATGGGCTTTTTCTTAACCATGAATTATACTATTAGTCATTAATCATAAATTATGGGTCTTTCCTTAAGCATGGATAACATAATTAGTCACAAATCATGACTATAGGTTTTTCCTTAAGCCTGAATTATACTATTAGTTACTAATTATGGACATCCTTAAGCGTAGATTATATTATTAATCACTAATCATGGACAATGAGTATTTCCTTAATCATGAATTATAATATTATTCACTAATCATAGATTATGGGTCATTCCTTAAGCACGAAAAGTACAATTAGTCACTAATAATGGATAATGAGTTTTTTTCTTAACCATGGATTATACTATTACTTACTAATCAGAGACAATTAACTTTTTCTTAATCATGGATTATAATATTAGTCATTGCTCATAGACTATAGGCTTTTCTTTAAGCATTGATAGTACAGTTAGTCACTAATCATAGACAATAGGCTTTTTCTTAAGCATAAATTATATTATTAGTTACTAATCATGGACATCCTTAAGCGTGAATTATACTATTAATCACTAAACATGGACAAGGAACTTTTCTATAAGTATGGATTATATTATTAGTCACTAATCATAGACAATAAATCTTTCATTAACCATGAATTATAATATTAGTCACTAATCATATACTATGAGCCTTTTCTTAAGTATGAATAATACAATTAGTCACTAATCATGAATAATGAGTTTTTCCTTAAGTATGGATTATACTGTTAGTTACTAATCATGAACATTCTTAAGCATGAATTATGTTATTAACCAATGTATTATCCTTACTTAAGCAAATACCTATTTACAATGATTATTGACTATTACTATATCTCATGCTTAAAGAAAAACTTAATGCATAATTAGTGACTAATTGTATTATCGACGCTTTAGGAAAGGCTAATGATTATACTATTAATCACTAAACATGGATAATGAGCTTTTCCTTAAGTATGAATTATAATATCAGGGCCCGTTTGGTACGAAGGATATGATAATACCTGATAGTATTAGGCCTGATAGTATAAGGCCTAATATGTAATGATTGAAGATATTAGGGTGTTTAAAATTGTAATGGAAAAGTCTTTATAGCAATTTATACATTAAAACTCAATCAGGTCTAATCCTACCTCCTAATGATTGATTAAGTTATCCATCATTTTAATGTATAAAAGGGATTTGATGAATAAGTTTATACAATACAGTATTTGTACCAAATAACTGATATAATTATAATGTATCGTATTAGCTTATCCCATTAGGTCGAATACAACATGTCAAACAAGTCCTTAGTCATGAATAATGGATAATGAGACATTCTTTAAACATGGATTATAATAGTAGTCATTAATCATAGACTATGAGCCTTTCTTTAAGCATGAATAATACAAATATTTACTAATCATAGACAATGAACATTTCCTTAAGTATAAATTATACTATTAGTCACTAATCATAGATATCCTTAACCATGGATTATGCTATTAATCACTAAAAATGGATAAGGAACCTTTCTTTTATCATGAATTATATTATTAATCACTAATCACGGACTATGGACATGATTCGTGACTAATTATACTATTCATGCTTAAACAAAGATTCATTATCCATGATTATTTACTACTAGTATAATTCATGATTAAAGAAAGACCTTATGCATGATTAGCGACTAATTGCATTATCCAAGCTTAAGGAAAGACTCATTATCCATGAATTGTGAGTACTAATATAATTCATGCTTTAAGAAATGTCCAACGCTAATTATTAGTGACTAATTGTATAATTTATACTTAAGAAAAGACTCAATATCCATGATTAGTAACTATTTGTAGTATCCATACTTAAGAAAAGACTCAATGTCCATAATTAGCGACTAATTATTATAAATTATTTTTATATAAAATTCTTTTAAAATACAAAAAAAAAGAAACTAGAGAGAAGAGTAAATGGATAGAAAAAGTGTATTTTCAATATGTACGTTTAGATGAAAAGAAAATGAGAGAAAAGAATATGAAAGTCAGATAAAAAATTAAGAGAAGAGAATATAAAATTATGCAAAATAACATATATATTCTTATCTTTTATATAATGAAATTCAAAATAATTTTTTTTATATATCTCTAAATTAAACGTATTATTTTGTAAATTGTATAGATTACTATATGTTATAATAAATATTAATTTAAAAATAATTCATTAATATTTTAATTATGATAATTAATTTAAAATCTTTTTTTAATAAAATATTTAACACTAATTATTTATGATATTTTATCTAAAGCCCCAAATAAAAAAAAGTACAAAAAGTGAGTTATAATGATATTACAAAAAGATGTAGTATAGCATGTTATCAAAAGTTGTGGACCTCGTTATTTTTACACATGTCACACACTTATTAATGTGTCAGTTGTGGTGCCTAAACCACCAAAAGGTGTTTGTTGTACGAGAGAGCTCACCTACTAGAAAGAGCCATTTAGTTAGGATTATTCAATGTAACAACTTCTAATTGTTTATATATGCTTAAGAATTTTTATATCTAAATCAAGTTATATTACAAGAGACCGTATATAATTTTTTTTTTCATATTATTATATATTTTTTAACAAGTTAATTTAAATATATTATCAATGTAAAATTTATTACACTACCATTTAATTTTATATTATCACGCATACATTATGAAAAATGTTTAATTCTCACAATAATTATTTAAAAGTTACATATAAAATAATGTATGATTATTTAATAGTGTAAAAAATTTTATATTAACAATGCATCAAAATTAAATTCATTTTAAAATTTGTACACAATTATATCAATATATTTTTAGTTAAAATGCAAATTATGGTTCTTAGATTCAAATTTTTTGTTAACCAAGTAAGGTTTTTGGTGCATTTCTTATTATTTGTAATCATTTTATAGTTTTAATATATTTTATCATCTTGTGGCTTTTATGCATTTTACTTTGTTTGGTTTTCTAAATTTATATGTTCAAAAATCACTCTATTAATTTTCATTTATTACCTAATAATTAAGTCCATAAAATTATCTACTATATTGTATTATTTATTATTTACTCTATTATAGTAAATGAACTATCTCTTATATCATGTGATAATAAGTAGTTTTAATTCATAAATTATTTTTTTAAAGAAATAATAGAGAAAAAGAACTATCAAATGTAATTAAAATTATTTTAAAAAAGTTTTTACTTAATCACTACATTCATCCCAAAATTGTGTAAGCAATTTAGTCAAAGACAAAAAATGTAATTAAAACAAAATAAAAATAAAAAAGTGGTTGGCATGAATAAAATGGTGGAAGAGACTAATTTCCCAAAGCTAAGTTACTTTTTTTTGGGTACATCAAAGCTAAATTAATTGCATAAGATGGTGAAGGAGACCTTAAGACCGTATCCGGTTGGACCATTAATCCCCCGAAAGTTATAAGAGGAGATGCTGTGACTGATGGCCATTATATAGGGAGAAAATCACATATCTTGATAAATATGTGGGCAATTGGGCGAAATCCTACGATATGGTCAGATAACGTTGTAGTGTTTTATCAGGGAGGTTCTTCAACAACAATGTTGACCTTCAAGGACATTTGAAAAATTTGGCCTCACGATACCAAGAGCTAAGCACTTGCTATATTTCAATTCATCGTCTATCTGGTGCAGCTCATCATAATTAAATTGAGGTCAGGTCTTAAGGCGCAAAATACAGCAAGCAAATATGTTGTTATATATACAAGGGCTTATGTTTATTTTTCAAGGTTATATTGTTTGCTAGGTTTACCTTATTAAGCTTTCATTTGGTATTTAGTTTTCTTAATACTTGATATACCCTAATGTATTTTTACATAGCTTAAACTACAAATTTTTATTCAGCTGAAATTTAACTTAGAGTTGATGCTTTGGTTATGTTTTTATTATTTTAAAAGGGTGAGTTGGTTAGAGTGAATTTCAAAAGTCAAAACAATGGTATTTTGGTCTCATGGTTAGAGGCGATAATTACTCAAGTTAGGTTTTTTTTTTAAAGTTTTTTAGAGTATTCTCACTTAATGAGTGAGAGATTAATCTTTTAAAATAAGATTAGATGTCTAAGTAGAGACTCCTCTCAATTATGTTATTTCTATATACATGAATTTTAAAATTAAACCTGAAACTACATACTTTAAGAACTCGAATATCTTTTACTCGAACCAACACCAAGTTAGTAACAACATTTACCATTTGAAGACATGGTTATCAACTTTTACCATTTCAATTACCCAGGGCCAGGGATGCAGTTGGGCCTAGTTGCAGTTAAATTTGTTCTAACTCAGTTACTTCACTAGTTTGATTGGGAAGATCCTTGTGGTTTCTGGGATGTGTCTTGGTGAATTGGACATGAACTAAAAATTCGGTTTTTCAATATCGAGAGCTAAGCACTTATTTGCTATCCCAACTTATCATAAACTTAGTCAAGCTCGTAATGTCACTTGGAGTTGGCTCAAGTGATTCAGGTAGAAGCACATTATAGATAGGCAACCTTAGATGTCAAACTAGAAAAATAGCACACCACATAATTAGAATGGATTTCCAAAAACAGTCCAACGGATCAAAAGGTACTGGGCCACAGCAATAGGCAACCTTAGATGTCAAACTAAAAAACAGCACACTACATAATTAGGATGGGTTTCTAAAAACAGTCCAATGGATCAAAAGGTACTCGGCCACTGCCTATCTTTTTGCTTGATTCACCAAATTGAAAACATCCAAAAAGGACCCAACAGGTTGTTTTTATTCCATTTTGTGGATCGTTCTAGACAAGTTTGGTCCAATGTAGGTTTTTATATGAATGAACCATTACAGACACAAAAAAACAAAAAAAAAAAAACAGTATTACATTACAATTTATTACTCCAAATGAACTTAACAAACATGGACACACTATTTTAGTGTGATATTCGTGGGCATGTGTTCATATCAAATATATAATGACACACATATGACATGTGTATTGTATGTGTTCTGTAAGTGTTTAATTAAAAAAAAATAGTTTAGATATATTTGAGACATTACAATATATGATTAATTTAAAATTAAAAAAACTTAATTATCATTTAAAATAAAAAAGTAAAAAAATAATGATATATTCAATTACCAATTATTCATTATTCAAGTTTAATTATTCAATTATCAGTATAATTTATTTTAACTAGACCACAATATTTTTCACTGTGAGATCATCCTTCCCATCTAGTTATCAACATTCGACTACGACTAAGTTATCATGTCAATGGTGGAGAGCAACATGCAGTTAATTCTTAGATACTCCCTTTAGTTTTTTTTTTGTACATGTATTTGTATCTAGTTAGTTCTATTATGATAAGTTAGTTTCGAAGAATTTTTGTAAAATATTAATAGAAATGATGTTCCATGTTTTTGTGAGAAACTTACCAGATAACAAATAATGACACATATGATACATGTCAATATATATATATTTTATAATTTTTTGATTTTGATGTGTCCCTTATTTGTGTTAATGTCTATGTTTCATAAGAACTTATCCTCTATTTGGAAGGATGATAAGAGATAGACTCTTAAGGAATAAAAAGATTAATTTTATTAAATATGTATTTAGGAGTGGCTTAAAAAGAGTGTTTTTTCCAAATTTTAATTTTTTATTCCGTTCAATTGAGGATTAAAGATGAAATATTATAAATTTTCTTCCCCTCCCTTATTAAATTTATTAAACAACTAAACAATAAAGTAACATATTTTATTTTATTTCACTCTTTTTAACCTTTCCATTCTATTCCATTATAAACCACTCTCATTTACCCTTATTAAAACTCCGGAACATACACTAAACGAGAAGACAAGTCAAGCTCCTCTTCTTTTTTCCCCCATTTTTCAACGGCATTGGTTGGGTGTGGTTGTGGTGTTACTGTCTCTCTCTCTCTCTCAACTTAATCCAGAATTCATTGACCGATACATACCATCCGATCCAAGTCAAGTCTTCGTCTGAGTACGCTGCAGCTTGTAAAAAATGTCTATAATATGAATTTGAAGGCAAGATGCAAAAGATGACTTTGAAGTTTGAACCTCAAGCTGGAGGAGTATTTATGGGCAGGGCACATATGGCTTCATAGACCAAGTCCAATAACTACATAGGCTTGCCTTTGCAACTCTCAGTCGAAGAGATTTCAAAAGGAGAAGGTTTTTCACCTAACTGTGTCACAAACTCATATTAGGATTGGAGAAACCGAGGAATCGTTTCAATTACAGCAGGTAATTTCTCCTTTTTCTGGAATGATTCTTTTTGTGTTGTGAGTTGGTGTGATTTTGGATAACGGTTAGTTATGCTTTGAAATTAAGGAATTCATGATTTTGTCCTTTCTTGATTTAGTAAAATGATGGAATTTTGGGACAAATTAGTGTACTGTGGATGCTAGTGTTTAGTCTGAACAACAATTGATCGGTCGAGTTAAACTGGATATATATATATATATATATTTGTGTGTGTGGGTTTTGGGCACCCCAAAAGTGGTTGTGTTTAACATTTCCAATTCTATAGTAAACTTTTGTTATTTGTCTTTGGAAGAGTGTCATCAAAATTTTAACTGGCCAGAAGAGTTTGTGAGATTGGTGAATGATCATATAGTCTTTGCATGGACAGATTCTTGCATACCTTGTCTCGACTAACTCAGTAAATAATTTATTTATTATTATTTTTAATATAAAATAATTGTTTCGACATAGATGTATATAACTATCTAATGTAAAATGATGATGTATCATGTGTTTATTACCTTAATGTACATTCCTTTGCATGATGCACTTGTCTATGCTAATTTATATCAGTTATTTGAGTGTATAGAAAATATTTTATGCTTTGAATGTTCAAATTTTCTTTTAGTTTACGTTTTTTTGAGCTATTTTGATATTTGAAATCTTTTAAGCATGTTCTGGGTTTTATGAAAACCTTTTGGCCTATCATTACTTATGTTTAAAAAAAAGGGAACATTTTTGTGCCAAAAAGAATTAACTTTTTCGTCGAATATTTTACTTTCTTTTTTGGTAAATAATCGAATATTTACTTTATTTCAAAGAAAATGGGTAAAGTTTACTAAAAAAATCTACAGGAAAGTAAACAATGTTGAAAGTTGAAACAAAAAAGGATACATTGCTCTTTCAAATGCTCATCAGATATAAACATTGAGAGAACGTAAAAAACAATAAATTATTCAATTATAATATACCCAATCAAATAACAAAGGACTACATGTCAGCTCTCAAGAAAAGAAAGAGATAAGATACACTTGAATACATATAATTGATTTAATTAAAGTTACGTTGAGCGAGTTTTTAATATTTTTATATTAATCATTTCGTCCACTTTTATTTATTTATTTTAAAATTTTATTTTGTTTAATATATGTTCATTTAAAAAATTAGAGAGTATTTATTAATTTTTTTAAATTTTATCTTCATATTTTATTATCTCTTATAAATTTAATAAATAGATATTAATTAATTTTTATAACTTCTTAAAATTAACTATTATTGTCAATTCGTGAAATACGTACTTTTTGTTTAATCAATTAATTAAATTTATTTAGCTTAATTAAATGAGAGAAAAGATAATTTAGTCATATTAATTATTTTTTATTGTTTAACACATTTAATAAAATTTTAATTTATGTTCATTAACCTTAACAGATAGATAAAAATAAATGGAATGACTATCTTTAATTAAAAATCAATTAAAAATAAACTCTTTGATTAAATTGTGTTCGCTATATGTAAATAAGATAAAGTACAAACGAGGGGTTTGTTTGATGTAAATGAAATTTTTATTATTATTTTAATAATTAATTATTATATAATTGATTATAATAAAATTAATTTTATATTTGAATATATTAATTAAAAAATAATTTTAAAATATTTTATTTTATTTGAATGATATAAAAATAATTATTTTTATATATTAAATTACAAAAAATATAAAATAATTAAAAAATTATTTGATTAATGATAAAATGATATTTACATTTCAAAACTTTTAAAATAATCTATAATATAGAATAATAAGTTTCAAGTTTATGAAAAAAATTATTATAATACATTAAATTTGATGTAAAAATCGAAACTAAATTACCTAAACATATTACGAATAGTAAAAACAAAAAATATAACTTTTTAACCCAAAAAAGATGATTTGAAAAATAATCCAAAATAAACATGCACTAAATATAATCTCTGCTGTCTATTTTGAAAATTTCTAAATCTGCCCTCTAAACACGTATACCTTCGGTGCCCAACTTTCTTGCAGTATTTTGGTATCCATAAAAACATGTGCCCTCCTGGTTGTTGAGGAACTCAAATATCTACTTGTGGAAACATAATGGTACTACAACCAATGACATAAGAACATTGATCATGATCCACCACTACCAGAATGCAGCGAGAAGGGTCCAAAGGAGTGTCTCACAAGCAAGTATACGATAAAAATGGAAGATAATAGTAATTGCCCAGGTATTGTTATCTGTTTGAAGGATTATTTTTGCAGCTAGTGCAATAGGATGAGTAAATATAGCCACTAGTAAAAGCGACATATTTGCACTTGGTTCTTGAAAAGGATTGGTACTCGAACCTTCAAACTTAATTTCAATTAGAGTTCCGAGCAATGTGATGAGAAGAGAGCATGGAGTAAAACAAAGAAACTGTAACAATAATAACAACAATCAAGTCTTTTTTCACTAGGTGGAGTCGGCTACATGGATCAAATAATGTCATTGTGCCTTATCATAAACTAAGTTTTTAGATATGTTATTCAGATCTAAATCTTTTTTAATCATTTCACCTATAGTCTTTCTTGGTCTTCCTCTACTTCTAGCTATTGGACTATTATCTACCTGATCTACTCTTAAAACAAAGAAACTGCACAACATTTAAAAAAAAAAAAGAATTGTTATCAGACCAATAAATAGAACTGGAATGGGAGGGTTTTAAAAAATTCAGTGCTCAAAAAACAGAATAGACCACCGATTTGGTTTAATTTAATCAAGTTTATAGATATAAAAAACAATTGTATGATTTAGTTCACAGTCTGGTTTCAGAACAATATATATAGAGAAAAGAGTAAATAATAAATTTAATTCCTAAACATGATATCATCAAACGTCATCAGATTATATACTATGTGAGAAATTGTTTTAAAATCTTTAAATCATTATTTTATAGAATAAACATATAAACATATATAACATGAGGGGACATATATGGTTGGAGGAATATTTATTGTAAGAAGTGAAAATAGTGAATCTTGACTATTAGATCTTATATGAATGGTTAAGATTATAACATAAATGCATGTAGCTTTTTTAATTAGTCACATGACATTTAAGTAATTTTTAATCTTGATCATCTATATATGATTGTATGATTAAAATTTACTCCTATCACATTCTCACAATAACAACTCATCTCACTAGATATGTCTCGTATAACATGAATATTGAAATCATAAGTGGCATATATATATATATTGGGGAGGGATCAATTTATAACAGTGTAAATCAAAATCACTCTTACACTATTGAATAACTTTTTATTAAATATTTTTATCACAAAATTTATCATTGGATTTGAAAGTTCCTGTCATATAGATCATATCTATAAAATTTTACATTAATTCAAAATTATTCAGTAGTTCATTGACATACGTGCAAGATTAATGTAATATATACTTTTGAAATATATGAAAATAAGAATCACTTGATTATATTCTTATTGATATTTAATTTTTTTAAGATTTGACACAAATGATTAAGGTGTTGAATAGTTATAATTCAACGGTTGGATTGATAAAAATTACATTTTTTAAGAAATTATTAAGTAATGTAAATATATCAAGCATTACATATGTGTAAGTTGATCCATTCTCATATATATTAGGAGTTGAGATAGTTTTGTGAACAAATAATGAAAGAAATTAACCTCAACAAGAACATTGATTAAATATATGTAGTAGACAAACTATTGTTCTGTGCATATTAAAATATATTGAATTTGTAAAAAAGAATAAGATTTAAAAATCTAAAAAATCATATGTCATTAATACACAAAACTATAGTTGCTCAATGTACTTTTATTAATACAGAAGTTCTTTAAACTTGTTCACTACTTGAGTCACATCTTGTAAGTTAAATCATTTTCTTTTTTGGTGTATACCTCTTGATATCTAGATGTTGCATTGGTCCTGACTAATTTAGAGTAAAATACATCATAAAACTTATTCAACCTTAAATTAAAAAAATATTAGTTAAACAAAATTAAAAATATAAAATATATTAATTACATTATTATTAATGTTTATTAATAAATATATTTAAAAAAACAAAATTTAACTTCAACTATTCTCTCAAACCCTGTAATTACTCTCTATATGTCCATTAAGGCTGCGTTTGGTGGACAGGATAAGGAGGACCTGATAGTATAAGTTTATACTATCAGGTCTTATCAAGTATTTAGTAGTTTAACCTGATAGTATAATTAAATCAGGTTAAGCTTTTTTATCCTATTCTGACCTGATTATTCTCTCCTCTCCCCTACCATATGATAAGAACTGATAGTATATCTCTTTCCATTTTACCCCTCAACTTCATCCCTCTCACTCAAGCCTCTCCTTCTCTGCCATCACCATCTAATCTCCATGACTCGCAAGAACCCATCACCAAAGTCACATCCAACCATTCCATCCCGACAACTCAGACCACCACCCCTCCACCACCACCCCTCCACCGTCACCCCTACAAACCAATCGGATAATTAGTTCCCAAAAAAAAAAAATCAAGTATGACCAAAACAAAAAAAGAAATATCAAGAGAACTCGAAAAATGAATGCAGATCAAACAGTTAGAAAAACAAAAACTATCTCAATAATACAAAAATCAAAGATTAAACTGCAACAAAAGGCACAGCTTCTTTGAATATTGGTGGTCGTTAGCGTCGTAGCGAGAGGTGGTTATCCGCTCGTCGATGTTGCAAATGTAGTGGTCGTCGCCGTCGTGCAAACATACATATCACTCGTCGGCGTCGCAGAGATGTGGTGGCTACTCCATCATCGTAGAGTGGCGAGCAACAACAGTAATGGTTAGGGGAGAGAGTCATTGGAAAAGTGATAATCAGGAAATGAGGTTAAGAAATGATGAAATGTTGCAAATGAAATCAAAAGGAGACAAAGGCAGAACAGAGGGGTTGGGGTCATGGGTATGGTGGTTGGGTGTTGGCTGTGAGGGTAGAGGATGGTGAGAAAGTATAGCCAATCGGAGATGGTGAGAAAGATAAAGGATAATATAGTCATAGCAAATAGTTATATATACTATCAAATTATTTATATTATGTGCACCAAATGTTTGATAGTATAAGCATTTATCAGCTTATTTATACTATCAGACTTTATCCTATTACTATATACTATCATATCTTATACTATAAGGTGTACCAAACGCAGCCTAATTTAATTAAGTGGAGTTAGAAGTAACAAATGAAATGTAATTAAAAGAGTTAGAGGGAAGGGATAGAGGGAAAATGTTGAACTCAAGTTTTGTTTTATTTAAAATAGGGCATTTGTCAAAATCTACAAATTCTATTGTTAATAAAATAATTATAAATCATCCTACACAATCTTTTTATTAATCTTTTTAATTATTAAATGAAGAAAATATTAAATATTTTTTATGTTTTTAAGATATTAAATATATTTATTTTTTTATTAAATATTTTTTATTTAATATTAGAAGGATTATTAAGAGAAATTTTTAAGAAGATATAATAAAACTCTTGTTAATATATAGAAACTAAAACCAATCATTAGATCGAAAATGATTGATATAACGGCGTGAGAAATGCTAGAAGAGGAATACTTCCAATTAAAAAGAAAGGGGATACTTAAAAAACTTTAAATTTAATTTTATAAATAATGAATTATAAATATTACTTTAGATTAGTACTTCATTCTAAAATATTTTAAAAGAAAAAGGGCGTGCTACAAGAGTAGAAAAATGCTTTTATTTTCTTGAAAATGGATTATATATGTATAGGAAGTGTATCTGGTTAGAATAATGTTTATTATAAGAGGTAAGATGAGTGAATTTTGATCATTGAACCTCACACATAAAATGTATGTAATTTTTTTAAATGATCACATAATTTTTAAGTAATTTTTAATTTTAATTATTTATGTATGATTGTATGGTCAAAATTTATTCTTCTAACTCTCTCATAATAAAAATTTCTCTCACTAAATATGATCCACACACATATATATATATATATATATATATATATATATATATATATATATACAATGGCGGAAGTTGATAAAATAATTTTGGAGGACAAGTATTTTAAGTAAAATTTCAATACTTAAATGTTTTAAGCACTATAAGATTGATTGGTATAGTTAGGTTAAAATCTCACCACTTATAACATATTTTTATTTTGATATTCTAACCATAGTCATAATCTAAATTATTAGTTTCCAGAAAGTAGATGAAATTATCACAAAATAGTTCTTTAGCAGGCTAATCATAATTTTTTTCGAAATATATTAGTACACAAAAACCGTTCTCTTAATTTTTGTTGCTATCATGGTAAAAGTAAAGGACGATTGAGTTATATAATTAGCAATATTGATTTTTTTGTTAAAGTTCTATCGTATATAAATTTTCTCAAATGATTGTAAGCAAGATACCTATTTTTCTTTGTCAATAGAAAACAGAAAAAGAATAAATGAGAGTACACAAAAATTAATTTCCTCCTTCCACCACGCGATCAATGAAACACCAAAATTATTCTACATGGTTAAGATAAATAGGGGAAAAAAAGATAACTGAACAGAAACTATCATTAATATTAATAATACCATTAAAAAATATGTATCTTTACATTTAATGAGGTCTCAAAAACACAATTGCGTAGCTATCATAAAAAAAAAAAAAAACACACTCAAACTTTCTACTCCTGTATATACTCCTACTATTAACAAATTTAGAAAAACTTTGGGACTAGCAAATTACATGGCTAAAATCATTGGTCATTTGTAAATCTAAAATCCTTAAACTAACCGCTGAACAATTAAATTTTATTTTATAAATGTAAAACACAACGAAGCAAAAGGACCTATTTTTTTAATGAAATTCTGTGCTTTCAATGAGATGCCATAATTAGATCTTGTCACAAATTGGATATAGAAATGAAGACAGCAAAGGATTTCAGGAAGTAGATCAAACCACAAGATGATGCTATAAGCTTTTAAGTATACACGATGTGTGGTAGCAACAACAGATCAATAAACTTTACGGGAAGAAAGAATCATATGATGAAAGCAAAGAAACAACCAAGAAAAAATAGGAGGAACGTAACAAGAAGCACCTTAGCGTCTGACTCTCTGGTGTTGTGCCTGTGCTACTGCCTGTCATCCTTTGATATGACCAAAAATGAAAGGACAATAGTCTGTTGATTGTTGTCCCACACCGACCAAGATTATGAGCGTCTGTAGGGTTTTATGAAGCGAACAAGATCAGCTAAGCAAGCATGGAACAAGAGAAAGATATTGGGTTTAATGAAGAGGAGGAAACCATACATGAATTTAGTTGGAGGGGGAATATCGGCTATTGGTCATACTAAAAAAAGGAAGGGAAATTGAGTCCATGATTTCATAGGAGCTTTATGAACGTCACTGTCAAAGCTAGATCATGTATATGAATTCACAGGGGGTTCATGAACGTCACTGTTAAGCTTGAGCAAGTATATGGGGTTTAATAACGTCACTGTCAAAGCTTGAGCAAGTATATGAATTCATAGGGGGTTAAAGTAGAGACCATTCAAACATGAATTTACTAAAATTACAGTGGGAAGTCTGGGCCTATTAGTCACACTAAAGAAGGGAGGGGGATATTTGGGTCGTGTTATCCTCACAGTTTGTGTCACTGTCAACGTTGTCTGATTGTGTATTTGTGTTGCCCGTCATTAGAAATTCTAAGCTCAAACTTTCTCTCACTGTCAAAGTTGTGTGATAATGTTGCCCCTTCATTAGAAATTCTAGAATCACAGCATTTTGTGTCACTTTCAACCTTGAGTGGTTGTTTTACCCTTCATTAGAAATTCTAAGCTCACACTTTCTGTTATCATTACAAATTACTGTCAACCTTGAGTGGTTGTATTACCCTTCATTAGAAATTCTAAACTAAACAGTTTCTGTTACCATTATAAATCGTGTTTGTATCACTGTCAACCTCGAGTCGTGTTACCCTTCATTAGAAATTCTAAACTGTGTTACCATTACAAATGACATGTCATGTTCTTTAGAAATTGTTAAACACCTTTATACGTCGTTATAACGTTCAACCCCTCCTGCGCCCCTTGTACTTCCAAATGAGACTGACTCTCATAACTCCATATCACCACCGATTGCAGTCATCCGAGCGCCAGCTTCGAAGAGAAATGTACATCCTTCGCTGAACGGCTTCCCTTCACGTAGTCTAGTACATTTAATTTTCTTTTGTTATTAGTATGACTAAATAGTTAGAAGGATTTAAATAATTGTTAATAGACGTTATTATTGACTAATGTTTTAATTAGTTATTTCTTATTCAGAGTGCTTGCTTGGAGTATTAATTAATTAATATTGTTATTTAGATTAATGGGTGAAATTGTGATGAGTTCTGATAGAACAGAAAAACCTTTAACTCTTTCACTTGCACCAAAACATAGGAAAATCATAAGAAAACAAATAATGACAATATGCAGATTGATCTAGCTGGACATCTTGGCTTGATTGCTAGATTATAGCGCTTGAGAGGCATAGAATCTAACATCAACATCTGAGCCACCTTCATTGTCTAAATGCCATTTAATCATGACAAATTATAAGAAAGCTGCATTATTCACCCAAAAATAAGAAGAAAAAAAGAAAGAAAGAAAGCTGTATTGCTTTTAGAATATTATGAGGAATGGAACAATGCATTATGATATCATGCATTTCATATCATTCCTTACTGCGCCACAAGCTTTAAAAAGGCAAACAAAATTCTGGCTATAAGTATTGGGACCAAATTTTACCAAAGTGATATTGTTACCAACAGCCAGCTTACCCTTTAGCTTGTTAAGTTTAGCTATTTTAGCAAGTAAAAGTTTTCAAACTGTTAAAGAGAATTCAACAACCAACCAATTCAAAGTAGCATAATGAATATATCCAATCAACAATAATCCAGATCTCAATATTTGTCAACCAAATTAATATTGGAAACAGATCTAAATAATTTTCAAGATATAGGTTTGAGAGTTCTTCTAGAGGCATGTTCATATAATCAGGGCATCAGTGGAAAGAAGTATTAAAGATGAAATTTGAAACTTTAAGCGGAGGTTACTTAAGAGACTCATCAACAATTGGAATGAGAGACACTTCAACACTTTAGCTACATCCAATTTGATATTGGGTAGTGGGTACCCTGCAAGACACATTGTGAGCACTGGTTCAAATAAAGAGATATAAGAAGTGAAAGTTGTGCAATTTTACCTATCTTTTGATGCATTGATGACCAGAGGGAGCAGTTTTGAACAAGTAATTTCTGAGCCCAGAACAGGAGTTAGCTGAAAAATTGCATATAAAATCGTCATCCGATACAAATAGTGTGGATCTTTACTCATGTCCAAAACCTGTAGAAAAATGATAAAACAGTTGTTTGGATGAAAATGAAATAGTGAATATCCCACCGATCATATTTGACATAAGCATTCATGATGTATAACAACAGTAAGAAATAAAAATACCCAGTTAAGGAAACATTTGTGTGACCTCTGATAGTGCCAGGGCCCAATGTTACCATCGATACTTTTTTTTTTTTTTACTTAAATGTTTGCCAGGACAAAGCCCTACGAGTTGAGTCAACATATTGAAAGCATTGGTTTACAGGATGTCCGGTCCTATCATTGATTTTACATTCCTTTTCTACAGTTTAAGTTGAACTATAACGCTGATGTATATCAAGAAACCAAGTTCATCTGCTCAAAAAACCAGCTCATGATAATTAAATTGAGGTCAGGTCTTAAGGCGCAAAATAAAGCAAGCAAATACGTTGTTATATATGTATAAAGGCTTACGTTAATTTTCATGGTTACATTGACCTTATTAAGCTTTCTTTCGTATTTAGTTTTCTTAGGTATCCTAATATATTTCTACATAGCTTAAACTACTAGTTTTAATTCAGTTGAAATTGAAATTAGTGTTGATGCCTTCGGTTATGTTTTAAAAGGGTGAGTTGGTTTGAGTGAACGTCAAAAGTAAGAACAGTGGTATTTCGGTCTCTAGATTAAAAGTGAGAATTATTCATTAAGCTTTTTTTATCCAGAGTTGAGAGGGATTTGTCAATAGCAATATAAACTTTTGAATTGAAAATATGATTTTTAACTTTTGCCATTTTGTGCTCGTCAGAGAGGACGTCCGGGATGCAGTTGGGTCTAGTTACTGTTAAATTTGTTCCAAGTCAATCACTTCACCACTTTGATTGGGAACTTCATTGTGGGATGAGTCTTGGACTTGGTGAATTGGACATGAACTAAAAATTCGATCTTTCAATACCAAGAGCTATGCACTTGCTGGCTACCCCAACTTATCATATATTTAGTGTGTGTTTGGTTTGTAATTGGTAAATTTAGTTGAAAGTGTGTTTATAAATCTTAGTTTGGTTAAAAGTAAGTTTGTAGTAACATGATTTATGTTTGACAATTTTTGTCTCAAAAGTGAGTTTGACAAAATGAATGATGTTTGGATGAAAGATTAAAATCACTTTTGAAGTAAGATTGAAGAAAGAAATATTTTTTAACTGACTTTTGCAAACCAAAAAGCACAAAATTTGTGCTTTCACCAAAACTGAGTTTGGAGGCTATTTTCAGTTGAAGCCAATACAAACTGAAAATATCCAAACAAAATTTTTTCAGTTTGGCTAATTTGAAAAGTACGTATGGCTGTCCAAACGTGAATCCAAACATGCTCTTAGTTATGCTCGTAATGTCACTTGGAGTTGGTTCAAGTGATTCAGGTAGATTGAAAATCTAAGTGGAATTGGTAGTTTCAAGTAGTTTGTTTGATTTTTTGTATTTGGGTTGTATGTACAGATGTACTCTGTTTTTTATTTTTTCGGACAACAGTGTGATCTTTAGTATTGTTACTTCATAGTGAATTGTGTAAAAAAGTTTTAGATTCTGCTTACACCGAAACTCTTGTTTAAAAAACTATTAACGTGTTCTTATTATTTCCACTACTATTGCCCGATCTTATTATCTATACTATTATTTGTTTTAAAAAAAATTAAAATAACGGCGCACATGACTCTGGCTCCAAATAATTTCAATACTTGATTCTCCGGTTCTCCCGGGGAGAGCTTAGCTTGATTGATCAGCTAATCAAGGAGATTGAATTTCTTCATTTTTTATTTTATTAAAGAAAAAAAGAAAAAATAAAGCTTGTTGAAGCATATTATAGATAGTCAACCTTAGATATCAAGCAAGAAAAATAGACCACCACATGATTACAATGGGTTTCGAAAACAGTTCAATGGATCAAAAGCTACAGAGCCACAGCCTATACTTACTTGATTCACCAAATTAAAAACAACCTTGTATATAATATGAATGAGTCATACAACAGATGAATCCAAATGAGCCTGAAAAAATTATCCTTCTCCATTTTTATTGAATGGCCTTAAAAGGCCAGACAAGTCAAGCTCCTTTTTTTTATTTTATTTTTTAATTTTTTGGTGATATATCGAGGCCGATGTCCTCTTTATCTACGGCATTTGGTTGGGCGTGGGTGTGGCTTTTTCTCTCTCTTCTATTGAATCCAGAATTCATTGACCGATACATACCATCCAATCCAAGTCAAGTGTTCGTCTGAGTACGCTGCAGCATGTGAAAATATCTAATATGAATTTGAAGGCAAGATCCAATATTATTTTGAAGTTTGAACCTTAAGCTGGGAGGAGTAGACCTAGGCCAATAACTAGATAGGCTCGCCTTTTGCAACTTTTTCACACAGAGTTTGGAAAAGAGAAAGGTTTCCACCGTGTCACAACCTCAGATTTAGGATTCGAGGTATGGTTTCAATTACCACAGGCAAATTTTCTTCTTTTTTTCTGGAATGATTCTTTTTGTGTTGTAATTGGTGTGATTTTGGTTAATCATTATGCTTCAAAATTAAGGAATTCATGAATTTGTGTTTTCTTGATTTAGTAAAAAGAGAAAAAATTTGTACAAATTGGTGTACTGTAGAATCTGGTGTTTAGTCTGTGAACACCAAAAAACACTTGACAGGTTGAGATAAACTGGATTATTATTATTATTTTTTATTTTTTTATTTTTTTGGGTTTCTTGCACCCCAAACTCCGGTGATTGTGTTTAACATGTTCAGTTCTATTGTAAACGTTTTTAATACTCTTTAGAAGAGGAAGTTGTTCATGTATTTGTCTTACTAAACCCACTATACATCACACGGGATAAATAAAAAATTTAAAATAAATAATTATTCTATATAATTTTAGTAAATTTTAATTTTAGATTTTATAATTTTTTATTTGAATATCAATTTTTATGTATTTATTTGTTTAAATGTTTTATCATCTCATTATTAAGAATATATTAAGATAATTATAAATGTTAAATTATACCAACAAAAGAAATTTAAATTGAAAGACATTACAATAACAAATAAAAAGAAAAATTCCAACAGAGCGAGATTTAACTTGTCCTATTATCCGGATTGGGTACTCTCAAAGCAAGGTGAAATTGTCAAACCTAAACTATAACTTTCCCATTACATCATTTTCATTAATAATCCTGATGCGGTCAATTTATTGTCTTATTTATTCATAAAAATTATTTCAACTTCTACAAATAATTTCACTCAAGATATCATCATTAAAATCTTAATGTTGTATGATATAGATTTTGCTCAATTGTATTTAAGCAATCTTAGTAAAGAAAATTTATTATAAATCTATACTTTTATTTTATCATGTTTATTTGTAAAGTTTCTATTTTATGGATATACATATTAATATAATTTTATGTAAAATTTTTAATTCCATGAAATATAAATATAAAATATTTAAATGTTATATATTATGTATTTGAACAAAAATATTTAAAAAATTATACTTAATAAATTATATTTAATTAATTTTACTATATTTTCATGTAAAATTTTTACTTTTGTGCAATGTACATATTGAAAAATTTTAAATATTATAAAACAAATATATATATATATATATGAATAAATATAGTAATTAAAAAATATAATTTATTTATTTTTTTAATAATAAATTTTATTTGAATCAATTTTACTATGATTTCTTGTAAAATATTCAAACAAATATAGATATTAATATATTTTTATATAAAATTATTAATCTAGTGCAATATAAATATAAAATATTAACATCACTTTTAATGAGAATTTATAATTTATTTATTTAATCAAAAATATGATTATCACCATGAAATATACAGTGAATAACTTCAATTATATGAATGGATTAAATTCTTAACAATATATGTCTGGTTATATTATTATCCTTGATTCAATGTTAAAATAATTTAAATTTTTTAACACAACATCAAAAGAATTAAAATTTATTTAGAAGATAATCAAGACAAAATATCTATACACTTGTATTATTCTAAAGTAATAGTATAAAAGATATACAACAATAATAATATCATCATCATTGTTGATACTCAATTTTATCCATTTTCTTTATTTTCGTTTTAATTTTATTTAATTTAATTTCTTTCTTTTTAAAAAAATAAAAAATAAAAAAATTTGTTGTATGGGTCAACCCATGACCCATTTCTCTTCTCAACCCATAACCCATTTTCTCAACTCTTCCCCTTCCTGCTGCTGCCACCGAACCACCAATAACTTGCATTGATTTGGATTAAAGCTTCTATCAGTTTTTTTTTCCCTTTGGCATTTCTACCATTATTTCCAATCATTATCTTGCCTGTTTGCATTTCAAAATGGAAAAGCAAATTGATTGTGAATGTGAATCAAAGCAAGAATAAAAAGGGGGAATCATTCAGAAACAGAGAATTCAATCGTTCAGGAGGATTCAAAAAAAACAAAGGGAAAGCAATCACAGAATCAGGGACGAATTCAGCAAAAAGAAATTCTCACACACAGAAATCCCCTCACACAGAGCCTCTGTAACCACCAACGCCAAACCCATACCTCCATTCTCTGCCAAACGATCCACCTTCCTTCAAGTTTCAACCATCTCCAACATAACTCACCATTTTCCAACCTCCCACTATTCATCTCCCTCTTCAACCTCAAAAAAACCTCTTCACAGCCACCATCACCCCTTCATCTTCATCAACTCCTCACCACCCACAACACCACGCCGAACCACTCCCTTCACCATCACATTTCCATAACTAGCATAACAACAACCCTTTCTCATCATCACCCAAACAGAATAACCCATAGTACACAACCCCTGCATCTTCATTATTTCCTTCACCACCCATAACAACTTCTTCGTTCCACCATCTTCAATCTACGTGACCCACCAAAGTCCAACCGTTCCTCTCCTCCTCATCGCGAACCGCACCTCCCAACCACCACACGGACCGCACCTCCCAACCACCACACGGACCGCGCCTCCATACCGCACCGGTCCGGCCCAAGACAGAGCCATTGCCGATCTCTGCCGCGACGCGTCTTAGCCCCCGCAATCCGCGCGACTCGACTCGCCTCGCACCGGCCCCGGAGCCGCCCCCAACTCACGCGCGCCGCTCCTCCTCTGCCACCGCGGCCCGCACGAACCGCACCGTCCGAAAGCTCCCGGATCCGATGCACGGCGCCGCATTCCTCCCCTATCCCGTCGTGCCGCCGCCGCCCTCCCTCTACGAACCCGGATCCGTGGATCGCATCCGAGACCACCTCCTCTGCGCACCACCGTGAGTTTCTTTTCCCCCTCCCCTTTTCCTTCTTTTCAATGCCCATGTGATATTTCGATCCGAGAGTGAAGTTTTTTATTTGTCTTTTGTTGTTTTTTTTTTTTTTCTTTCTTTCTTTTCTTCGTGGGCATTTGAATAGGTTTGGGCCTCTTTTGTTTTTTTTTTTTCTCGATTCTGGCCCTCTCTCTCTCTTTTTTTTTTTTTTTTGCTAGTTTGGCCTTTTTTTTTTAGTTTTTTAGTTTTTTAGTTTTTTAGTTTTTTAGTTTTTTTTTTCTAGTTTTTTTTATTTTTTTTTTTTTTTATCTTATTCATTTATTATTTGAATTGATTTATAGTTATTAATTTGGAATTTACACTTATTTGTATTTTTATTTAATACGTTATTTTTAGTTAATTATTTTATTTTTATGAGGTTGATATGTGACTTTAATTTAATTATTGTAAATTAGATAATTTAAAACTTGCCTATGACGAAAAAATTGGGAGAGGATCGGAGCGCCTGATCGATTACACTCTTCTCGATAATCTTGAGGTTTATATTGAATTTTCTTGAGAGCCGTGAAAGTCTAATCCCCACATAAAAATTAAAATAATTATGTAAATTAAAATATAATTTTTTTTAAATAAACCAAAATAAACTTTTCTTTTTGTAAAATAAAGTATTCAAATAAAAGTGAACAATTTCATATAATTCAACATTATGATTGTGGTGAATCAAAGTTTTATTTTTCATAAAGACATTTTTTTACAATTAATACAAAAATCTCATTGTGCCTAAAAATTTTTTTTTCTTGATTACGAATGAGATTTATTTGGCCATTTACTTTAAAAATCATTTTCTTACCTTAAACAAATTTCTTTGAGTTAAAATTATTCATTGAAATATTTTTTTTTATTTGGCCATTTTATTTTGAAAATTACTTCTCTTCAAAAAGATAAAATTTTAATTCACCACTTTTATATAATATGTTGTAGACTTTGAATTTGTTCTAAAATAATAGCTATTTAGCCACCCATTGCTTGTCTTAGTCATTTACCATTCTTGATATTATGCTTGACAAAATGGGACATGTCAAAATAAAAATAAAAAAATTCTTTTCTTTTAATTAATAAAGGACCAATTAAATTAATCTTGCAAATAACATTAGATTAAATAGGTAACCGTTTAGACGGACGGTGTAGTCTTGCTAACACCTTCCCTACCCGTAATCAACCCCGAACCTCAAACTCTAACGTGACCATCTTTTAGGTGTCTAATCAACGCCATTCCATTTAATGGATAAAGCGATTGGTATGGCGGCTCCCAACACCCTCGGCGCCCATTCCTCGTCTTTCTTTTTTATTTTCGCGACGCCCTTCGGGACGGTTGCGACAATCATTAAGTATTAGAAGTATTCATGTGATAGATTTGACTTTATCATAATCATACCTAATATTTTGATTAAGTCATTTTATTATATCCAAATTTTATTTGATCATAGCCTAATAATAATCGGACTAACCCGATATAAAAATATAATATATAAATTTAAAAAATTATGCATAACTAAGTCTTTAACCCGTCTTTATGTAAAAACAATATTTGCTATCTACAATTATATTTGGACGAGACCCCCCGTAAGGAACCCAGACAAGATTGTGCTGATGTTTTTGTGCTGGGTAATTTACTTGTCATGGCCCAAATAAAAGTCGGGCCTCAATGGGAAATTACAGCCCAAGCTAACTTTGCCCATCAGAAAGTCACGTGTGACGGTACTGTAGATACACAGTTAGTTTGAAAATCAGTAGATATAGGAGTTATTGATTTGATAGAAACAAAGCAAATTACGGTAAGGTCTGGGCCGTGGACTCGTCCACTATTAGCTCATTGAAGTGTGTGGGGTTCACTTGTCTATGCCAATTAGTTTTGGCTTGGGATTTATTTAAGATTATATTTGGATTAGTTTGATTAAGTGAAATGCGATGAGATAAAAATAAATTTTATTATTTAATTATGTTAAAAAATAATGAAATGAGATGGAAGTGGCATTTCATTAAAAATTATTATTATTTTTTCTCTAATTTGAGATATATAAGATGAAATTATCTTTTTTATTATAATTATAATTAAGATTTTACTACATTAACCTCATACCTCAAAATTAATGTGTTTACAATAAGGACAATTTACGAAAAATAAAGTTATAACTCTTATCATTCCATTCACTTCTCAAATAATGGAATGGTAACTTTACTTCATTCCATCTTAAAATATCTAAATAATGGAATGATATTTTTATGTCATTCTATTTCATCCCTTCCCATTCCATTTCATCACATTATATTTTATTTTATCAATTACTAAATATCCGGACATAACTTAAGTGAAAGATCTCAATGGTTGATTAAAAAATCACAGTTGAGATGATAATAAAATATATACATATGTATAATAAATTACAAAATTCTTAGAATCCATTTTTTTTTATCAATGGTTATAACATGTGCATGTATTTTAAAATCCAGTTCGTTACGATTTATTGATAAAATAATCTAAGGAGCTAGATTTTAATATCTTTATAGTTTATTATATATGTGTATGTATTATATTATGATATCAATTGTTGATTTTTTTATTTCTTATTTTTTATTTTTCTCTAGAGTAAACTTCTCACTTTAGATAAGTGTAATTAAATTAATCCAAAAAGAGTGAAACAGATGACATTATTCTTTTAATATATCCTCAAACAAGCAATCACTTAGATGGCCAAGTATTGTGCTAACGTATTGTGAAAATAAGCATAAATAACTTAAGAGGTAAAGAAAATAATAAAAAAAAACAATGTAATTGATCAATATTATAGATATGTATAACAATGGGCAAACAAAAAAGTATTTAAAGTTCAAGATAAATTATAAAATTTTAATCTTAACATCCATATTTCCATAATATCCATAATAATTTTCATATTTCCATAATATCCATAATAAAATAGAGCTTTGAAAACTATCAATCAGGTAGGGAAAAAAAAAGTTTTGTTAACAAGTGTCTTAAAGCATTTGTTAAAGAAGTTAAAATAAAAGGTTTTAGATAAAAACAAGACATTCAATATATTAAAAATTGAAAAAGTTTTACTATTTGCCTTATTTTCCTCTAAAACTTTTTATTTTAACTTCCTTAACAAGTATAAAAGTACTTGTTAACAAAACAAAAAACAAAAAAAATTATCTATTTCAAAATTACATTTTCTAAATCTGGCATCTGAGCACCTGTACTTCGCTGCCACATTTTCTTGAATTTTTCCAACTTCCATGGAAAACGTGTACCTAGATTATTATTGAGGAACACAAATATATACTTGTAGCAGAAGCATACTATTATTGATAACATAATAACATTGATGATGATCCACCACTTGAATGCATCGACAAAAGTCCAGAGGAGAGTCTCACAGGAAAGTACCCCAGAAACATGGAAGATAATAGTAGTTGGCCAAGTATTGTCAACCGGTTGGAGGATTATTTTTGCAACTAGTGCAATGGCATGGGTAAATATAGCCACGAGTAAAAGTAACATGATTGTACTTAGTTCTTGGAAAGGATTTGTGCCTAAACCTCCATGCTTAATTCCATTTAGCGATACTAGTAATGTGATGTTAAACCCGTAAACAGCATCGAGTGAAAATGAGAAACTGCACACGATTCAAAACAGAAAAAAAAGTGTTATCATGCCAATAAATAAAATTGGAAGGTAAGGGGTTCATTTTTTTTTTTTTTGAAAAATGATCATGTTACACCCCTAAAAAGAGGTGTAAGCACTATTCACACCCTTTTTAAGGGATGTGATTAAGTGAGAGAAAGTGATAAAAAAATATGTATAACGAATAGTATTAGATGAGGTATAAAAATGAGTGTATATACTATTTGATATAAAAATATAATAGTTATTTTTTTTAGTGTGTTCCATAAACAGAATAGACCACCAATTAGTTTAATTTAATCTAGTTTATAAAAAAAAAAACTTGTATGTTTTAGTTCACAGTTTGGAACTAGCTATATGAAGTTATGCATGGCTTTTTTACCTAGTAAATGCACTTTCAAATTTTATTTCCCAATGTATCATTATCTCAATGTTATTTTCTAAAATACGCTTGGTTTGAATAATGTTGAGAAGTCCATTCTCAAATGAAAAATTATATATGTTTTTTTAATATGGTGTTAAGAAGTCGATTTGGGAGAAATCGACTTCTCAACACTATAAATCAAATATTTTTTACATCTTTATTGAAAAGTTGATTGCTTAAAAATCAACTTCTTAACAGGGTTTTTATTATTATATTTTTTTTCTTATTAGTAATTTTTTTATCCATAGTTTAAAATACTATAATGTCATTATTTATTAGGGTATCCGTTGGGTGAGTTTTGTAGCTTTAGACCTAATCTGCTCAAGAGTAGATCGGGTTAGGTCAAACATGTGAGTTCGACATACATGAAAAAAAATCTCCTTCTAAAATAAATGTCAAAATAAGAAATAAAAAATTAGATTATACATAACATGTCTTTGCTTAAAAACAACATATGTCTCAAATAAATTAAAAAGTCACATAATTAATTTTATACAAATACAATAAATTTCAAACAAGTTATAATAATTAATATGAGTTTTAAATAAAATTATAGTAATTAAAAAAAACTCTATTGAGAAGTCGGTTTCTAAGAAACCAACATCCCAACAAGTGGTCAAAATTTTTTGTATGACATAGTGTTGAGATGTCAATTTTTCTCGTACTGACTTCTCAACACCATCTTAAAAAAATTTAGATTTTCATATTGGGAAGTCGGTTTTTACTAAATCGACTTCTTAACATTACAAAAAATAAGCGTATTTTGAGAAATAATGTTGAAAAAGAATGAGAAATAAAGATAAAATTACTAATGTTTGTATAAAAAAGCCATGTGCGTGTTTTTGTTTTGTTTTTTTAATTTAAAAATAATATGAATTCATTATTTATAAAATTGTAAAATAATGAAAAGAAAGTGAACGTTATATATATTTTTCATGTTATAAAAAATATTTAACATTTTAAAATAAAATAAAATAATTCTTTTATTTTTTAATTCTATTTATATGATTAAATATTGTCACAAATAAATAAAATAAAATCGATTCATATAATTATTAAATTTTAAATATGAGGCTTTTAATATACTTTAAATTTTATTTTATTTTATATGTATTACATTTTAAATTTTAAAATATTAAAAATATTTCTGAATTAATTTATTTTGCACTTAAAAAACCATTCAGTCAATTTTTTTGTTTAAATATTTTAGTTATAATATTTTATAAAATCATAAATAAGTTAATTTAAATGTGTATTAAATATTTATATAATAAGTAAAAAATGATCATAATTATATATTAAAACTTAAAATAATCTCTGCAACACACAGCCAAAAATATCTGAAATGGTTTTGAACGATTATGGTTTTAACCCATGAATATCCGACATCCAAAATTTTTTGGATGCTTTTAAAATATCCAGCATCCATTGACCAAAATGTATGACAACTATCCTCGATATACCTAGTAATATGGTGTCAAAAAAAATGTATATATTAAATATGTAAAATACATGATAAAAATTATTTAAACGTATAAAGATATTCTTTTTATAGTTTTATGAATAAAATTTGTGTTAATTAGGTCATTATTATTCTTTTTTAATAAATATATTAAAAATTGGGCATTTGTCAAAAAACTATAAATTCCATTGTTAATATATGAAAAATAAAGCCAATCATTACAACGAAAAGGATTTGTATAACGGCGTGAGAAATGCTATAGGAGGAATACTTCCAATTAGAAAAAAAAAAAAAAGCCAGCCTAACACTTGTGATATAATGAATAAAAGTATATACATAATATAAATAAGTGGTAATAGCTTTATAAATTTTGTATCATTATAAAATGTTTGTCTATCTTAAAAACCATGTATCTTAATTTATTTAGTAATATTTCATCCATAAATTTAGTTGATTTTATATAAAGTTGAAAAGAAATATTATTAATTTATTATTAAATTTTATATCTTAATAGTATCACCACCAGCCCTAAAACTCTGGTCTTTTATGGTTACGTTAAAGATATATATTAGTAAGAGTTTTGTACTATTTCATTTCTTTTATATTGTTATACCAATTTATTATAGTGTGTTAATTTTGACTTTTAAAAATCAAAGTAATTAATAGACGTATGTTAAAAGTTAAACAAAATAAAAGATCAATAATAATTGCAATTTGAATTTATAATTTCAGAATAAAAATAAGATTCAAAGAAATATTTTATGGCTTATATAAAATCAAGTCAGTTATGACTAAAATTTTAATTGAATGTTTACTTTATTATTCGAAATGTTTCTTCATATATATATATATGCACACATGTTATAAAACATGCATATTTTACATATGATTGATGATTATTTTAATTTAATATTAAAGATAATATTAGTTTAGTGATTATAAGCTTTATAACATTTGTAACATTTGTAACCTTTATAACCTTTGGTTGGTGGTTATAATGTTTTGTAACCATTGGACATAATGACTTTGTAACCATTGTTTGGAGTCTTATATAAAGACATGATTTTTCATCAAGAAATGTGTAGCATAGAAAGAATGATAGAATACAATTAATTCTTAAATAAATAAATTTTGAGTCTATATTTTATTGTCTTGATCTTTTTGTATTTTTCTTGTCTTAATCTATTTGTATTTTTCTTCTTTGTTTACAATACTATTGTAAGGGGATTCTTTACTTTGGTGTCTAGTTTTTGTTTTTTAAAAATTATCATTATCCATTTAAAAATTTAAAGATAAATATAAAAAAAGATAAAATTATAATTACATATTATTATTATTTATTTAAAGATTTTAATATGAATATAAAAAAATAAGATTATAAATATATCTTATTACCTATTTAAATATATAAAGATAAATATAAAAAAGAGGATTCAATCAATTTTCATCATTATCTATTTTTAATCTTAACAAAATATAAAAAGCAAATTGACAGGCATGTATTGCTTGTCAATATGCTAGTAATTATAATGAATATTTTTTTTGTTCAATTAATTACTCATTTAATTTCAGGTTAGGGAGGTGATTAGGTAATAAAACCCTCTTAAAATTGACGACTCTAAGATTTGAACACCTGATATTGTAAGTAATAGTAATTATAATGAATATATATAAATACAAAATATGATAAATTAATATCAATATGCAAATAAGGGAAATAATAAATATATAATTAATAAGTATATGGCATTGACTTTAATTGCCTCAATTGTGTTTTATCTATATACTATATACTAGCGTATTGACTAGTACTATGTGCTTGTCAATTTGCATATTTTTGTTTTTGTTAAGATAAAAATAAATAATAATGAAGATTATTTAAATTTTATTTTTGTTTTTATTTTTAAGAATTTAAATAGACAATGAGATGTATTTATAATATTATTTTTTTATATTTATATTTTAAATCTTTAATAAGATGTAATTACAATTGTATCTTCTTTTATATTTATCTTTAAATTTTTAAATAAGTCATTAATAATGGTAGTTTTGGTAACACAAAAAATGGACACCAAGGTGAGGAATTCCCTTTATACGCTAGTCTATATCTATTCTATACTATATATAAAGGGAATTTCCCACTTTGATGTCTAATTTTTGTTTTTCTAAAATTATCATTAACTACTAATTTAAAAATTTAAAGATAAATATAAAAAGAGGATAAATTTATAATTGCATCTTATTAAACTACAGTTATTAACTACTAATTTAAAAATTAAAAGATAAAAAATAATATAAAAAGGATAAAATTGTAATTATACTTTATTAATAATTTAAAAATTTAAAGATAAATACAAAGATAACATTATAAATACACCTTATTACTTATTTAGATTCTTAAAGATAAATACAAAAGTAAAATTCAAATAACCTTTATTATTGTTTATTTTTTATTTTAACAAAAATAAAAAATACGAATTAGTAGGCATTATAAATACACAGAAGATAAGATTAGAAATACATATTATTAATTATTTAAATTCTTAAAGATAATTATATAAATACAAAACTAAAATTCAAATAATTTTTATTATTGTTTATTTTAACAAAAAAAAAATGCAAATTGACAGGAGCATAGTGTCGGTCAATATGCTTGTATATATAAAGGGGATTCTCCACTTTTTGTTGTTATATTGTAGAAGTAAAAATAAAAAAAAAATATTAATAACACACTCTTTTAAATATTTTTTAAATATTTATTTTATTATTAATTTAAAAGTAAATGTTACTAGTATTCATCTCTTAATAATTCTTTTAAATATATGAGGTAAACAAAAATAAAGTAAGTATTAAAAAATATTTTAAAAAATATGTTACTAGCACTCCTCAAAATAAAAACTAAAACCTTACAAAAACAGCACCCATAAGATTAGCAAGGAAAGCAAGACTTGATTCAGCAGTAGGGGATTCTCCACTTTAATTACCAATATTAACTACTAATTTAAAAATTCAATGATAAATATAAAAAGAGGATAAAATTATAATTACATATTATTACTAATTACTAATTTAAAGATTTAAAGATGAATATAAAGAATAAGATTATAATTACATCTTATTACACATTAAACTCTTAAAGATAAATAAAAAAAAAAATTCAACTAATCTTTATTTTGTTTAGTATTTATATTTAAAAAATAAAAAATGCAAATTAATAGGCACGTAGTACCATTCAATATATAGTTTGACTTTGATCAAATGTTGATGTAAAAGTTTTTATTTTATTATATCTAATTATTTGTTGACACATTATAAAAATAATTTAATTTTAAAAGAGTTATTGTTATAATCAAACTTTTTTATTATCACGATAATAATAGAAGATCAGATAACTTTTAAAACAATCAATCAAAATTATATCTATCTCTATAATTCAATGAATAAATCAATCAAAATTAAATCCTTATTTATAAATCAATCAATAGATAACTATTAAGTAATTGTTTTTGGGATAATGATGTGAAAATGTAAAATAGTATTCAAGTGGTAGAATCTACAAAAAGTAAGGATTATAAAAAGCAAAGTATACACGGTTAAACTATATATACAGTTAAGCTAGTATAATAGTATATAGATGAGAGTCTTATAAAATGCAATGAAATTTAATGATATATTTTAGCCACTAAAAGATACACTAATTATCAATTTAGTCATTTACAAATTTATTTTGTCAATTTGATTTCTTGATATTCAAATTCCAAATATTTTAGTCCATCGATTAAGTTTGATTTAGACATTATTCACCTTCATTATTTGAATAAAGGGATTAAATTAAAAATAATTTGAACTTTGAAGGTTCAAACTGATAAAATTAACCTGTAAAGAACCAAACTAATAATAATTAACAAGTGTATCTTTTAAAGAATGAAATAGGGTTTACGCGTATATATATTACTTCAGAATAGTGCTTCATTAGATAATATTTTAAAAAGAAAAAGGGTGTACCAAAAGCTTTGAAGCATAGACACAAACACGGATACGGGACACGACACGGATACGAATATGGAGACACACCAAATTTAAAAAACTATAAGACACAGACATATAGCAGATATATATATCAAAGTAAATTAAAGAACTTGATTTATGTATATATATAATTTCAAAATTTAAGAAAAAAATTCATAATTCATTAATATCATTTTTATAAACTTAAAGATTTACAATATGTTAATATATATCAATATCATTTTTATATATCATTTCTAATTTTTTTTAAAAAATATTAATGAGTCGTGTTCAAGTCGTGTTTTGGATGTATCCAAGTGTGTTCAAGAGGTGTCCAAACGTGTTCAAGATGTGTCCAAGCGTGTCCAAGACGTATCTGAGACGTGTCCAAATAAATAATAATAATTTTTTTAATCGAACACATTCAGACACGTGTGTCGTACGCACGTTCCCATGTGTCAGACAAGAACACGTGTCCGACACGAAGACACGCCTCAAAAATAACGTGTCCGTGCTTCATAGACCACAAGAGATAAGAAAATGCTTTTTTTTTTCCTTTAAAAAAGGCTTTATATATTTTGTTGTCATAAATTATATGGTTAAAATTATTGATCATTCATATTAAAAATATAATAAAGTCATTTACGTAACTTTATTCAATAATTTAAGTCTTTGGAGAGTTAGTTTATAATATAATATTAAATCTTCTGTGATCAAGTGGTGTAAAACTATGCAGTGTCTATACTTCAAATTTAAAGGTTTTTTTAGAGAGTATATTAGAGATATAATAAAATTATTAATGTGCTTTTACTCAACAATTTAAACTTTTAAAAGAGTTGATTATCATAATTTATACATCTAAAAAAATTTCCTAATCTGAACTACTAATTTTAAATTATAATAAATGTGAAACACAACGAAGCAAAAGTTTTTTTTTTTTCAAATAAAACTCTGCATTTCTTGAGGAGATGTTATAATTAGATCTTGTCACAAATTGGATATAAAAAATGAAGACAACAAAGGATTTCAGCAAGTAGTTCAAACCACAAGATGTGCTATAATATTTGAGTATTTACACAATATGAGGTAGAACTAGAAACAACGGATCAATAAACTATAGGGGGAGAAAAAATCATATGATGAAAAAAAAAAAAAACCCAAGAAAAAGTAGGAGCTGAAGTATCAAGAAGTACCTCTGTGTCTGACTCTGTGGAGTTGTGTTGTTACCTGTCATCCCTTAATAATCGATTCTTGTCCTACACCGAACAAGATTATGAGCGTCTGAGTGTTTAAATATGGTCCGGTAGGCGTCACTGCTCAAACAGGAAAACCTCAGCACGTATCTTAAAAATTGAGACCGTAATAGAAGTTGTCTCAGAAAAGAAATTACTGGCAAATGACTCATTCAAAACCATTATATAGGGAGAGGGGAAAACCATGATGATATGGTGATGATATGATGACTTCAACTTTGAAGTAAGTAAGAGAATTCAAACCAACGTGAGAAATGAGAGGAAAGTAAGAGAATTGAAAGAAATGAGAGGGAAAGGGGACAGCACGATATTTTACTATTTTGTTACCAAAAAATAGTAAAATAGTAATTTAAGAAATCATGATTTTCTCATTACTAAAGAGAGGGGACAACATTCTATTTCCTTACTAAGAAAAATATTTAATCAACAATCATATTTTCATATTATTTTTTTTTTCATATCATTTTTTCTCACTTAATCATAATTATAAAAAAAATGTGATGAGATAAACATTTTTCATATTCAATTGAATAAGGATCACCTTTGATAGCGATATAATTGAATAGTCATGCTATACGAAATTCGTCACCATATTCTCTTTCAAAACCATTATATACGGAATTAGTCATTTGCTATAATTCCTTTGCTATCAGAAATTACTACCATTCTATAAGAAATTAGTTATTTGCTATAAGAAATTGGGAAAGGGGACTACAACCATGATGATATCAGCTTGAAGTAAGTATGATGAGATAAAAAAATTTCATATTCAATTAAATAAGGATCACCTTAGATATCAATATAATTGAATATTCATGCTAGACGAAATTCGTCACGATATTCTCTTTCAAAACCATTATATAAGGAATTAGTCATTTGCTATAATTCTTTGCTATCAGAAATTACTACCATTCTTATATATAAGGAATTAGCCATTTGCTATAATTCCTTTGCTATCAGAATTACCACCATTCTATAAGAAATTAGTTATTTGCTATAAGAAATTGGGAAAGGAGACCACAACCATGATGTCAGCTTGGGAAAGGAGACAACATGCTATAGGAAATTCGTCACCATATTCTCTCGTTACTAAGGAAAATATTCAATTGAAAAAGGATCACCTTAGATATAGATATAATTGAATATTCAATTGAATATTTAAACCACCTTTTTTAAAGGCATGATTTTCATTCAATAAATTCTTATAGAAAATATCACAATTCTAAAGAAAGATCATAGAAAAAAATCATAGATTATTAGAAATTATAACACTTATTATTTATAGGTAGAAGAAATATCATAAAGAAAATCTTAGAAGAGAAAAATATTTGAAGTCTTCAATCTTCTAAACTTCCAGAGTGAATTCTTTTGCCTCAGCCGCGTTGCCACACTCCAAATCCTTAGTCTTACCCTTTATTTTATAATAAATTCAAGTAATCTAGGTAAAATAGGTCAAGCCTTGTTTTGTTGCTACTTTGGGCGCAAATCTCACATTACTGACAACTTAATTAAGGAAAGTTGTCAACATGAGATTCGATCAAAGGTTAATTAAGGAATGTAAATAATTCACTTTAGAGGCTTAGAGGAGTTCATCATTGAAGACTTTCAAGATCTTTCTCTTCTAGAATTTTTTTCATGATGTTTATTCTACTCATTTATTTGTTTTATGCTTCTTTTGTTATGAGTTGCTAAACTCTTCTCTTGCTGTGGTAAATATATAACTTGATTCAATTGACATGTATTAAGATTGAATTTTTAATTAATTTCTTTTCTATTCAATTTGAATGCTTATTATGATTCTTAATGCTTTTATGAATTAGGCTTTCTTCATAAATTGATCTAGTGAGATGTGTGTAAAATCTGAAAGTTTGTATATGACATAGACCATAAATAATAAGTGTCATAGTTTATAATCATCTAGGAATGGATGTTATAGGTTGTGTGAAAAATTGTGGTATTTTCCATGAGAATCTATAGAGTGAACGTCATGCCTTTTAAGAGTTGGGATTTAGATCAAAGAATTAACTAGCCTTTGATAATTAAAGAGAATTAATCCATCAAGAAATTGAGTTTTAATTAATTAAGGGATTCTCCCCATCAATTGAATGATTAGAAATTAATTAGAAACATGAAGGCCTCAAGGCTACTTTATTGTTTATGATAGTTTGTTGAATTAAGTGAAGTCAGATCCCTAACATTTTTACCATTGCTTGTTTACACCTTAATTTGTTATCGTGCTCTCTTATTATTTTTAATTTATATGTTTTCACCTTGTTTTGTTTTTCCTTCAATTACTTGTTTTCCTTTGAACTTATTTTTAATCTCAATTTCCTATAGCCTAGATAGTGTTAATTTGATGAATTTGATACTTGACAATGTAATCTCTAAGAGACGATACTCACTCATCATTATATTACTTTTGTGATTTGGTATACTTGCCAATTGAGCAATAAGTTTTTGGCGCCGTTGGAATCAGGTAAATCGCATACTTATAGATAAAGTTATCCCTGATTTACTGAGATAAGTTTGATAGCGATACCTTCCTTAATTAATCTTTGACCAAATTTATTGTTTCTTATTTTCTTTTTGTTGAATCCATATAAATTAGGAAACAAGTATCCCATTTAAATTAGAAAACTCATTAAGATCCTTGAAATAAATACAAAGATACTTGAACACCAAGTAGAAATTAGTTGTACTCCAATTAAGAATCTAACTTGATCCTTAAAATTTATGAATACTAGTTGACTTGGTCAAACTTCATCAGTCACTTTACACACAGTTTTTCACCTTCTTAATGCATGGATTGGGTTTCGATGTCTTCATGAAAGTTGTAAGAAATTTTCTCATCTTTCCATAGACATAAAGATTAGCTTAATCCTAGCTTTGTAGCAAAAGTTATGCTAAAAAAATCATAAAAGTCCTTAAATTCCTGCAAAACATAATAAAAACACATTTAATTCAGTAAGTCCAGAATTCACTTAATATCATAAATAAATAGCATAATTCTTATCTCAAATTCATTTAAATCTATGCTTGAACAAGCATAAAATATGTGGGTTTTACACGCACATCAAATACCCCAAAACTTAGACAATTGATTATCTCCAAGCAATGAATAAATAATAAAAATCACGGCAATGGTGCTTCTTTTATAAAGATGCCAAGCGTGCAATTCAAACTTGTCAGAGAAACCTCAAGAATCCAAATCTATGAATAACTCATTCAAATGCCAAGAAGTTAAAATACCCAATCAAGCATATACATTTAACAATGCGCAAACAACTTAACTTAAGCAAGCTTTCACAAACAAAATCATGAATCCATATGCACTCAGATGAGACTATGCACACAAAGCAATATCTAAAACCTCAATTAATGACATAACTGAATTGATGAATGAATTCATGTCCTAAATCTCATAGGCAAAACCACTGCTCCTTTCTCCACTAATGTGGTATACACTTTCAAATGATCAAAAGGTCTTTATTAGGGTTGTAATAGGGCCAAGAGGTGAAAGCTAAAACAAAGAAAATGAAAAAAGAAAAACAAAATATGAGAGAATCATGTTGAAGAAGTTTAAAACATATTGAAAATCAAGATATATTATGCAAAAGGAAAATTTCACTTTAATTTACTAGCACACTTACTTCTTCTTCTTTCTTTTTTTTTTTTTAATATTTACCTTCACCTCCAAACTTATTTCTTTGCAACATATTGGATGGACTTTTTTTTTCAAATATGCTAGATTTTGACTTTTCTTTCCTTCTTCAACATTCATCATAATTTCCTCAATAAGTCTCTCCCTTCCACATTCAATCCTTTATCTCAAAAGAGTGGGTAAGTGTTTAAAAGTTAAGGGTAAAGGTGGAATGCAGGTTAATGAAAGAAAATAGGCTAATGAAAAGATCAAATAAGGTTCCAAGAGAAATAATGATAAGTGGGTGGTCTAAGGCCATGATGAGGTTAAAGAAAGAATGACTAGATCATTTCTTTTTAAATGCACACTAGGACTTTGCCTCAAAAGGATGCAGCGGAATTGTTCTAGAACTGGTGAGGCAATTAGATACTCAATTTAGCACACATAGTTCTTCTCTAGGAACACACAAATTCAATCAAAAGTTTAATAAACTGATACAAGAGAAAAATCAAATGCCCAAAACTAAATAAGCATGACAATCATAAATAAATCTCTAACCAACATAATCCTAAGTTAACATGAATCAAGCTCTCTTGGCCTAAGATCAATCTTCAAAGCAATGTTCTTCAAAGTTTAATCAATGTTTTTGGCAGCTGATAGTTATATACATCCCCTACAAAGGCTCTAAACTTGGGGAGGCACATAAGCCGACTCAACATTAACTTCAAAACAAAAACTAAAAAATGTTAGTCAATAAAATAAGGAATAACAAAAAAATAACAAAAAAAGTAAAAAAATAAATAAATAACTAACCGAAACCGAAATGGCCTATCCCAAAACTTAAAATGCAGCAATGTCCTCAATGACGCACAAAGTAGAACAGGAAAACATAAGAAAAACATAGGGTGAAGGTTTGTGGGCTAAAGAACACAACTTAGGTGTTTTTGGAATAGAGAACTTCGTATTATCTGCTTGCCAGACATAACCCATGCTAATAGACATGGGGTCCCTATGTCCTTTTCTGGCATCGCATATTGCAATTTCTAAGGAATCACCCTCGTGTCAAAGCATAAAGTAAGTAAGAGAATTGAAAGCAACATGAGAAATTCAATCTAGAATTCGCATGAAGTAGGAAAAAATCAATCTAGATGTGAAAGCAGAAGTAGGAGAAATTGGCTCTAGAATTGAAAAGTAGGAGAAATTCGCATGAAGTAATATAATTGAAAGCAACAGGAGTAATTCAATCTATAATTCACATGAAGTAGGAGAATAGAAAATAACAGGAGAAAAACAACAATCTAGAATTGAAAGCAATAGGAAAAAGGATAGAGAAAGCTACACGCATGGAGAAGGTAGATAATAGAGGGTCTTATAGAGGGTGAAGGCAATAGGTTAATTAGATATAGTTGAAAGCAATAAAGTAGTAAGAGAAATTTATATATTTAATCCTCAATTGTCGATCAATTGTGCATAACCAATTGGGCATATTCAATTGAATATAGAGGGTCGACAATTGAGGCAATTGATACCCACAATCAATTGGGCATATTTAATTGAATATAGAGGGTGTCCAATCGACACCCAATAGTAGGAGAAATTCACATATTCAATCTAGAGTTGAATATCGAAGTAGATCACCCACAATTGATCTAGAATTGAATATAGAGGGTGTTCAATTAGGCATATTCAATCTAGAATTCGAATAAGGAGAAATTCAATCTAGAATTTGCATAAAATAGGAGAATACAAGTAAATTGGATAAAAAGGAGAAATTCAATCTAGAATTTGCATGAAGTAAGAGAAATTCACATGAAAAGTAAGAAAATTTCGCTTTAGAATTGAAAAGTAGGAGAAATTCACATGAAGTAAGTAAGAGAATTGAAAGCAATAGGAGAAATTCAATCTAGAATTCATATGAAGTAGGCGAATTTTGAAAGCAACATGAGAAAAACAACAATCTAGAATTGAAAGCAACAAGAGAAATTCAATCTAGAATTGAAAGCAACAGATCTAGAATTCTATATGGGAAATTCACATGAAGTAAGTAAGAGAATTAAAAGCAACAGGAGAAATTCAATCTAGAATTCGCATGAAGTAGGAGAATTGAAAGCAACAGGAGAAAAACAAAATCTAGAATTGAAAGTAACAGATTTAGAAATTTGTATGAAGTAAGAGAATTGAAAGCAACAAATCTAGAATTAGCATGAAGTAAAAGAATTGAAAGCAACAAATATAGAATTCGCATGAAGTAGGAGAACTGAAAACAATAGAAGAAATTCAATCTAGAATTGAAATCAGAAGTAGGAGAAATTCAAATATTCAATCTAGAATTGAAAGCAAAAGTAGGAGAAATTCGCATGAAAGCAACTGGAGATATTCAATCAATAATTGAAAGCAGAAGTAGGAGAAATTCACATGAAGTAAGTTAGAAAATTGAAAGCAACAGGAGAAATTCAATCTAGAATTGAAAGAAGAAGTAGGAGAATTGAAAGCAACAGAAGAAAAGCAATAAGAATTAAGAGAATTGAAAGCAACAAGAGAAAGTCAATCTAGAATTGAAAGCAGAAGTGTGAGAAATTTGCATGAATTAAGAGAATTGAAAGCAACAGGAGAAATTCAATGTAGATTTCACATGAAGTAGGAGAATTGAAAGCAACAAGAGAAAAGCAATAGGAAGTAAGAAAATTGAAAGCAACAGGAGAAATTCAATATAGAATTGAAAGCATAAGTAAGAGAATTAAAAGCAATAGGAGAAATTCAATCTAGAATTAAAAGCAGAAGTAGAAGAAATTCGCATGAAGTAAGTAAGAGAATTGAAAGCAGTAGGAAAAATTCAATCTAGAATTGAAAGCAGAAGAAGGAGAAATTCGCATGAAGTAAGAGAATTGAAATCAACAGAAGAAATTCAATCTAGAATTCGCACGAGGTAAGAGAATTGAAACCAACAAGAGAAATTCAATTTAGAATTGAAAGCAGAAGTAAGAGAGTTATTGAAAGCATTAGGAGACATTCAATCTAGAAATGAAAGCAGAAGTAAAAGAATTGAAAATCTTCACATGAAGAGAAAGTAAGAGAATTGAAAATCTTCGCATGAAGTAGGAGAATTGAAACCAACAAGAGAAATACGCATGAAGTAAGAAAATTAAAAGCAACAAGATAAATTCAATCTAGAATTGAAAACAGAAGCAAGAGAATTATTGAAAGCAATAAGAGAAATTCAATGTAGAATTCGCATGAAGTAGGAGAATTAAAAGCAACAAGAAGTAAGATAATTGAAAGCAATAGGAGAAATTCAATCTAGAATTGAAAGCATAAGTAAGATAATTGAAAGCAACAAGAGCATTTCAATCTAGAATTAAAAGCAGAAGTAGGAGAAATTCGCATGAAGTAAGTAAGAGAATTGAAAGCAATAGGGGAAATTCAATCTAGAATCCACATGAAGTAGGAGAATTGAAAGCAACAGGAGAAATTCGCATGAGGTAAGATAATTGAAAGTAATAAGAGAAATTCATTTTAGAATTGAAAGTAGAGGTAAGAGAATTATTGAAAGCAATAAGAGAAATTCAATCTAGAAATGAAAGCAGAAGTAAAAAAATTGAAAGCAACAGGAGTGAGAGAATTGAAAATCTTTGCATGAAGTAAGAGAAAGTAAGAGAATTGAAAATCTTCACATAAAGTAAGAGAATTGAAAGCAACAGGAGAAATTCAATCTAGAATTGAAAGCAGAAGCAAGAGAATTATTGAAAGAAACAGGAAAAATTTAATATAGAATTAAAAGCTAAAGTAAGAGAATTGAAAGCAACAAGAGTAAGAGATGTTGTGATATTGATAAGTGCACCAAATCATAAAAGTAATAAAGAGTGAGTTAAGTATTGTTCCCATGAGGATTATCTTGACAATTACTAAATTCACCAAATTGATACTATTCAAGCTATCGAAAAGAGAGTTAGTAAAAATAATAATAAAAAAGAATAAGCAAAAATAATAAAAGTAAAATTTAATTAATTGGGTAAAGATGAAAGACAATAATATGAAAGTGTTATGGGTCAGATTTTTCTTGAACTCTTTTAATGCAAAATCAAATATTAGTTTAATCAAGTTCTATTCTAATGATTCATGGTCAATTTCCAAAATCAATCAATATACAATCCCTTGGTATATTAATTCTCTTCACACTATTTAGCATTAACTAATCCCTTAGTCTAACCCCAAATAGAGAAGACATTATTAAAAATAAAGGAATTAAGAGAAAGATCACATAACCTATGATGCTGATTAAAAGTTACAAACCCAAGTGCAGGTTGTTTCAAGTAATAAATTCTCGGGAGTCCGAGGTCGGTCCACAGGGAATTGATGAAGAAAAATTCTTTGACGTAAAGTAAATATTTTGTCACAATAATAAAAGTGATAAAACTTAGTCACAAATAAAAAAGACTTAATTGGGTTAGTAGATCCACTCTTGGTAAATAAATTAAGGACAATATTAATTCTTTTGATAACTCAATTAGAATCCTGACATAATGAAGGTTCCAATATGAAAATATAACATTCAAAGTTCATTAAAAATTATATACGTGATTATATTATGATTCCTTTAATCATCTATTAACACCACTACTCATAAATGAGATCAAGCATTCATTGTGCCAAAATTTTGTCTATAATAAATCAATATCTTCACTTTACAAGGAGAATTTCTAACACCAATACTTGTAAATGGGTTCAAGCATTCATTGTGTCAATATCTTGTCTACAACAAATCAAGAACTCCACTTTACAAGGAGAGTTTCTAAATTGATTGAAAACAAAATACAACATGTATAATGACCACTTGAAAATATATCATTTAAGCACAAGAAAAAAATAAATCTAACCTTATTTCATTACCAAGAGCTTCACCTTTTCACCCAATTAAAATAAAACTTAGTTACTCACAGACAAGAAGAAAGAAAAAGAGAAGAAGAAGAAGAAGAAGAAGAAGAAGAATATAACTTCAATTTAGAACAAAAGAAAACTACAACAAGATAATCAAACAACAAAATAGCATGAATTTGGTATCTAACACCAAGCCTTCCAAATGATCAGCCAAGCTTCTCTTTTATAGAGGATTAGGGATACAAAATGACAAGGGGGCTGAGTCATGAGTGAGTGGATGAGTGGAAAATGAGTGAAAAATGCCAAATGACTTTTGATGAGTGAAAAATTATGAAGATTTTTTGTCTTTGAAATCATTTAGTGCTGAACTCATTGCATTCGTCATTTACTCACCAATTGGTCTTCGTGAAAGTTGTAGGCCTGGATCTTAGCTTTCAAATGCCGTTCTTTCAACCCAAAAGCATTCCTACAACTCAAGATATGATCTAATTACTGCATACTGCTCAGGCCTAGTTTTAGTTCCTTAGTTATGACTTACAAGCCCAACATGACCTCCAAGGAGTCCGAACTGGGTTTTGTGTTCAACATTAAAGTTGTAGATTTGGATTTTAACTATCAACCATCAAAATTTCAGCCTATTGGACATCCTATAGCCCGAGATATGTCATGAACAGTATGCATAGGTCAAGCTGTCAAGATCAGCACCCTAGTTCTTACTTCAACTCCAATTTGAGTTATTCCAAAGTATGATGTGGCCTTTGAGGTTTTCATAAAAATTATAGAGCTCTCTCTTATCTTTCAAATGCCACCAGAATCACCTAAAAAAGCCACCTACAGCCCAAAATATGACCCAAATACAGAAATAGTGTAAGATGTAAATCATGCTGAAAAATTCAATTAAGTCCAATTTGAGTCCAAACTTACAAAACATAACCAAACTCAATCAATTAAGTACATGGAGAGTATAAATGACTAAAAATGAGGGTTTATTAATGTATCAAATATGTGATTATCAAATTCTCTAACACTTAACTTTTTACACTCTTGGGCAAAACACACAAGACCAAAACTAGGGAACAAGGAAAAATAACACAAACTCAAAAGATAAACATTCTAAAAGACTCAATTTCTAATAATAATAATAACAAATGATGACATACCTTTGTGTACAGGTTTCATGACAGATCTTTATACTGTACGTCATGAGTGCAGTAATACCAAGATGGCTCAGCTAATCTTGGAATTCTTCTCCCTCCCACTTATTTGAAGAAAAGAGAATAAAGAAACAATAGTGGGTTTCCATCCTGGGTCTAGAACCTGGAGAGCTCACACTTGAATTTGTAACATCAACAAAAATGCTAAAATCTAAAACCCGCAATGTCCAAGATCCAGAACGCTCCATCCCAGGGCACTGAGAGCCCCTTCTAATAAAAGAGAGGATCAAGGTCAGATGCCTCATATGCTTTGGTAGCCACGAGTTACTTCTCACTAATAACCAAAGTGGGACGCTTCTACCTGTCCATCAACTCCACAATGCCTAGATGGTGAGCATTGGGTTTTGGAGTGCGGCTTTCTACAAAGCATGGCACACGAACCTTATTTACGGATCGGCGTGCGATGGTCCACCCGAGTCAATGACAGGACTGCCGCTGGCAGGGGCTCCTAACCTAATTAAAGACCAAGTACAATCGAAGTTTTACCCTCCTTTTTTATTCTTCTTTTTTTTAAAGAAATGTACAAGATAATATATATAAGTTGTTATGATTGTGGCTCACATCTTCCTCTTGTCTCACGTCCAGAAACGGCTTAAACGCCTTCTATGAGTCGAGGATAAGCTTCTCATCCAATTTTCTTATAAATTGGCAAATAGGATCTTTTTGAGTCAGATTCCCAAGACTGTAATGCTTTTGCTCATCCCTAAAAAGATTCCACAAACTAAGAAGTTCACGTTGCACATATCCACAAGAATGTCTCAAGAGTTAATAAGATATTATCTAATCACTCCTTACTTAGTCCATTCTTAATGAAGAAAATTTTATCTTCTCTGTTTACGGAAACCATTCCCAAAGAATGACATCGCGTATTACAATTCCATCGCTCACATTTGTAACAAACTTTCATTCTTTTTGCTCTTCTCATTTTTGAATATGAACTTTTACCGAGACCCGGCATGTATGAGACAAATGAATCTGAAGATTCACCAACTAAACGAACCTTTACTTCGATTATCCAGCGTATATCTTCTGGGATGCCTTTGTACATTAACAGTCCCAGTCTTTCACACTAACTTCATATATTTTTGTTAGAGCATTTAGAGGGAGAGAAGGGAAATGCTTTCTTAGATTTGAGAGAATGACATCCATTTTGAAGGAGAAGGAATCAGTTATTATGGAAAACTGAAAAATAAATTGACTTGAGAGTCACGGAGTACCGTTATCCGTCACTTAACCAGGAACACAAAGAACTATAAAAATAAAGAAACAAAATTAAAATAAATTCTACTCATAACAAGGATTAGAAAGGGAGATAAATTCTACCTCAACAACTTGATGTTCCAGAAATAGTTTGAGTCTTTGTCCATTGACCTTAAATACATTACCATTCCTAGGATTCTCAATGTCTATGGCCCCATGAGGATACACATGTTTGATAATAAAAGGACCAATCCACCTAGATCTCAATTTTTCAGGAAATAGGTGAAGACGAGAATTATAAAGCAGAACTTTTTGACCAATTTCAAAAGATTTTCTCAAAATTGATTTGTCATGAAAAATTTTTGTTCTAGCTTTATAAATCTTTGAGTTTTCATATGCATCATTTCGCAATTCCTCAAATTCATTTAATTGTAATTTGCGTAACTTGAAAGCATCATCAAGATTTAAATTGAAAGCTTTAATGGCCCAAAATGCTTTATGCTCCAATTCTACAGGCAAGTGATAAGGTTTTCTATAAACTAACCAATAGGGTGATATGCCTAAAGATATTTTGAAAGCAGTACGGTAAGCCTAAAGTGCATCATTTAATCTTAAAGACCAATCTTTACGATTTGGGTTAACCATTTTTTTAAAAGTTGTTTAATCTCCCTATTTGCTAATTCTACTTATCTACTTGTCTAAGGATGATAAGGAGTAACAATTTTATGGGTAATATCATATTTCTTCATGAAAGATTCAAATGGTTTATTACAAAAATGTTTCCCCCATCACTGATGATAGCTCAAGGGATTCCAAATCGACTCAAAATATTTTCTTTTAAAAATTTGAGAATAGTTTTGTGATCATTGTGTCGACATGGAATCGCCTCAATCTATTTTGAGACATAATCAACTGCAACCAAAATATACACAAATCCAAATGATGATGGAAATGGACCTATGAAATCAATTCCCCAACAATCAAAAATTTCAATGACAATGATAGGGTTCAAAGGCATCATGTCTCTTTTAGAAATGGAACCCAATTTCTGACAACTTTCATAACTTTTACAAAAAAATATAGCTGTCTTTAAATAATATGGGTCAATAAAATTTACACTGTAATATTTTCACAGCTGTTTTCTTTGAAGAAAAATGACCTCCATATGCTTCTAATTGATAAAATTTAATGATACTACTTACCTCATTGTCGGGTACACATCTCTAAAAGATTTGATCAGGACAATATTTGAACAAATATGAGTCATCCCAATAAAAAAATTTCACCTCAATCAAAAACTTTTTTCTGTCTTGGTGTGTCCATTAAGGCGGCATCTTACCTATTACAAGAAAATTAACAATGTTAGCAAACCAAGGCAAGGAATTGACAGAAAATAAAAATTCATCTGGAAAAGAATCATTGATAGGCGTGCTATCAAAAGATGAGCCTGTTGTAAGTCTGGACAAATGATCTGCAACAACATTTTTGGCTCCTTTCTTGTCTTTTATTATGATGTTGAATTCTTGAAGTAACAAGATCCACTGTATCAACCTAGGTTTGGCATCCTTCTTAGACATTAAATATCTAATAGCAGTATGATTAGTGAAAACAATAGTGGAAGAACCAATTAAATAAGTTCAAAATTTGTCCAATGCAAAAATTATAGCAAGTAGTTCTTTTTCAGTAGTGGTGTAATTTATTTGTGCACTATTCAAAGTTCGACTTGCGTAATAAATTACATGAGGCTTACCTTCCTTTCTCTGTTCTAAAATAGCGCCAACAACAAAATCACTAGCATCACACATCAACTCAAAAGGCAAAGACCAGTTAATGGATTGCATGATAGGAGCAGAAGTCAAAAGACTAATTAATTTTTTAAATAATTTTTGACAATCTTGAGTCTAATCAAATAGTGCATCTTCTGTTAAAAGATTACACAATGGTCTAGATATAGCACTAAAGTCTTTCACGAATTTTCTGTAAAATCCTGCATGTCCTAAAAAGGAACGAACTTCTCTAACTATTTTTTGGGAAAACAAATGAGCGATTAATTGAACTTTAGTTTTATCAACTTCAATTCCCTTAGAAGATATCACATGACCTAACACTATTCCTGAGGTAACCATGTAATGACATTTTTCCTAATTTAGCACAAATCATTTTTCTTCGCATCTTTTAAGAACTTTTTCCAAATTATCAAGATAATTTTCAAAAGAATTTCCAAAAACTGTCAAGTCAACCATGAAAACCTCTAAATAATGCTCAATCATGTCTGATAACTCCATAAAATGTAGTTATTTGTGCCTTATCTCTGTGCTAGAATGAATGCTAGGTCCTTGTTTAAATGCATATTTGGAGGGTTTTGTGCTTATATTTGTCATATTCTGATTCTAAGCCTTTCTGATGTGTTATTGTGCAAAACTATGCTTTAATTGTTATGGATTAAGTAGATTTATATATGATACTGATTTGGTATTTTCTCCATGATAGGAAGGGCTCCAAACAAGGTCAAATATGGAGCAACTGAGCTTAAAGAGGAAGAGGAAGCCAAATCTCCATTTCAGTGGTCACCGCCGCGGCGTAAGGTGTTGGGAGCCGCGACACTGAAAGGCATTTCAACCTTGCCATACTTGGACCCGAGGCAAGAGGGCCGCAGCCCAGATTGAGTAGGCGCCACGGCGCGCGTATGTGGGGGCCGCAGCGCTGAGCGGCCAGCTGAGCCTATAAATAGATTTTATACGTTTTTCTCTCTGTTTTGGCCATTTTGGGCCATTTTCATTTTTAGCTTTCGTTAGTTTAGTTAGTTCTAGGTAGTTTTAGGTTAGTTTAATTTGGCTAGATCTTCATTGATGGTGGATTGGAGGCTAGGAACAAGGATGAAGGAGGATTCAAGCTTTAGAGACATATCAATGAGCTTCCTTTCTTTCTTTTCCCTTTCTCTCTTCTCTTCCTTATCTGTTGTATAGCTAAGCTTTATTTAGGGATGATTTTGAATCCTTTTATATATATTAATGATGTGTTCTTCTCTGAGTTTGTGTGGATTATTAGTTTTGTTCAATCATTATTTGTGTTTAATGCTTGTGGTTGGCTGATCACTAATTGCATGATCTTAATATTTGCAAATGAACTAGGCATAGGGATTTGTGGATATGGATATGGTATGGTTGATACATGTTCGGCGAGTTCAATTAGCTTGGATGAGTTAATTCGTTAATAGGATAGAAATATACCTATTAACCATGTATAGTGTGTGATTGAGAATAGATCGTTTATGAGTGGATCTTGGATCTACCAGGGTTGATTGACCTAGACATAGACTATTGACTAATGAAGATTCTCAAGCTAACCTAATCAGTGTATTCATGTTTATGAGGAGGATTGCATGTTGTTGGTAGATGTAGGGGGTGAAGGAGGATTTCCTGAAACCTAACCACTTTTATGTTTATTGCTTTTGTAGATTAGATTTACTTTAGTTTATTGCTTTCTTATTTTTATGTCCTTGTCTAGAATTGATTAAGCTATTGGTTGGTACTTAACTTTATAACGTAATATCCTCATAGGAACGAACTTTTACTCTGTATCTGTATTACTTGAGCGATCCGTGCACTTGCGGTAGCAATCAAGTTTGTGGCGCCGTTGCCGGGGATAGTTTTTATATTGCTAATATCAACAATGAGTTTGGTTAGTTCTAATTCAAGTTGTATATAAGTTGTATATAATCTATGTTTCGTTTCTGTCTTGTTTTAGTTTCAAATAAGAAGCCAGGTGATTTCATTCATACGAGGCCCTTGAGGGAATTCGCGACTCTTAAAAGGATAACCCTTGGATCAAGTTCTTGAGGACTACTCATCCGCATCACTTCAATTTTGGTGACAAAGTCTTGCTGGGACTATAACTCAGGCCCTTCGTGGGAGGGAACCCCATGTTTATGTTTCATTCCTGTCTTTACTTTGTGCATAAATAGGTAGTATGTTAATGTGTTTATGTTAAATATGTTAGCATATTAGTATGTTTTGTTTTGTTAGTTTTGTTAATATGTTTTTGTTCGTATTTTAGTATATATATGTGTTAGTTGTGTTAGTTCTTATTTGTTTATGTTTTAAGTGTTGTTTGTGTTAGTTTTTATATAGGTTAATATGTTAGTTATGTTTTTTTTGTTTTTAAGTTTTAAGTTTGTTTTAGGTTTTTAAATAGGTTATTATATTGTTTTTGTGTTTTATTATGTGTGTATTATAAATTTTTGTAATTTAACTTTTTGAACAAGTTTTGTTGCAGCTAGAGACCTATAAGAGCCAAACCCAGTAGCAAAACTGTCTTTGCTGCTAAATTTAGCAACTTAAGTTACTGCGCCGCAGCGCTAGGTAGTGGGCACTGCGGTGCTAGGTAGTGCGCGCTGCGGCGCTAGGTAGTGCGCGCCATGGTGCAGTGGGCATTTTCTACAGAATTCTGCAGCTTTTTGTGAGCGTTGCGGCCCAGTCATGGGTGCGCCGTGGCGCTGAACCCCTGTTTTTGTTTTTTTTTTCTGTTAATTTTCTGTTTGTGTGTATTTAGTAATGTTCAGTACTAGTCTCAGGTTCACTACAGACCATGTTCATTAAGGAATACATTTCATTTAAGTTTGGGGGAGTATCTTTACATGTTTAATTCCTTTATACTTAATGTTAACATGTATTGGCATTTTGAGTATGCAGTGGTTTTAATCATTATATTTTCATGATTATATCTTGTTTTGACTATTACTAATGCCCTGATGACAAGAATTTCAATTTTCACATTTTACAAATGATGTTATGCATGTTTGAATTAAAAGTTAAATCTGTTTGAATGCATGACATATTGCAAGAATGCTGGTGTTGTTTTTGGTTGTTCATGATGTGAAAGGTTGCTATTTGCCCCCTTTTCAGTGAAATCTTATGTGATCTTGAAGCATGTGAAATAATTTAGTTGCTTTTGATGTATGATTTGCATCTCATTTAGATGCAAGTGTAACTTTGAAAATGATAAGAGTGGATGTTTTGAGAATGTTTATGGATGTACATGTAGAGTTTTGATTATCCTAGAGATTGTTTTTGAACTCTTTTGAGGCAAAATCCTAGATTGTGCATGATTGAGGAAATGATTAGGGCATTGTTTGGACCGATTGAGCCTTAAAAAGCTTACCCTGATATGATGATATCCCTAGGTCCCATTTTGAAGCCTTATACTGTTTGGCCTTTTTGTTTTTCATAACCATTATGATCGTTAACCTGTTACCCATTCTAATCTATATGAAAGCATGTCTCCTACCCTTATTGTTTGTTAAGTTCATGGTATGCTATTTCCTGAAATGAGTCTAATGATTAGGGGTATGAATATTCAATTCAAAATGAACCTGAAGGAACCAGATGCAAAACAAAGAAAATAAAAAGCAATGCTTTGCAAAATAAATAAAATCAAAAGAAAAATGAAAAAGAAAAGCAAAGCTTAAGTAAAGAAAAGTTTGAAAAGCATAAAAAATGATTCTGGCAAGTTTTCTGCATTCACTATTGAACACCCTGCTGATATCAAATGTTTTGACTCAAATCTTGAAGTAGTATGTTGTGTGTCTCAATGTTTGTATTGTATCCATTTCCCTTCATTTCTTTCGCCCATACCATTGGCCTAACATTACAAGTTGATAAAGTCCCTTTTGATCCTCAATCTTGTGTGATTTACATTAGTGGAAAGAGAGTTGATTTACAATCTTGTGGATTCTTTGAATTATATGCATGTATGCTTGTAAACTTATCTGAATATGTATAACTTGATTAGGAGAAGTTTATCTTGCATGTTTGTGAAAATGTGAATTGCATGAAGAGTTTTCTAGATTGATAGCATATTAAGGATTGTATATATGTGGAGCTGTTTACGGGGCATTTGCACTTTTTGAGGATTGATGCAGTTATTGCACACTAGTATTTGGTTTTATTGAAAAATAAGAAGATTGGAATATATATGCTGAATGAAAGTTGTTTTTAATGTTTAAGTGATTTACTTAGTTCTATTTTGTTTTGCTCGAGGACTAGCAAAATGTAGGTTTGGAGGTGTGATAATTCCATAAAATGTAGTTATTTATGCCCTATCTCTGTGCTAGAATGAATGTTAGGTCCTTGTTTAAATGCATATTTGGAGGGTTTTGTGCTTATATTTGTCATATTCTGATTCTAAGCCTTTCTGATGTGTTATTGTGCAAAACTGTGCTTTAATTATTATGGATTAAGTAGATTTATATATGATACTGATTTGGTGTTTTCTCCATGATAGGAAAGGCTTCAAACAAGGTCAAATATGGAGCAATTGAGCTTAAAGAGGAACAGGAAGCCAAATCTCCATTTCAGTGGTCACCGCCGTGGCGTAAGGTGTTGGGAGCCGCGGCACTGAGAGGCATTTCAGCCTTGCCATACTTAGACCTGAGGCAAGAGGGCCGCAGCCCAGATTGAGTGGGCACCGCGGCATGAGTAGACTAACCTATTGGGTGCCGCGGCACGCGTATGTGGGGCCCGCGGCGCTGAGCGGCCAGCTGAGCCTATAAATAGATTTTATACATTTTTCTCTCTATTCTGATCATTTTGGGCCATTTCCACTTTTAGCTTTTGTTAGTTTAGTTAGTTCTAGGTAGTTTTAGGTTAGTTTAGTTTGACTAGATCTTCATTGATGGTGGATTGGAGGCTAGGAATAAGGATGAAGGAGGATTCAAGCTTCAGAGACATATCAATGAGCTTCCTTTCTCTCTGTTCCCTTTCTCTCTTCTTTTCCTTATCTGTTGTATAGCTAAGCTTTGTTTAGGGATGATTTTGAATCCTTTTATATATATTAATGATGTGTTCTTCTTTGAGTTTGTGTGGATTATTGGTTTTGTTCAATCATTATCTGTGTTTAATGCTTGTGGTTGGTTGATCACTAATTGCATGATCTTAATATTTGTAAATGAACTAGACATAGGGATTTGTGGATATGGATATGGTATGGTTGATACATGTTCGGTGAGTTCAATTGACTTGGATGAGTTGATTCGTTAATAGGATAGAAATATACCTATTAGCCATGTATAGTGTGTGATTGAGAATAGATCGTTCATGAGTGGATCTTGGATCTATCAGGGTTGATTGACCTAGACATAGGCTTTTGACTAATGAAGATTCTCAAGCTAACCTAATCAGTGTATTCATGTTTATGAGGAGGATTGCATGTTATTGGTAGATGTAGGGGGTGAAGGAGGGTTTCCTGAAACCTAACCGCTTTTATGTTTATTGCTTTTGTAGATTAGATTTAGTTTAGTTTATTGCTTTCTTATTTTTATGTCCTTGTCTAGAATTGATTAAGCTATTGGTTGGTACTTAGCTTTATAACATAATATCCTCGTGGGAACGAACTTTTACTCTGTATCTGTATTACTTGAGCGATCCGTGCACTTGCGGTAGCAATCAATGTCACTGAAAATACTTAACATGCATCTTTGAAAAGTTGCGAGAGTATTACAAAGACCAAAAGACATTCTTCTATATGCAAAAATACCAAAAGGGCAAGTAAAAGTAGTCTTTTCTTGTCCTCTAATGCAATTGGTATTTGATTATACCCTGAATAACCATCAAGAAAACAATAGTAATGATGTCCTACTACTCTTTCCAGAATTTGATCAAGAAATAACAAAGGGAAATGATCTTTCCTAGTGGTTGCATTTAATTTTCTAAAATCAATACACATACACCAGCTGGATGAGACTCGGATAGGTATTAATTCACTTTTTTCATTTTCAACCACTGTTATTCCAGATTTCTTAGGCACAACTTGTGTAGGGCTTACCCACTGGCTATCAGAGATAGGATAGATAATTCCAACATCAAGTAATTTAAGAACTTCAGCTCTAATTACCTCTTTCATGTGTGGATTTAATCTTCTTTGAGATTGTTGAGATGTTTTAGCATTATCCTCTAAATGTATTCTATGTATACAAATTAATGGATTAATATCTTTTATGTCCTTTAATGTCCATCGAATTACACTTTTATGCCTTTTAAGTACTTCTATCAACATACCTTCTTGTTCTTTGGTCAGGGATGAGGAAATTACTACTGGAAAGCTTTGTTCTTCTCCAAAAAATGTGTACTTCAACCCAGCAGGTAATGACTTTAGTTTCAGTGTAGGTACTTCTTCATGGGTATCATCATTCATGGGTTTTAGCTATTCGAATCTCGGTTTCCTTCTTTTTCCTGTGTACAGTCAAGCAAAGAGCATATTTCAGAAATATCATCATTTAATTGTGTAGCTGAATCAAATGAATTAATTAAACAAATTTCTAATGGGTCAGAAGAATTCCTGGTTTGAAGATGATCATCTATAATGGCTTCAATCCCTTCAACTTCTTCCTTTTCATCATAAACTTCTTGTGGTTGCTTGCACATATTGAAAACATTAAGTTCCAGTGTCATATTTCCAAAAGTTAGTTTCACCACTCCATTTCTGTAATTTATCAAAGCATTAGATGTTGCTAAAAATGGGTGACCTAAAATAATAGAAATTGACTTGCTACTATTTTTCATAGGTTCAGTTTCCAAGACAATAAAATTCACAAGATATATAAATTTATCAACTTGAACTAACACATTTTTCACTATTCCTTTTGGAATTTTAATTAATCTATCAGCAAGTAGAAGAGTTACAGAAGTTGGTTTTAACTCACTCAGGTTAAGTTGCTGATAAACTGAATATGGAAGCAAATTAACACTAGCACTAAGATCAAGTAAAGCTCATTCAATTTTATTTTCTCCAATAATGTATGAAACTATAGGACAACCAGGGTCTTTATATTTCAACGCATTATTATTCTGAATAATGGAACTTACTTGATCAGTCAAAAAGGCATTTTTTTCACATTATGTTTTCTTTTAACAGTGCACATATCCTTCAAAAACTTGGCATAACAAGGAATCTATTTGATAACATCTAACAAAGGAATATTGACTTTCACTTGTTTAAAAATTTCAAAAATGTCACTGTTATGGTTCACTTTACTTGAATTGTTTAATGCTTGAGGATATGGGGGTGAAGGCGAGGGTTTGGTCTCCTTTTGGCTAGGTGGCTTATCAACTTCTTCCTTATCTTTGGGACTTGATTCATCATTTTTCCTATAAGGTTCAGGAATTTGTTTTTCAATAACCTTTCCACTCCTAAGAGTTATCACTGACTGAACTTGATCTATTTATTGGCTTTCTGAACTACCCTCATTTAGGTTGTATTGACCCTTGGAATTTGGTTGAGGTTGAGAGGGAAACTTTCCTTTCTTGTGAATGGTGAGTGCAGAAGAAAGTTTAGCAAGAGTGTCTTTTATGTCAATTATGGCTTAAGTGTTTTGGTTATTAATGACCTCTTACTTTTCCATGAATGCATGCAATGTTCCCTCAAGATTTTTCCTATATGATGGGACATAAGACATATATCCTTGAGAATTTTGTGAATCCTGTTGTACCTGAGGAGGTGGTGGTTGCATAAATTATGCCTGATTGTTAGTCCTCCAACTGAAGTTCGGGTGATTTCTCCATCCTGGATTGTATGTATCTGAAAAAGAAGAAGTAAATAGTTTTTTAAAATTATTCATTGCATTTACTTGCTCATGCACAACTTCTTTAAAAATAGGAATTTTTGGACATTCATTTGTTGAGTGTCCCAATTCATCACAAATGCTACAAATTTCTTCATTTTACACAAATTTGATTTCTTTTACTTTCCTTGATTCCATGGCTTCAGCCTTTCTAGCCAAACTAGCAAACCTAGCATTTAAATCTTCTTCTTGACTAAGATGATATTTTTCTTTACTAGTATTTGCAAGGTTATATCTAATTGAATTTTTAGAAGGATTAGTACTATGCTAATATTGAGAATTTTCAGCCAAATGGTCTAAATAGTTTAAAGCTTCTTCAGGTTCTTTATCAAGAAACTCACCATTACACATTATTTTCACAAATTATTTACTTTCGGGTGTTAACCCTTCATAAAAAAAGCTTATAGTATACCATTTTTCAAAACCATGATGTGGGCAAGAATTCAACAAATCTTTAAAACATTCCCAACTTTGAAAATATGCTTCATTTGAATTTTAGAAAAAAATTTGGATTTGTTTTTTTAAAGCATTGGTTTTATGTGTTGAAAAAAATTTCTTTAAAAACTCACCTTGCGTTTCTTGCCATGTGTCAATTGATCTTGGTTTCAAGGTGTTAAGCCAAGTTTTTGCTTTATCTTTCAAGGAAAAAGGAAACAATTTAAGCTTAACAACCTCTTCAGTGCAAGTTTGATCATTAAAAGCGGTACATACTTCCTCAAATTCTTTTAGATGTAAATATGGGCTTTCAGATTCTAAACCATGAAAATTAGGAAGTAAAGAAATCATACCTGACTTGAATCTAAAATTGTTAGCAGTGAGTGGAAAGATAAAACATGATGGACTAGAATTTCGAGATGGTTGCAAATACTCACGCATGGTTCGCAACGGTTGATTTTCATGTTCATCATGCATACTTTCATTTTCAGCCATTGTGTTTGATGTGTGTGATTGTGATTCAAACAAATTAATATGTAAAGTATTAGGATTAACTTTAACCAAACGACCAGAATTTAAATCACGATACCAATTAAGCATAAATAAGTAACTTAAAACATAAAATAAAATGTACAAGTGGCGATATAAATCGTCCATTAAATATTAACAAAAATGTTGTATAAATCACCACCAAATATATATATATATATATATATATATATATATATATTAATACATAGTAAATAAATATATTAACAAGAGTGTGGTATAAATCAACCACCAAATAAATATATTAACAAAGGCGTGATATAAACCAACCACCAAATAAGTTAATAAGCAAAAAAAATTAAAAAGTTAGTATGCAGATAAATTAAAATGTTAGAAGCAGGTAAAATAAAAAGTTAGATAACTAATAAAGTAAAAAGTTAGATGGTTAGTAAGTTAGTAAGCAAGAAAATTAAAAGGTTAGTAAGTTAGAAAGTTAGAAATAAAGTGCGGAAAGCAAATTACAGAATTTAAGGTGTAGAAAATAAAAAGGAGAGTTTCTCCCACTAAGTTAGTACGTTAGTAAGTACAAAAGTAAAATACAAAAAATAAAAGGGAGAGTTTCCCCACTAAGTTAGTATGTTAATAAGTACAAAGAAAAAAATTAAAAGAGTAGATATATATATATATATATATATATATATATATATATATACAAGATCCACAAGAAAATAAAATATATAAATATATATACAAAATATTTATACCAGAAATTTGTTCTTCAAATTAAATCCCCGGTAATGGCATCAAAAACTTGATGCAGATTAAAAGTTACAAACCCAAGTGCAGGTTATTTCAAGTAATAAATTCTTAGGAGTCCGAGGTCAATCCACAGAGAATTGATGAAGAAAAATTCTTTGACGTAAAGTAAATATTTTGTCATAATAATAAAAGCGATAAAAGTTAGTCACAAATAAAAAAGACTTACTTGGGTTAGGAGATCCACTCTTAGTAAATAAATTAAGGACAAGATTAATTCTTTTGATAACTTAATTAGAATCCTCATATAATAGAGGTTCCAATCAGAAAATACAACATTCAAAGTTCATTAAAAATTATATACGTAATTATACTATGATTCTTTTAATCATCTATTAACACCACTACTCATAAATGGGATCAAACATTTATTGTGTTAAAATCTTGTCTACAACAAATCAAGATCTCCACTTTACAAGGAGAGTTTCTAACACCAACATTTGTAAATGGGTTCAAGCATTTATTGTGTCAACCTCTTGTCTACAACAAATCAAGAACTCCACTTTACAAAGAGGGTTTCTAAATTGATTGAAAACAAAATACAACACATATAATGACCACTTGAAAATATATCATTTAAGTACAAGAAAAAAATGAATCTAACATTATTTCATTACAAAGAACTTCACCCTTTCACCCAAGTAAAATGAAACTTAGTTACTCATAGACAAGAAGAAAGAAAGAGAGAAGAAGAAGAAGAAGAAGAACATAACTTCAATTTAGAACAAAAGAAAACTACAATAAGATAATTAAACAATAAAATAGCATGAATTTGACATCTAACACCAAGTCTTCCAAATGATCAGCCAAGGTTCCCTTTTATAGAGGATTAGGGATACAAAATGATAAGGGGGCTGAGTCATGAGTGAGTGGATCAGTGGAATATGAGTGAAAAATTCTAAATGACTTTTGATGAGTGAAAAATGATGGAGATTCTTTGTCTATGAAATCATTTAGTACTGAACTCATTGCATTCGTCATTTTCTCACCATGTAGTCTTCATGAAAGTTGTAGGCCTGGATCTTAACTTTTAAATATTGTTGTTTCAGCCCAAAAGCATTCCTACAACTCAAGATATGGTCTGATTACTGCATATTGCTCAGGCCCAGTTTCAGTTCCTCTATTCTGACTTCCAAGCCTAATATAACCTCTAAGGAGTCCAAACTGGATTTTGTGTTCAACATGAAAGTTGTAGATTTGGATCTTAACTATCAACCTTCAAAATTTCAACCTATTTGACATTCTATAGCTCGAGATATGTCATGAACAGTACGCATAGGTCAAGCTGTTAGGATTAGCACGCTAGTTCTTACTTCAACTCCAATTTGAGTTATTCCAAAGTGTGATTTGGCCTTTAAGGTCTTCATAAAAGTTGTATAGCTCTCTCTTATCTTTCAAATGCCACTATAATCACCTAAAAAATCCACCTACAGTCCAAGATATGACCCAAATATATAAATAGTGTAAGACGTAAATCATGCTAAAAAATTTAATTAAGTCCAATTTGGGTCCAAACTTACAAAATATAGCCAAACTCAATCAATTAAGCACATGGAGAGTGTAAATGACTAAAAATGAGGGCTTATTAATGTATTAAATATATGATTATCAACCCACAACGTCTATTCCTAACGATTGTGAAATTATGGTGTTTATCATAAGTTTTAGGTTCATGTAAATTTTCCTAAATCATACATCATCCCAAAAAATCATTCTCAAATTTGTCAAATTTAGAAAATCATTAAGAAAAAATATAAATACGTGAATAATGAAATAGAAACATTGATTAAATATAATAATGAGTTTACAACATCAAAGAATAAGATTCATCATCACCCTAACGAAAAAGGTTTAGTTACACATGGAAAAAGAAGAATACAAAGGGAAGAATATGACAAACTCCATTGTAGATAAGTGGAAAGGTTAAAGAGAATTTCTAATCTTCAAGCCTAATTGCGCCCACACCACTTCAGGGTTTGTGCTTCTTGATGGCTGCTGCTTTCTATCCAAGTGTGTGTTCAATTTGGTGTAACTTTTCCTTTTATAAAGAATTAACGTGCTTTGTTACGCATTCAGCATTTATGCGTTGGGTTTACAGCGCTCAAGCCCTAGCCCAATTTGAAAGAACGTGGTTGTATATGCTTTGTGCGCTTGGGCGCTCCACTCCTGGCGCTTAAGCGCTGAGACACTAAAGAGAAATTCTTTTGCGCGCAACGCGCACTCAAGCGTTGAGTATCCAGTGCTCAAGCGCTGGACGTCTAAAATGGAATTTCCTCTTTTCCTTGCTTGTTCAACCGTCCATTCTTTCCCATGTGCAATTACCTATCAAAAACATATAAAACACGTAATAAAATCATAATTTAAAATAATAAAAACATAATAAAACTTGAGAATAAAACTCAATCAAAAAGATTAAAAGAGGATAAAAACCCAGAATTTGAATTATAAAAATATGATATTTTTGAAGGTTCATCAAGAGAATTGAAAATATTCGCATGAAGTAAGAGAATTGAAAGCAACAGGGGAAATTCAATCTAGAATTCGCATAAAGTAAGAGAATTGAAAGTAACAAGATAAATTCGCATGAGGTAAGAGAATTAAAAGCAACAAGAGAAACTCAATTTAGAATTGAAAGCATAAGTAATAGAATTATTGAAAGCAATAGAAGAAATTCAATCTAGAAATGAAAGGCAAGAGAATTATTGAAAGCAACAGGAGAAATTCAATATAGAATTGAAAGCAGAAGTAAGAGAATTGAAAGCAACATGAGTAAGAGAATTTAAAATCTTTGCATGAAGTAAGAGAAAGTAAGAGAATTGAAAATCTTCGCATGAAGTAAGAGAATTGAAAGCAACAAGAGAAATATGTATGAAGTAAGAGAGTTGAAAGCAATAGAAGAAATTCAATCTAGAATTGTAAGCAAAAGTAAGAGAACTATTGAAAGCAACATAAGAAACTCAATCTAGAATTGAAAGCAGAAGCAAGAGAATTATTGAACGCAACAGGAGAAATTCAATATAGAATTGAAAACAGAAGTAAGAGAAATGAAAGCAACATGAGTAAGAGAATTGAAAATCTTCGCATGAAGTAAGAGAACTGAAAGCAACAAGAGAAATTCAATATAGAATTAAAAGCATGTTACCAAGTGGCCTCAATACTCAAGAGGAGGGTGAATTGAGTATGTAAAAACTTTTCGCAAATCTTTTCGCAAAACACTTGATTACTAATTTTTGTTGAAGTTATTGATTGATTGAGGTGAATAGATAAATGAAATTGATTACTTCACTCATAAATAAATAAATAAATAAACCAAAGCAGAGAGTATTCAAGTAAGCAAATAAATTTAAAGCACAAAGTAAAGAGATGAGTTTAGAAGATCAAACACAAGATTTATCCTGGTTCAGCTAACAATCCACTTGTGGCCTACGTCCAGTCCTTAAGCAATCACCCGAGATTTTTCACTATGTCTTCAAGCTTCAACAAGTGCTTGACATCCTTTACAATTGAGAGCACTCGACACACCTTGGGATACCTCACCATTGTGCTTGAGCCTCAAACAGGGATACCTCATCCTTTACAACTTTTGAGGGATACCTCACCCTCTTTACAACTAAGGGATACCTCACCCTTTTTCTCTAGAGGGATACCTCACCCTCTTTATAGGAAATCAAAGTGTATAAGAAAGATAAACTCTCAAAAGAATGGATAATATAAATTGAAGTTTAATGAGTATTAAAGATTCACACTTAAGCTCAAAATAGAGAATGATTTGAAGAATATGTGCAAAATATGTATTAATACTCTAGCAAGGTTTTCAAAATATTTCTATAACTTCTAACAATGCCCAACAACCTTGCATTTAAAGTCCATTAAAGATTAGAGTTGTTGGGGTAGTTGAGGAGCATTAAATGCTTCATTATAGTCGTTGCTTTCTATTTCTGGAAAATCTTGTTATTCGAATAACATGATGGTTATTCGAATAAATCTTTAAATAGCATGTTGGGAAAAGTTTTCTGGAATGCATTATTCGAATAACACTTATGTTATTTGAATAATCCACTTAAAACGATTAAATGCCTTTGTTCATTTTGAATGTTTATTTGAATAAAACAGAGTTTTATTCGAATAAATCCTAATCAGTTGAAATATTTGGCTTCTCTGACTTTTGTTATTCGAATAAGAGGAGCCTTATTCGAATAAATCTTAATTGATCTTAATTTTTGCCTTCACTGACTTTTGTTATTCGAATAAAGTGACATTTATTTGAATAAACTTTGTAAAACACGTTTTGTCAACAATGAGACAATGCCAAGTGATTCCAAGTGGTCTTATATATTTTTGGCACTTTAAAATTTGTTTCTTTAGAAATCAAAAACCATTTTGAAGCTTTTAAAACAAGTGTGCTAATCATGTTCTTTGAAAAACAAGTTGCAGAGCATTTGTGTGAATCACATTATACTTTTACATATTGATCTAAGTCCTAAAACTAATCTTGAAGATCCTGGACTTGATCTTACAACATCTTCATGTTTGTTATCATCAAAACCATTGCTTTAGTCAATACCAATTACATTCTCCCCCTTTTTTATGATGACAAACAACCATTGAGAAAAGAGTTAGTTCAAATAAATTGGAACTCACAAAAGGTGTTAGAGACTTACTCTCTCTCTATTTTTCAAGAGGTGATTAGATCAGAGATGCACAGCTCCCCCTTAATTTTGAAATTCCAAGATCATTGAATTTACACATTTTTCTTTTTACCCTTTCTCAATGACTCATAAACTTCTCCCCCTTTTGTCATGATCAAAAAGTTATGCAATAAAGAGATTTTGACAAAGAGAGAAGTAACAATATAACCTTAACCACAAAACCACTGTCATTCAACAAATATTCAATAATAATTCAGCAACAATGTAACCATAACAGCATGATACTCATTTCAACAATTCATTTCATTAAAAAAAAATTAATTTCAAAATAAGCATAGTTAAGCAAGCCAAGATAATAAGCATGATGTTCAAGAGATAAATCTACCATGGTTAGATTATAAAACATAATGATATAGCAAAAAAAAAATATTAGCTAAAGGATGTGATTCATGCTTAAGCCCCATCATCCTCTAGTGGTGGAAGGCGACGCTCAATCCTATTTGAGAGGAAGAAGATGACAATGGAGAAAAAAAAAAGGGGTTGACACTTGAAGGAGCGTCACGATTGGGAGTGTATTTTGAGGTTCAATAACCGATTAGAGTGCTTTGTGTAACCGGTTACCAAGTGACCTCTAACCGGTTAGATAATGTCTCTAATCGGTTAGTAACTAATTTTAAAGGGTTCCAGGAAACTCCAAACCTCCCATAATCAATTAGTTACAGCTCCTAACCGATTATTTTGCATGGCAGATAGCCATTTTTCTTGACAAAATAATTCTAAAACCCAAATAACAGATTATTTTCTTCTTTTAACTGATTATTTCATCTCCAAAAATAGAAACTCTTTAAGACTTCAGCCCTTAAAACACAAACTTATTCCATCTTGAGAATCATCATGGCTTTGCCTTATTTTCCATTCTCTCAAACCACCATAACTGCAACTCATAAGCTGATTTCTCTTCTTCAAAAGTACCAAGAGGCAATTTTCTTTATCAAGAACTTGAGATTGGAAATTTTGGGGAACTTAAGCATAGATCAAGCACCTGCAAAACAAACTTAGGGGAAACTCCGACGCTCAAGTCAGTATTAGATTCAAAAAAGATTAAAACAAAATAACTATGTAATGAACCCAAATATGTAGCAAGATAGCATGTTATGCAGCAAACAAGTTTTGCACCAAAATGACACAATATGCAATAAAATAACAAGTTATGTAGCACAATGATAGATTATGCAGCAAAACTATTCAGCAAGAGTTAAATGCATAATTGATCCAAAAAGACAAGTTCAAAGAGATTTTCATCAAATATGTTATTTTAAACAAGAAGTAAACTAATCTAGCATATTTGAGATATGTAAAGATATTTTTAAGAAATTAAGCTAAAGAAGCATAAACCAAGTCTCTATTTTACCAATGGTTGCAAGTCAAGCTCCTTGAAGACAAGGAAGAGAGCTTGAAGTATCTTCTGAACTTGTGCTTACAACAGTCACTTTTGAGATTCCAAAGTCAGTTCTTGGCCTTTAAGTACACCTATAGCACACTTCAATTTTTGGCTTTTGGTACCCAAATTTTCTTGAGTCATTGTGTGTTAACTTTTGGTAAAGTGTCTTTAGGAATCTAAACCATTTTAGTCTCAACCTTAGTGTTCAAGTTTTTCTTAACATTGCATGTAGAAGTACTATGCCCTTTCCTCCTACAATGAAAACATTTGATGAAGGGGCTACTTGATGTACTTGAGGAAATAAAGAAATTCTTGAGAAACTTTTGTTGGTTATTTGGATTATACCCTAAACCAGCCTTTTGAAAAACATATATTTATTTCCCTAACAATACATTCAAATTATCTCTTCCAAAGGTAAATTTTAAAAGAGTATTTTTTAAATCATTAATCTCAATTTCAAATGCTTTACATGATGAGCAAAATGAGGGTGTGGGTGCATTATCATGTGAAGAGCATATTATGCATGAAGAATTTGTATCAATCAACCCAAGAGTTTCATTTTCTAATTTCAATTCCTCAATTTCTTTGTTTAAAGTATAAATTTGATTTTCAAATGAGGAAATTATTTTCTTTGAACATGAAATCATTTTTGCAAGCCTCATAGATTCATTATGCAATTCTTCAAATGCATCTTGTAATTCATCATAGGAAGGGGAAAAGTTTGATTCAGAATTTGAGGATGTTACCTCCATATCATTTTCATCTTCCTATTCTCCTCTAGCCATGAAACATAGATTAGCTTTCTCATTTTCTGAGCTATCGGTTGAATTTATGTCATTATCATCCTAAGCTATGTAGGCTCTTCTTTCTTTTTTCTCCCTTGAGGACATTTTCTCATATTTTTCCACTTTACTTTGATAAATTGGGCACTCCATCTTCATGTGTCCCAATTCTCCACATTCATAGCATTTAGGAATGGATGAGGTTCCTTCCCTTTTGTGATAGACATTCTTTTGGGGGAAAGAAATGTCTTCTTTGAGCTCCATTCTTCTTGAAAAATCTTCTAAATTTCTTTACTAGTAGAGTAAGATTTTCCTCATTTATTTCCAAGCCATCTTCATCATCATCATCATCATCATCATCATCATCATCAATAATCATGGAGGAAGTGGCCTTGAGAGCTATTCCTTTCTTTTTCTTGTCCAGCTCCTCATTTTGGTTGAGTTTATTCAACTCCAATTCATGTTCTTGAAACTTGCCAAAAAGTGTGGTTAGGGTCATGGTTGAGAGATTTCTTGACTCCGCAATAGCCGTCACTTTAGGTTGCCAATGCCTACTCAAACATCTCAATACTTTGTTAATAAGATCTTCATTAGGAAAAGTCTTTCCTAATGAAGCAAAATAATTTGTAATATGTGTGAACCGTTTTTGCATTTCTTGAATGCTTTCACCTTGGTTCATTCTAAAAAGCTCATACTCATGAGTGAGACTATTAATCATTGATCTTTTTACTTCACTAGCACCCTTATGGGTTACTTGTAAAGTGTCTCATATTTCTTGGACAAATTTATAATTTGAGACTCTAAAGAATTCATCATATCCCAAGGCTATGGTAATGATGTTTTTGGCTATCAAATTGTATTGGACCTTCTTCTTATCATCATTGGTTCGTTCACTTCTTGGTATATTAACTCTTACACTATTTACAACTTGTGTGGAGACAAAAGAACCATTTTCAATAGCATCCCACACATCTAAGTCAATAGTTTCAATAAAAAATTTCATTCTTTTTTTCCAATAAGCATACACATCCCCATTAGAAAAAAGAGGTCTATAGAGAGAAGAACTTTCGGAAAAACCATTTGAAAAGGCCATCACTTTCTCTTGAAGCTGCTAAGCTCTTTACACAAGAGCCTAGCTCTGATACCACTTGTTACCAAATGGCCTCAATACTCAAGAGGGGGGTGAATTGAGTATGTAAAAACTTTTCGCAAAACACTTGATTACCAATTTTCGTTGAAGCTATTAATTAATTGAGGTGAATAAATAAATGAGATTGATTACTTCACTCACAAATAAATAAATAAACCAAAGCAGAGAGTATTCAAGTAAGCAAATAAATTTAAAGCACAAAGTAAATAAATGAGTTTAGAAGATCAAATACAAAATTTATCCTGGTTCAGCCACCAATCCACTTGTGGCCTACGTCCAGTCCTTAAGCAATCACCCGAGATTTTCCACTATATCTTAAAGCTTCAATAGGTGCTTGACAACTTTTACAATTGAGAGCACTTAACACACATTGGGATACCTCACCCTTATGCTTGAGCCTCAAACAGGGATATCTCACCCTTTACAACTTTTGAGGGATACCTCACCCTCTGTACAATTAAGGGATACCTCACCTTTTTTCTCTAGAAGGATACCTCACCCTCTTTACAACTAAGGGATACCTCACCCTTTTTCTCTAGAGGGATACCTCACCCTCTTTACAGGAAATGAAAGTGTATAAGAAAGATAAACTCTCAAAAAAGTGAATAATACAAATTGAAGTTCAATGGATATCAAAGATTCACACTTAAGCTCAAAACAGAGGATAATTTGAAGAATATGTGCAAAATACGTATTAATGCTCTAGCAAGGTTTTCAAAATATTTCTCTAACTTCTAACAATGCCCAACAACCTTGCATTTAAAGCCTATTAAAGATTAGAGCCATTGGGGTGATTGAGGAGCATTAAATGCTTCATTATAACCATTGCTTTTTGTTTCTGAAAAACCTTATTATTCGAATAACACGATGGTTACTCAAATAAATTTTTAAATAGCATGTTGGGAAAAGCTTTCTGGAATGCGTTATTCGAATAACACTTGTGTTATTTGAATAATCCACTTAAAACGAAGAAGCACCTTTGTTCATTTTGAACATTTATTCGAATAAAACAGGGCTTTATTCGAATAAATCCTGATCAGTTGAAATATTTGGCTTCTCTGACTTTTGTTATTCGAATAAGAAGAGCCTTATTCGAATAAATCTTGATTGATCTTAAGTTTTGCCTTCACTAACTTTTGTTATTCGAATAAAGTGACCTTTATTCGAATAAACTTTGTAAAACATGTTTTGTCAGTAATGAGACAATGCCAAGTGATTCCAAGTGGTCTTATATATTTTTGGCACTTTAAAATTTGTTTCTTTGGAAATCAAAAACCATTTTAAAGCTTTTAAAACAAGTGTTCTAATCATGTTCTTTGAAAAACAAGTTGCAGAGCATTTATGTGAATCACATTATTCTTTTATATATTGATCTAAGTCCTAAAACTAATCTTGAAGATCCTGGACTTGATCTTGCAACATCTTCATGTTTGTTATCATCAAAATCATTGCTTTAGTCAATACCAATTATAAAGCAAAAGTAGGAGAAATTCGCATGAAGTAAGTAAGAGAATTGAAAGCAACAAGAGAAATTCAATCTAGAATTGAAAGCAAGAGTAGGAGAAATTCACATGAAGTAAAAGAATTGAAAGCAACAGGAGAAATTCAATCTAGAATTCGCATAAAGTAGGAGAATTGAAAGCCATGGAAGAAATTCGCATGAAGAACGAGAATTGAAAGCAACAAGAGAAATTCAATTTAGAATTGCAAGCAGAAGTAAGAGAATTATTGAAAGCAATTAGAGAAATTCAATCTAGAAATGAAAACAAAAGTAAAAGAATTGAAAGCAATAGGAGTAAAAGAATTGAAAATCGTCGCATAAAGTAAGAGAAAGTAAGCGAATTGAAAATCTTTGCATAAAGTAAGAGAATTAAAAGCTGTAACATCCCAAAAAATTATGTTAGGCTTGTATAAGGTTACATAGGTAGTCTGATACTTGTTTAGCATGTCAGTTAAGTTTCGTGATAAACTGAATTAGCTTAGACACTTTGCTGCAACACAGAAGGTGGTAAATAGCCTAGAATGACTCAGAAAATAGCATAAAATGCTATTTGAAGGGAAACATGTGTAGATAACTTATTTCTAGGTCACAAATGAGCTAAGTAAGGTGTGGTTAAAGTTTCAAGACAATTGGAGTTAATTTGGAATTTTTAGGCATATTGATTATGTTTTTAATGTCGGATTGACCCCCAGTAAATATGAAAAAATAGAGAAAAAAATGTAACATGATTTTTTAATGAATCTTAGGATTTATTTTGAATCTGTTGGAGGTTTGGAACCATGAATCAGAGGAACCTAAGTGTACATAGCAGATCGGGGTTTCTAATACCATATTAGTGGTAATTCTTTAAGAAGCCAAGAGAGACTTGTTTCCTCATTTTTCCACGGCTGAGAGCAAAACAGAGGAGAGAAAGTGAGAAAAGAAGGAAACCAAGGAAAAAAAGAAGGGAAAGAGGAAAGGAAAGGAATGAGACTAAGGTGAGAGATCCAAGAGCAAGTTCAAGGCTTCAAGATTTTCAATCAAGCAAGAGATAAGGGTGTTTTCTATCTTTGATTCTTAATCTTTTCTAGGTTTTGGACTTAGGTCTTTAAACGGAGAAGTTGAGTTTTAAAGAGGGAAAAGTAGTTTCTTTAGTTGATTCTTGATTTTATTGATTGAAATTGGTTATTTCAACTTAATGGAAGTAAGATAGATGGATTTATCCGTAGTTTTAGCTAGTTGGTTCTTGAGATGGAACCTAGGTTTTCAAAGAAACCAAAGAGTGATTTTTGGTGTTTGATCTAAGTTTAGTGAATTAATAGGTTGTAATGATGTTATAACATGTTTATAAGTTGTTGATGGTGTTAGAAACCAATTTGAAACCAAATTTAGAGAATTGGAAGTTGATTTGGTTCAATGGAACAGTGCAGAAATGAGGGTTTTCTGTAGAATTCGATAGAAAACCAGTGAGCGTCGTGGCGTGAGGATGAACTGACTTCGAGTGCTATTGCGTGAAGAGGAGTGTCACTATATGAGGTGCATTACCTTGGCACCCGAGAGCGGGGCGCCACGGCGTGAAAAGGGAGTGTCTCGACATAAGGGTCTAAAACCCACCAAAATATTGATTTTGATGGTTTGAGTTCCCTAATTGTTAGAATCCTTTGTTTATGCCTTTTTAAGTGTATTAGGGCACTAGAGAGGGTATTTCTTAGAAAGAAAGACCTAGTGGCATGCAAGGGAAGATAAAGGAAAAGTTGTGCAAGTCATTAAGTATGGATTGTCATAGGTTAAAGTTTAGCTTATGAGTGACAAAGTATTGCTTAGATATCACTCAAGAAATGATAAGAAAGTGAGAAACAAGTGTATAGACAAGTTGACAAGAGTTAAGTGCCATAGACCCTAGTTGGCAAGGGTGAATGTCATAGTGCATGAAAGTTCTTTTTGAAGAGAAGTAGAGCTAGTAATGCAAAGTTAGAAAGTGTACTAAATCTTGTTGGCATTGGATAAGTGTCGTAGTGCATGAACTGCTCTTACAGAGAAGAGGTAGTCTTAGTAGTGCAAGATGGACTTAGCATAGAATTATGTAGTAGTTATGTTAGAGTTAGGACATAACCTCGCATTTTTACGCACTTCACTTCACATATACTTGTTATCCCTAGAGATCAGATAGTGGAGGCATCCACTCAGTTTGGTGGTAATATCCACCTAGTTTACGGTAGACTACTTGGTAGACTACTTACTAGGATTAGGAAGATTCATGTTATGGTAACAGACTTTGCCCCTACAAGGTAGGCTATAAGAGGTCACAGGTTATTATGACATAGTATCTTCTTAATCAAAGGGGAATAGTTAAGTATCACAACACTACACCTACATTATATACACTTTTCTTTAAGCATACATCATTTCATCACTACATTATTTATTATTTGTTTAGATTGGAAATTTGTATTTGGTTTGTGTACGTTTTGTTATTGAATTGTGCCTTCGGTGACAGCTGTATGGGAGGTTGTCTGGTTGATGGTTTCCAAATAATTGTATGGGCAGTTGTTTGTTATCATCGTGGTTTTAATTATCAGATCGGAAATATATAATTGCTTAGAAACGTTACATTGAGATATGAGGTTTTGTAATGGTTCTTTTGAAATGAGTTTTTAGTATGTTATCAGTTTAAGATGGGTTTATTCATTTCAAATATTTAAACTGCTGGTTTTAGTTACTTATACTGAAAAATGTAGTTTCTCACCCTGTTTGTTGCCATGTAACTTCAGGTGGAAGTTCATCCAAGGACAAGAAGAAAAAGTATAATGACTAGGATAGTTTTATGCTTAATAGTTTAAAGCTTTGTATTTATTTACTTTGCTTTTAGTTTGTATAAAGTTTATGTACATAATGAGCCCTTTTGTGGCAGTACATATGTATATAACTTTTAGTTTCCGCAATGCTCTTCATTATTATTTGCTTAAATGATATAGATTAGTATGATGTTTAAGTTAGAAGTAGTATAACTAATATTGTTTATCCTAGAGTATGCTTGATAGACTAGGATACCATTATTATGGTGTTACATTATGGTATCAAAACAGTTCATCTTGTTGAGCCGGGGTATGGACTGAGTAAGCTTAGACACGTTTGGTGTTTTTCTACTAATGCTATGCATTTCTTGTCTCATATGTTAGATATAATGCTAGAATTGCTTGAGTTGCCTTAGGTGGTTTGTTATTAGCTACTGTTGCTTAGTTACATGATGTTGAGACTGTAACTCAATATATGTTGTTTCTATGCGTATAGGAAACTATGGCACCGACAAGGCGATCTCAAGAAGTAGAGAACTCGACCCCATATAGTCCAGATATGGTTGAAGCCTTTATGGCTATGGCCAATGTTTTGACAAGGGTGCTTGAGAGGTTGGAATCAAATCCACCTCAATAGCCTCCACCACCTGAGCACCCAGTGCAAGATGTACAGCAAGTTGGAAGGAACTGAAACTTCCAAGACTTAGCAGCTTTCAGGTAGATGAAAACTTCACCTTTTGATGGTGAGTATGATCCCGTGAAAACATAAGGGTGATTGAACGAGATAAAAAAGATTATTGAGATTATGATCTGCGCAAATGAGCAGAAGGTTTCTTTTGCATCCTTTATGTTGAAGGGAGAAGTAGAACATTAGTGGAAAGGAACCACCAAAGTGATGGCAGTAGCTGGAGCCCAAATGACCTGGGAGGTGTTTAGGATAGCTTTCATGGAGAAGTATTTTCCACAGACTTTGCGTGATGCGAAAGAAGTGGAATTTATGAGGTTAGAGCAAAGAAGCATGTCAGTGGGCCAGTATGTGGCTAAGTTTGAGGAACTATCAAAGTTTTCATATCACTTCAGACATGACTCGGATGAGAACTGGAGGTGTGTAAAATTCGAGTCGGGTCTGAGGACTGATATCAGAGATGTTGTGGAGCCCTTTGAGGTCATAGAATTTTCTTCTTTGGTCAACAAGTGCAGAATAATAGATAGGCATGCAAGGAAGCCACCAACAATGGATCAAGAATCCCAAGGGTCTCAGAAAAGGAAATATAGTGAGCAGAAGTTCACCAAGGGTGAAAAGGGCAAATCAGATTAAGAGGATTTCAAAAATGGTCAGTTCCCTAAGTGTGGAAGGCAGCATGGTGATAAACCTTGCCTAACAGGGCAATCTGTATGCTACAAGTGTGGGAAGCAAGGGCATTTTGCCAAAGAATGTTCACAGAGGGAAGGAGCCCAGCTAGATAGTAGACCCACAGCTCAGGGAAAGGTTTACATCTTGCAGGGTAAGGAGACAGAGCAACCTTTCAGAGAAAAGTTAGTATTTGATTTTGTTTCTTTAAATTTTGGTTAAGTTTGTTTTAACTGTGAGTTGCTTGTGACTTCTTGCATTAGGTAGACTAAATTTTAAGGATAAAAATTTTTAAAAAGGAGGGAAGAAATGTAACATCCCGAAAAATCATGTTAGGATTATATAAGGTTACATAGGCAGTATAATACTTATTTATCATGTCAGTTAAGTTTCGTGATAAACTGAGTTAGTTTAGGCACTTTGCTACAACACAGAAGGTGGTAAATAACCTAGAATGACTCAAAAAATAGCATAAAATGCTATTTGAAGGGAAACATAAGTGGATAACTTATTTCTAAGTCACAAATGAGTTAAGTAAGATGTGGTTAAAGTTTTAAGACAATTAGAGTTAATTGGGCATTTTTAGACATACTAATTGTACTTTTAATGCCGGATTGACCCCCAACAGATATGAAAAAATAGAAAAAAAGTGCAACATAATTTTTTAATGAATCTTAAGATTTATTTTGAGTCTGTTGGAGGTTTGGAATCTTGATTCGAAGGAACCTAAGTGTTCATAACAGATCGGAGTTTCCCGTACCACATTAGTGGTAACTCTTTAAGAAGCCAAGAGAGGCTTGTTTCCTCATTTTTCCACGGCTGAGAGCAAAACAGAGAGAGAAAGTGAGAAAAGAAGGAAACCAAGGGAAAAAAGAAGGGAAAGATGATAGGAAAGGAATAAAACTAAGGTGAGAGATCCAAGAGCAAGTTCAAGGCTTCAAGATTTTCAATCAAGCAAGAGGTAGGGGTGTTTTCTATCTTTGATTCTTAATCTTTTCTAGGTTTTGGACTTAGGTCTTTAAACGGGGAAGTTAAGTTTTAAAGAGGCAAAACTAGTTTCTTTAGTTGATTCTTGATTTCATTGATTGGAATTGGTTATTTCAACTTAATGGAAGCAAGATAGATGGATCTATCCATAATTTTAGCTAGTTGGTTCTTGAGATGGAACCTAGGTTTTCAAAGAACGAAAAGAGTGGTTTTTGGTGTTTGATCCAAGTTTAGTGAATTGATAGGTTGTAATGATCTTACAACATGTTTACAAGTTGTTGGTGGTGTTAGAAACCAAGTTTAGAGAATTGGAAGTTGATTTGGTTCAATGGAATAGTGCAGAAACGAGGGTTTTCTGTAGAATTCTGCATAAAACCAGTGAACGCCACAGCATGAGAAGCATCGTGCTGCAACATGAGGATGAGCTGGCTTCGAGTGCTGTGGTGTGAAGAGGAGTGTCGCGGCGTGAGGTACATTACCTTGGCACCCGAGAGCGGGGCACCGCGGCGTGAGGGTCTAAAACTCACCAAAATACTGATTTTGATGGTTTGAGTTCCCTACTTGTTAGAATCCTTTGTTTATGCCTTTTTAAGTGCGTTAGGGCACTAGAGAGGGTATTTCTTAGAGAGAAATACCTAGTGGCATACAAGGGAAGATAAAGGAAAAGTTGTGTAGGTCATTAAGTATGAATTGTCATAGGTTAAAGTTCAACTTATGAGTGACAAAGTGTTGCTTAGATATCACTTAGGAAGTGATGAAAAAGTGAGAAACAAGTGTATAGACAAGCTGGTAATAGTTGAGTGCCATAGACCTTAGTTGGCAAGGGTGAATGCCATAGTGCATGAAGGTTCTATTAAAGAGAAGTAGAGCTAGTAATGCAAAGTTAGAAAGTGTACTAAGTCTAGTTGGCATTGGATAAGTGTCATAATGCATGAACTGTTCTTACAGAGAAGAGGTAGTCTTAGTAGTACAAGATGGACTTAGTATAGAGTTATGTGGTAGTTATGTTAGAGTTAGGACATAACTCCGTATTTTCACATACTTCACTTTATATATACTTGCTATCCCTAGAGATCAAATAATGGAGGCATCCATTTAGTTTGGTGGCGATATTCACCTAGTTTATGGTTGACTACTTGGTAGACTACTTAGTAGGATTAGGAAGATACATGTTATGGTAACAGACTTTACCTCTACAAGGTAGGCTATAAAAGGTCACATGTTATTATGACAAAGTATCTTCTTAATCAAGGGGGAATAGTTAAGTATCACAACACTACACCTACACTGCATACACTTTTCTTTGAGCATACATCATTTCATCACTGCATTATTTATTATTTGTTTAGATTAGAAATTTGTGTTTAGTTTGTGTATGTTTTGTTATTGCATTGTGCATTCGGTGACAGTTGTATGAGCAATTTCTGGTCAATGGTTTCCAAATAATTATATGGGTAAGTATAGAATTGCTACATTGAGAGAGGAAGTTTTGTATTAGTTCTTTTGAAATGAGTTTATAGTATGTTATCTGTAACGTCTCAGGACTGCCTGCAGGATTGACGAGTGTCTCCACAAACCAACACGGGTCTTTTCAGCATGCTTTTGTCCTCACTCACACGCATCCTAGGAAACTTCTCAGGAGGTCACCCATCCCATAATTGCTCCAGGTCAAGCACGCTTAACCATGGAGTTCTTATGTTCTAGGTTCCTGAAAAGAAGTTACAACTTATTGATATGGCTACGCCAAATCAATTCCTTTAAGCCATCCTCAACTATGCAGTCCCATACTTGCACAGTCTCTGAATCCCTCTTATTCCAGTGCATATTCAGTTCATTCATGCGACCCTTCGCCTAGAAGCCTGCCAGAAGTCACTCCTTGTTCGTGCTTCATTGCACTGGCAATGAAGGAGACTGTGCAGGTATGAGACTACATAGTTGAGGATGGCTTAAAGGAATTGATTTGGCGTAGCATATCAACAAGTTACAACTTCTTTTCGAGAGCTTGGAACATAAGAACTCCATGGTTAAGCGTGCTTGACTTGGAACAATTGTGGGATGGGTGACCTCTTGGAAAGTTTCGTAGGATGCGTGTGAGTGAGGACAAAAGCATGCTGAAAAGACCCTTGTTGGTTTGTGGAGACACTTGTCAATCCTACAGGCAGTCCCAGGTCGTTACCAATGGTATCAGAGACGGGACCTCTCCCAGTACAGTGTGGTTCGAGGACGAACTAAGCAGAAGTTGGTGGCCATGTGTGTCCCGAGGTCGACGAGGGCGGGAAGTGATCGCTGGTGCAATGAAGCACAGACAAGGAGCGGCTTCTGGCAGGCTTCTAGGTGAAAGGTCACATGAATGAACTGAATACGCACCGGAATGAGAGGGATTCAAAGACTGTGCAGGTATGAGACTGCATAGTTGAGGATGGCTTAAAGGAATTGATTTGACGTAGCCATATCAACAAATTGCAACTTCTTTTCGGGAGCTTGGAACATAAGAACTCCATGGTTAAGCGTGCTTGACTTGGAGCAATTGTGGGATGGGTGACCTCCTGGGAAGTTTCCTAGGATGCGTGTGAGTGAGGACAAAAGTACGCTGAAAAGACTCGTGTTGGTTTGTGGAGACACTCATCAATCCTACAGTCAGTCCCAAGTTGTTACATTATCAGTTTATTCATTTCGAATGTTTAAACTACTGGTTTTGGTTACTTATACTGAGAATGTAGTTTCTTATCCCATTTGTTGTCATGTAAATCAAGGTGGAAGTTCATCCAAGGGCAAGAAGAAAAAGTATGAAGACTATGATATTTTTTATGCTTAGTAGTTTAAAGCTTTGTATTTATTTACTTTGCTTTTTGTTTGTATAAAGTTTATGTATACAATAAGCCCTTTTGTGACAATATGTATGTATATAACTTTAAGTTTTCGCAAAGTTCTCCATTATTATTTGCTTAAATGATATGGATTAGTATGATATTTAAGTTAAAAGTAGCATAACTAATATTGTTTATCCTAGAGTATGCTTGATAGACTAGGAAATTGGTATTAGGGTGTTACAAAAGCAACAAGAGAAATATGCATAAAGTAAGAGAATTGAAAGCAACAGGAGAAATTCAATCTAGAATTGAAAGCAGAAGTAAGAGAATTAATGAAAGCAACATGAGAAATTCAATATAGAATTGAAAGCATAAGTAAGGGAATTGAAAGCAACAGGAGTAAGAGAACTGAAAATCTTCGCATGAAGTAAGAGAATTGAAAGCAACCGGAGAAATTCGCATGAGAAATTCAATCTAGAATTAAAAGTAGAAATTTGCATGAAGTAAGAGAATTGAAAACAAAAGAAATTCAATCTTTGTATAAAGTAAGAGAATTGACAACAACTAGTAGATGGTGGATAGCGCAACAAGTGGCAGAAATTGGAATAGTAATACAAGTAGCAAAAATTGGAAATTTAAGGGAATTCAATCTTTGCATAAAGTAAGAGAATTGAAAGCAACAGAAGTAAGAGAATTGAAAATCTTTGCATGAAGTAAGAGAATTGAAAGCAACAAGTAGATGGTGGATAGTGTGAGTAAGAGAATTGAAAATCTTCGCATGGAGTAAGAAAATTAAAAGCAACAAGAGAAATTCAATCTTCATATGAAGTAACAGATCAATTCAATATCTTCGCATAAAGTAAGAGAATTGAAAGTGTGGCAGAAATTAGAATAATAATACAAGTAGTAAAAAATGGAAATTTAAGGGAATATGTCTTTTTCATTACTTCGAAAATCGAAATTGAAAATTTAAGGGTCGTATTCTATGCTTACGATTCTACCATATATATGTCTTTTTCATTCCGTCAAAAATCAAAATTAGAAATTTAAGGGTCGTATTCTATGCTTACGATTCTACCATACATACCCTAGAAAATCGATTTTACAGTATAGACCCTTATGACCTCCCCATCTATGCCATGCAGTAATGATTCCTCTTGCATTACAGCCTTTACCACAATAATGTTGTCCATAGATCAAATTGTTTCGTGGATTAGATTTCACTTGACTATCTACGACTCCATTGTGTGTGCTTGGGGTAGAAGTTTTGTATAAATATATTGTCATGCTATTAAGTATTTTGATTTCAGTGCAACAAGTGGCAGAAATTAGAATAGTAATTATAGAGGGTGGATAGCGCTTGGAAATTCAATCTTCGTATGAAGTAAGAGAATTGAAAGCAATAGGTGAGATTGGATATAGAGGGTGGATAGCACAACAAGTGGCAAAAATTGGAATGGTAATACAAGTAGCAAAAATTAGAAATTTAAGGATATAGTAATTATATAAGGTGGATAGAAATTAGAAAGTAGGGATGTTCAAGCGACGAATAAATGATATGAACTCGACTCAATATGTCAGTATGGTCATTTAGTATGGTCATTTATTTGGATTTAAACCTAACCCAAACATAGCCCAACTAATGATCGGTATAGAATCAGGTTGGCATAACATTTAGACAAAATGTACAAAATTGAACATCATATATAGTTAAGTCATAATATTTTATAAGTAAGAAATTAAAATTAAGGGATATTTTACAATATATATTATGAAACACATTATGTCAATATAAAAATACTATCATATTATAAAAATGGTATTAATTAATGTCTATAAGTCTTATAATCTATCCCTAGTTTTCAAGAAAAAATATATATATGTTTTCAAGCATTATGTGGCACCAGGCCGGTCTGGGACATCCTGAAGTGTGACCCGAATCAGACCCGAAAGCACACCAAATCTAATTTTAAAAATCTAAATTTGGCTCAATTAGTTTTGGGTTTGGACAAGTTATTAGGCTGGAATGGGCTATGAACACTCCTAATAGCAAGCGATAAGTGAAGTTGGAAATTTAAAGGTAAAGTAGTAATTATATAGAAAAATAAAAAGCTATAGGTGAAATTGGAAATTTAATTTTCGGAGGAGGAATAAAATGGGAACTCTATAGAGTGGTAGAAAGCGAATGATACTTTGCGTGAAGTAATGGAAGGATAAAGTAGTAATTATATATGAAAATAGAAAGCGACAAGTGGCAATCACCAAAATTGGTCAATATTTTTCCCCTTCAAAAAACTTTGGAGTAAAATACTTCAATAGATTTGCTTAATTTTTCACATATTCCCATCCATTTTCAAAAGTTATACAAAACTCTCTTAACACTTATACAAACATTCTTTGTATTTTTGAAAATTGTTACATATAAATTCAATTCAGCACAATAAGCCTAAAATTCACTAATAAAGTCATTAAGCAACCATTAATGACATTGAAATGATATTTTTATCTTTTATTTTATTAGTATTACTTTTAATACAGATAATACAGATGAAATTAAGCGTAGAAATGTCATTAAAGGTATACTTAATTTAGGGTAAAAATACAATCTAATGACTTTGTTTGTCAATTTTAAGCTTATTGAGCTTAATTGGATTTATATGTAGTGTTTTTCCAAAATACAAGAAGTGTTTATGTAAGTGTTAAAGAGGTTTTGTGTAGCTTTTGAAAATAGAGAAGATATGTGAAAAATTAGACAAATAAAAGGGAGGTTGAGTATTTTACTCAAAACCTTATTTTATGTGCAGGTGGGTTATATTCACAATACACATTTCTCATACACTTATAAGTGAGTTTTATATTTGTGTATGTGAAATATAGAATTGGTAAAAGGTTTTGTAACAACATCCATTTTGGATCTACTCATTTGGTTATCATAAAAGCATTATTCAAGTGTGACTCTTTTATGAATATCCCACATATAGTGATTTCCCTGTTGTGATGGTTAGTGTTTTAAAACAGGATTTTAGCTTTGGAAACTATAGTTTATAGACCTTTAAGGCATGTTTGGGTGAAGGGTTTTGGAGGAAAAGGAATGGAAAGTGAGTCATAGATATGACTTTGTAAGCCGTGTACTAACAGAGTTATATTAGTGGTTATCCAAATAGTTGAAAGTCTAAGTTGTGTTTAATAGATTTCAGCTATTTCATTCTTAAGAAGGCTTCAATTAAGAAACTTGAGGACATGTTTGGGTGGAGGGTTTTGGAGGAAAAGAAAAGGAAAGTGAGTCATAGATATGACTTTGTAAGCCGTGTACTAATTGAGTTATCTTAGTGGTTATCCAAATAGTTGAAAGTCTAAACTGTGTTTAATAGATTTAAGTTATTTCATTCTTAAGAAGGCTTCAATTAAGAAACTTGAGGACTCAGTTGTCTCTTGTATTTTCTTTTGATCTTTACTAATTCTTTTTCTAGATTTGTGGGACTTCATTTCTTATTTGGTTCAATAGGTTTAAGGCCTGGAGTTGGAATGAACCTTGACTGAAGAGTAGTTGGGCTCACTACTTTCATAGTTTTTGCACCAAACTCCTATAGGGTGTGGTGGCCTGATTGCTTTAGCTCCAGTAGGTGGATTACTTTGAGGTAGGTGTCCAATTGTTTGAGCTTAAGCTGCAGGTCTCATTGCACATGGTGAGATTAGACCTCCTGGCCTAATTGGTGCTGTCTTGACACCTGCAGGCCTCATTGCACAAGGTAGGATCAGACCTCTTAGCCTAAATGGTGGTGCCCTATAACTCATAGGCCTAATAAGTGGTCTGTCTGAAGGAGGGGTGACACCATTAGGAGGCCTCACAAGGGAAAGGTTGATAGCAAACTTTTTCCTATAGAAAAATACAAGAATAATGTCATAAAATTATATCTAAACCCTTATTATAAAAATTGAAATTCAACTTATTAACACACATTTTAGGAAGATAGAGTCTGAGATGGTACATTTTGAGAAGAGTGGAGCTGAGATGCAGTTTATATAGATTGACAGTTACCTCATTTTCATCTTTCTTACTTTATTTTTTTTATCTTCCAACAAATCTCTTAATAGGTGGTGTAACATGTTGAGTTTGATTTGTTTGCCACCAATATTGTTGGCCTTGTGTAGGCTAAACATAAATTGCATTATAAGAGCCCATACTTAGCCATCCATGGCAATAGTCCTTAGGCTTATGATTCTTGTATGCGATTGCAACAATTGTGTGCATACATGGCATACCTGTGAGTTGTCAGAACCTACAAGTGCATGTATGGGTAGCTAAGTTGACGTCCACCTTGTCAAGTCAGCCTTGCACCTCAAACCTATTTCCTTCAGGATCACTTGACCCCACAAGTGTCCCTTTGTTATTCTCTTTCTTCTCCTTCTCCAATCCAATTTAATGCATAGGAGCTACAAGTCTCATTTACCCAGCCAATTCCACCGTATTAGGGTATGTTTGGTTTGCAGTTGGGGCTTGCAAACGTACGTTGGAGGATTTGTAACAGAGATGAAAACATGTTTGGTAGATTTTCTTTCAGTTGAATTGAATGAAAAATAGTGTCAAACGTACGTTGAAGTGAAGAGATGAATTTCTTGCTTCTTCATTCACCAAAAGTACGTTAATAGCATTTTTTTTAATTTTATTTTAAAAGTAATTTTAATCTTTCACCTAAATAATATTTATTTTATCGAACTCATTTTTGAGATAAAAGTTTCCAAACATAAATCAAGTTACTGCAAACTCACTTTTAACTAAACTTAAATTTGCAAACACACTTTCAACCAAACTTAAGTTTATCAACTGTAATCCAAACACACACTTAATCGCTATGGTCTTCATTATGTAGTACTGTACCCGATTTTGACAATTCAAAACCGATCTAATGGCTAAAATGGTTTCTAAGGCTTGATCGAACTGCAGACATAGCCGATTCTCAAAGCCAGTTCTCAATCCAACTATTTAAACCAACTGATCCTTTCGATTTTTAAAACACAACTATATAAAATACCTTGGTCAAAGATTTTTTTTTAAAATAAAACCTCTTATGGAACCATGACTTCTCATCATTTAAAAAGTCATTAACTATCCTAAAAATCATAGAACTTAAAAATTGCTACAGCATATCCAACCCAATATATATAATCTTAAAAAAAATAAGTTAAATTAAAATTTTAATCACTATAGTTTATATTTATTTTCCATTTTATTTTTATATATATATTTTAAAAATTAGTACTCACACTTATAAAAGTTTTCAAAATAATCTCTGTAATTAAAATTAACCTTGAAAAATCTAACACTATATTTGGATGGCAGGTAATGAGGGAAAGAGAAATAACTTTCTTTGTTTAGGAGTTTTAAAATACATGAGAACTGAACGAAATACATAAGAAACTATTTTCCCTCTCTTTTCCCTAAATGCCCAAATTTTGTTCCCCTTAAAATTGACGTGGAATGAGAGGAACACATGAATAATAAAGTTTCATTTCATTCCGTAAATGAAACTTTCAAACAAAGATAATGGTAATTATTTCCTTTCCTTTCTGATCCATCCCTACCTATTCTGTTCCATTCCATTAATAAAAAAATATACAAACTTAGGATAAGGCCTTAAGCTCACCATTGAAGAGAGAAGAACTTACTGGAATTACTTCTATAAATTTTATAGGTCACCTTGAAAAATATCTTGGCTTTCAATTATCGCGGGGCAGGATGAGAAAGGAGAATTTTAGTTTTATCATTGAAAAGCTTCAGACAAGACTAGCTTATTGGAAGAGTAGGCTTTTCAATAAGCCTGAAAAATTGGCCCTGCTAAATTCAATTATCTCGTCAATTCCAATGTACACAATGAACAATCTTTGGCTAGCCGAGGGTATCTGTCAACGGGCCGGATCACCTGCAGTTTAAAAAGCAACTGCTGGTTGTGCAGTTCTGCATCTAAGGGCCATTATGCATTATACATTTATACCATATTTTTTGTAATATTTTATGATAGAGAAAGTTAAATTTAAAGCTTGAGATCCTTTGGAGTTTGAAAAAAAATACTGCAGAGGATCCTGATCCCTGTCAACCACTGGGAAACCACAACTATGGCAGTCAGCTCGTCAATTGGGAAACAATCTCCAAACCAAAGCGAGTTGGGGGCTTAGGCATTCGAAGGGATCGTTTAGCTAATGTTGCCTTGCTAGGCAAATCAATTTGGGACCTCATCCATAATAAAAACAAATTTTGGGTTGAGGACATCTTCAGTTATTGCTATAAAGCCAGTGATTCTTACACATGAAAATCAATTACAAAGGCTGCCAATATTCTCAAACCAGGATTTCGATTTCGATTTCGAGTGGGGTCTGGCAACATTTCATTTCGGTATTCCGAGTGGCTTGTGCTGGGCAAGTTGTCTGACGCGGTCGATTATTTGTCTCTATTCATTCATGATACAGAACTTACTATTAACGATGTATGTGTCAACAATGTTTGGTAACTTAATAATCTGGCTACATCTCTTCCTCAAGAAGCTCTTGACCAAATTAGAATGGTACATGTGGTGTCTAATATAAATGTCCAAGACCAGATGGCTACGTATCCGAATATCACTGGGATTTATTCCAGGTACGCTTGGCTGTTAAGTCAATCTATAAATATGGATACTGATACTAGCTGAGACGTGGTTGTGGAAGCTAGATGGACCTGAAACAAAGAGATGGTAAAACAGGTCAGCTGGCCTCATTCAGCCCCGTCACGGGTTGAAAAAAAATGGGACGAGTAAGGTTGACTTGTTTTTTATGTATGGTTGAAGAGATCAATCCCACCTCATTTTACCAATCCACATTAAAAAAATTAATTAAAAAAATAATGGATTAACGAATTAATCAGACTACATATTAAAGAAAAATGGTAGATTAGACAAGTTAATCCGCAGGTCAACTGCCTACGCCATCTAACTTAGCCTAAGGGGTGATCAAGGAAGTAAAGGAACTGGACTATCACTTTCAACCATGTTCTTTGAGAAGCCAACTCTTGTGCAGATTTTATGGCTAAAACAGGAGCTCTTGGATCGGATGATTTGAAAATCTGGTCTTTGCCTCCCCCTTGGTGTTGCTCAGTCTCTCATTGCTGATTCCATGGGCGTAGTGTTCCCTAGAAGTTAGTTTATTTTTGGCTTTTTCTTTCTCAATGTACCAATATATATATATATATATATATATAAAATAAACATATTTAGTGAGAGAAGTGTTTATTGTAAGAGGTAAGAGAGATGAATCTTGACCATTGATCTTACATGAATGATCAAGATTAAAACATAAATACATGTGACATTTTTAAGTAGTCACATGACTATTAAGTAACTTTTAATCTTGATTTTTTATGTATGGTTGTATGGTTAAAATTCACTACTCTCATCATTGCACAATAAAAACTCTTCTCACTAGATATGTCTATATATATATAAGGAGCGTATCTGGTGAGAGAAATATTTATTGTAAGAGGTGAGATGAATGAATATTGACCATTGGATCTTACATGAATAGTCAAGATTAGAACATATAATACATGTGACTTTTTAAGTGATCATATGACATTTAAGTAATTTTTAATATATATATATATATAAACTCATAAGTCATGATAGAGTTACATGGATCAAAAGATAATCTGTTGAACATGTAAGTAAATAGATAATTTTATTCTTAGTTTAGGTATCTCTTATATCCTTGGTTGCCTTATCTACTTAGAATATCTTTCTATCAAACTGTTAGCGATGTCCAATTTGAGTTTGATTTAATAGTTTTATTGATATTGCATTATCTCAATGATCTATGCTGTGAAGCTTCTCATATAATCAAAATGCGCAAAGTAAATCAAGTTTTTACAAAGTTACCATAATTTAAATTAATAAATGTAAACCAGCAGCACTTAGGAATCCAAATTTATATTTTATTGTGCCTGTCAATACATATGTATATTATAAACTTCATATTTTATAGTCTCACATCATATATTTTTTATTTTTAAAATTCCATTAACATGGATGATATTAAGAACCATTTTATGGAAACCCAACTATATCTAGTGTTTTTTTTTCAAAGTATATTAGCAAGCATTAACAAAGTGACAATGATATGAGAATACTACACAGAATAATGGCCCATAGAAGAAAATTTGCTTGCATAAAAAAGGAATGCCCTAAGCAGTAGGAGTTGTATCATCTATCATGCTCAAGAAATGAGAAGTTAATGAACAAAGTTTGGAAACAGCTTCAAGTTTAAGTTTAAACCAAAGTTTGACTACAAAACCATGAAATTCTAAGCATTACCAACCAAAACTTCAGAAGATGCGTCAAAGTAAAACAGCTCTTTTAGTATTTTTCTTTCTTGTACTTCAGAGTTTTCCATTTAGTTAGTACCTTCTCTTGTTGCATCATTAGGAAGCTCAATCATATCTGGTATCTCTTCCGAAGCTTTATTAGCAGTTTGTATGTCATGTAATTCCTCTATTAGCATTTTTCTTTCTTGTACCTCAGAGTTTTCCATTTAATTAGTACCTTCTCTTGTTGCATCATTAGGAAGCTCAATCATATCTAGTATCTCTTCCGAAGCTTTATTAGAACGTTGTTTGGATGAAAATGAAATAGTGAATATCCCACTGATCATATTTGACATAAGCATTCATGATGTATGTTGAAAAACCGTAAGAAATAAAAATACCCAGTTAAGGGAACATTTGTGGGACCTCTGACAGTGCCAGGGCCCAATGTTACCATCAATACTTTTTTTTTATTTAAATGTTTGCCAGGACAAAGCCCTACGAGTTGAGTCAACATCTTGAAAGCATTAGTTTACAGGATGGCCGGTCCTATCATTGATATTACATTCCTTTTCTACAATTTAAGTAGAACTACAACATTGACGTATATCAAGAAACCAAGTTCATCTGCTCAAAAAACCAGCTCATGATAATTAAATTGAGGTCTGGTTAATGCGGATTAAAAGTTACAAATTCAAGTGCAGCTTGTTTCAAGTAATAAATTCTTGAGAGTTCAAAATTGATCCATAAGAAATTGATGAAAAAAAATTCTTTGACGTAAAGTAAATATTTTATCACAACAATAAAAGTGATAAAACTTAGTTACAAATAAAAAATACTTAATTGGGCTAGGAGATCCACTCTTGGTAAATAAAATAATGATAAGATTAATTCTTTTTATAATTCAATTAGAATCCACACATAATGGATGTTCCAATCAGAAAATACAATGTTCAAAGTTCATTAAAAATTATATACGTAATTATATTATGATTCCTTTAATCATCTATTAACACCACCACTCATAAATGGGATCAAGCATTCATTGTGTAAAAATCTTGTCTACAACAAATCAAGATCTCCACTTTACAAGGAGAGTTTCTAAATTGATTGAAAACAAAATACAACACGTATAATGACCACTTAAAAATATATCATTTAAGCACAAGAAAGAAATGAATCTAACTTTATTTCATTACCTAGAGCTTTACCTTTTCATCTAAGTAAAATGAAACTTAGTTACTCATAGACAAGAAGAAATGAAGAGAGAAGAAGAAGAAGAAGAACATAACTTTAATTTAGAACAAAAGAAAATTATAACAAGATAAACAAATAACACAATAACATGGTCTTGGCCTCTAATAAGACCAAGACCCCTAAATGATCTGCCAATGATGCCTTTTATAGAGGATTAGGGATACAAAATGACAAGGGAGCTGAGTCATGAGTGAGTGGATGAGTGAAAAATGAGTAAAAAATGCCAAATGACTTTTGATGAGTGAAAAATTATAGAGATTCTTTGTCTCCGAAATCATTCAGTTCTGAAGTCATTGCATTCGTCATTTTTTTACCAAGTGATCTTCATGAAAGTTGTAGGCCTAGATCTTAGCTTTCAAATGCCACCAGAATCACCTCAAAAGGCCACCTATAGCCTGAGATATGACCCAATTACTGCACAGTATTTAGGACTAGTTACAGCTCATCTATTCTGACTTCCAAGCTTAATATGACCTCCAAGGAGTCCGATTTAAGTCTTGTGTTCTTCATGAAAGTTGTTGATATGGGTCTTAACTTGTATATACCAAAATTTCAGCCAAATCTAGATCTTACAGCCCGAGTTATGCTCTGATTACTGCACACTGTTCAGGTTCCAATCACAAAACTCGTATTCTGACTTCCAAGCCCAATTAGTTTGATTAGATGTCCGACTTTGACCTCAAGCTCTCATGAAAGTTGTAGAACTTTTTCTTATCTTTCCAACAAGGTAAAATACATAATTTTCAGATATCTAAAACTTAAGATATGACCAAAATACAAAAACAGTGTAAGACGTAAATCGTGCTAAAAAAATCAATTAAGTCCAATTTGAGTCCAAACCTATAAAACATAACCAAACTCAATCAATTAAGTACATAGAGAGTGTAAATGACTAAAATTGAGAATTTATTAATGTATAAAATATGTGATCATCAAATTCTCCACACTTAGTTTTTTACACTCTTAGACAAAACACACAAGATCAAAACTAAAAAAAAAATGAAATAGACTCAAAAGCTAAACACTCTAAAAGACTCAATTTCTAATAATATTTAAGAATTAAGAGCAACCAATCATTCAAGTAATCAAAACATTTATGAGGTAACATTTCTTCACATCTCAAACCAACAAGTAAGGAAATTTCAATTGAAAAGCATGAGTCAAGAATGATAGATCTTCACAGGATTCACTCTCAATCCCTCAAGTGTTTAAAATGTAGGTATTTCACTCAATTCAACCCATGAGAAATTGCACTACCATAAGCTTGCTTATCTTCTACTTCTCCACTACTCAAAACACATACACACACAAATCATGAGGACTTTGTTCAAGGTTGTAATTAGGTCAAGGTAAAGGAGAAGGTAATATGGATATGACAAGTTAAATACCAAAGAGAATAAAAGAGCATGAGAGCTGAGTTCAATTAACAAGTATGAAAATTCATCCCAACTCCACCTAATACAAATTCCCTTTACATATTTTTTTTCTTTCCTTTATTGCCTTGTTGACCCTTATTTACACTTTTTTTTTTTAAGAAGAAGATAATATATACATTTAAACAATTTTTTTTAACTATTGTGCACACACACCCTCATAATTGTTCAAGAATTCATCCAATGACAAAGCTAATGTTCTCTTATTCCCTAAGGCCGGGTAAGAACATGATTTTTCATTTAAGGCGCATAATGAGTTTGAAATAAAGAATGATCAAATAAGCTCAAAGGGGTTAAGCAAAGGGAAATAGGTTATTTCCAATGCCTTACGTTGGCAGGAATCAGAGAATTTCCAAGAAGTCATAAGAGTGCTTGATATCATATTAAGACAATATGCTGCTGAGTAAGGCTGCCTATTTGTGCGCCAGTCATTCTTGGCTATTTGGTTAAAGTAGCTATTTCAAGAAAAATGCTTCAATCATATTTATGTATGCATGTGAAAATGTAGTCTAAAAAAGAATCAAAGCAAGTTTTAGAGTAACAATTCCATGAGTGAAAATCACACAAGAAAGAAGAGAATGGTACAAATATTCAATCCATTCATCAATAGGCTCAAAATCTCACAAGGCATAATTCTATCATTCTCAGTCCACCAATTTCAACATCCATAACCAAACATATGATTTTTAAGAAAGAAGACAATTTACTCAGTCATGCAAATTTCCCTGAATTTGAATTGCTACTTCCACACAAACTAGTTATTTGTTTAATTACTCATTACTTTGCCACCAATTTTGATGCGTCTCTAGAGCAAATTTACCTCAAGAGCATAATTTACTCCTTACTCTATCATCCTTAATTAGTTTTGCTGTTAGTAAGTTGTGACAAACATATAAATACAACAAACATATTAATAAACACATTTCTTCATTTTTTTTGTTTTTTGTTTTTTGTTTTTAGATTATTTTTTTTGTAAGATTTTTTTTTAATTTTTTTTTACACAACTATCCAGAGCCCAACCAGATCATAACATTGTCCTCAATGTCAAAACATAGGTAGGTAAATGATAGAAGATAGTACTTGTTGTTGCAATTACTGAAAAGAGAAACTTGAGACAAATTTAAATAGAAATAGAGTACAATAAATAAAATCAAAGCTTATAATTATTTAAATAGCTGGAGTGTCTGATCTGGCTTGCTTTTCATACTGCTTCCCTCACCGCTTCCTTCTAGCCAATCTATCTGAGCTGTTACTGGATTAGGTTCATAAACAAAAATTTCTAATTTATCAATCAACTCATCAACAGTGGAAGCAAAGATAAAGAGTCATCTTACCGAAGGTGTGATAAATTTCTGTTCCACAGTATGGTCAACAAAAGATAACAAATTATCAAAGAAATTATTAACATTCAACAAATGTATGGGTTTATGGTGGATACTCAGTTGGGCCCAAGAGATAATTTGAAAAACTTCTTCTAAAGTACCAAAATCACCCGGTAAGGCAATGAATGCATCAGAGTTTTCAAGCATTACCTTCATTCGTCCATGCATAGATGATACTTGAATTTTCAGCCCAATTGTTTTTCCAATGATGTTCCTTTGAGTTAAAGGTTCAGGAATGACACCTAAAACTTGACCATCTCTTAGATGTGCAGAAAGTAATAAAGCCCCCATTAACCTAATGCTACCTCCCCATATACAACACGAATGTTCATCGCAGCAAGTGTTCTACCAATAGTGTTTGCTGCGTTTACAAACTCTAAGCCCTTCCCATAACTTGTCCTACAAAATACACAGATACTGATAAATTTACGAACTGAAGAAGAAGCTTCCTTCATTTCTACACTCACACTCTCTTTGAATGATTATGAGTTACAGGAAAGTGAAGAAAATTGAGTGTTTAAATAGGGAAGAGAATAAAAAAAAGTAATAATAGCTCTTATATGGGTAGGTTGGCTGTTGTCAGAAAAGTTTGAATTTAAGAATTTTTTTTTAATTTTTTTTTATTTTTTTTATTTTTTATTATTATTTTTAGACTTCAAGAAAACCATCAGGGTAAAGAAGTTTAGAAACCCCTGAAAGATCCCACCAAAAGGATCGCCTGTCCAAAACCAAAATCATACAAAGATAAAATAATAATAACAAATGATGACATACCTTTGTGTACAGGTTTCATGGCAAATCTTTATACTGCGCGTCATGAGTGTAGTAATACCAAGACAGCTCAGCTAATATTGGAATTCTTCTCCCTCCCGCTTATTTGAAGAAAAGAGAATAAAGAAACCATCGTGGATTTCCATCCTGAATCTAGAACCTGGAGAGCTCACACTTGAGTTCGTAACATCAACAAAAATGCTAAAATCTGAAACCCGCAATGTCCAAGATCCAGAACGCTCCATCCCAGGGCGCTGAAAGCCCCTTCTAATAAAAGAGAGGATCAGACTCAGATGCCTCATACGCTTTGGCAGCCGCGGGTTACTTCTCACTAATAACCAAAGTGTGACGCTTCTACCTGTCCATCAACTCCACAGTGCTTAGATGGTGAACATTGAGTTGTGGAGTGTGGCTCTCTGCAGAACATGGCACACGAACCTTATTTACGAACTGGCGTGCGAAAGTCCACCCGAGTCAATAACAGGTCTACCACTGGCAAGGGCTCCTGATCTAATTAAAGACCAAATACAACTAAAGTTTCGCCCTCTTTTTTATTATTCTTTTTTTTTTCCTTTCCTTTTCTTCTTTTTTTTTTTTTTTTTTTTTTTTTTAAGAAATGTACAAGATAATATATACAAGTTGTTGTAATTGTGGCTCACATCTTCCTCTAGTTTCAAGTCTAGAAATGATTTAAACGCCTTCTATGAGTCGAGGATAAGCTTCCTATCCAATTTTCTTATAAATTGACAAACATGGTCTTTTTGAGTCAGATTCTCAAGACTGTAACGCTCTTACTCGTTCTTGAAGAGATTCCACAAATTAAAAAGTTCATGATGCACAACTCCACAAGAATGCGTCTCAAGAGCCAATAAGATATCATCTAATGACTCCTTACTCAACTCATTCTTAATAAAGCATATTTTATTTTCTCGATTTGCAGAAACCATTCCCAACAAACGACATCGCGTGTTACAATTCCATCATGCACACTTGTAACAAACTTTCATTCTTTTTGCTCTTCTCCTTTTAGAAAAAGAACTTTTACCGAGATCCAACATGTATGGGACAAATGAATCTGAAGATTCACCAGCTAAATGAACATTTGCTTCGATTATCCAGCGTATATCTTCTGGGATGCCCTTGTACATTAATAGTCTCAGTCTTTCACACATAACTTTGTAGATTTTTGTTAGAGCATTTAAAGAAAAAGAAGGGAAATGATTTCTTAAATTTGAGAGAATGACATCCATTTTGAAGGAAAAGGAATCAATTATTATGAAAAACTGAAAAACAAACCGACTTGAGAGTCACGGAGTACCATTACCCGCCACTTAACCGGGGCACAAAGAACTCAAAAACTTGGTTTTTCAGAAATGGTTTGAGTTTTTGTCCATTGACCTTAAATACACTATCATTCCTAGGATTTTCAATGTTTATGGCCCCATGAAGATACACATGTTTGACAATAAAAGGGTCACGCTACCTAGATCTCAATTTTTCAAGGAATAGGTGAAGACGAGAATTATAAAACAGAACTTTTTGACCAATTTCAAAAGTTTTTTCTCAAAATTGATTTGTCATGAAAATTTTTTGCTCTAACTTTATAAATCTTTATATTTTCATATGCATTATTTTTCAATTCCTCAACAATCAAAAATTTTAATGACAATGATAGGGTTCAGAGGCGTCCTATTTCGCTTAGAAATGGAACCCTATTTTTGATAGTTTTCACCACTTTTTCAAAATGTATAGCTGTTTCTAAATAAAGTGGGCTAATAAAATCTACACTATAAGATTTTCGCAGCTGTTTTCTTTGAAGAAAAGTAACCTCCACATGCTTTTGAGTGACAAAATTTAATGACATTACCTACCTCACTGTTGGACACACATCTCCGAATAATTTGATCAAGATAATTAAGGCAGGATCTTTCATGTTACAAGAAAATTGATTATGTTAGCAAACCAAGGCTTGGAATTGACAGAAAATAAAAATTCATCGGGAAAAGAATCATTGATAGGTATGATATCAAAAGGTGAACCTATTGTAAGTATGGACAAAAAGTGATTCAAAATAATTAAAGACACAAAATTATATATAAAAAAATAAAAACAAAAACAAAAATAAAAACACACTAAAACGCACGAAATTAAGAGGAAAAAGAGAGAACAAAGCACATGAATGTCAAACACATTAAGGATGTAAACACATGAAATTAAAACACTAGGGATCTGACTTCACTTGATTCAATAATCTATCATAGACAATAGAGTAACTTTGGGACTTTCATTCTAATTAATTTCTAATAATTCAATTGATAAGGAGAATCCAGTAATTAATTAAAACTCAATTCCTTAGTCTAAACCTTAACTCTTAAGGCATGACTTTTACTCTATGGATTCTCATGAAAAATACCACAATTCTCTTACACAACCTATAACCTCCATTCCTAAATGATTATAAATCATGACACTTATTATTTATGGCTTAAGTCATATGCAAACTTTCTGATTCTACATACACCTCACTAGATCAATTTATGAGTGGCCAATTCATAAAAGCATTAAGAATTATAATAAGCACTCAAATTGAATAAAAAAAATTAATTAAAATTCTAATCTTAATACATGTCGATTGAATCAAGTTACATCTTCACCCTAAAAACACACAAATTTAACTACACATGACAAAATAGAAGAAGGAATAGGAAGAATAAAATAAAAATATATACAGAGCTCAACCTTCCATAAAAAAAATATTAACAAGTAGGCGGTAAACTTGCCATGATAAAAAATAATAATAATAATAATATTAACAAGTAGGAGGTAAACCTGCCATTAAATATTAACAAGGATGTTGTATAAACCAACCACCAAATAAATATTAACAATGGTGTAGTATAAACCAACCACCAAATATATATTAACACGTAGTAAATAAATATTAATAAGGGTGTGGTATAAATTGACCACCAAATATATATTCACAAGGGTATGGTATAAACCAACCATCAAATAAGTTAATAAGCTGATAAATTAAAAAGTTAGTAAGCAGGTAAAGTAAAAAGTTAGATAGCTGATAAAGTAAAAAGTTAGATAGTTAGTAAGAGAGTTAGATAGTTAGTAAGTTAGTAAACAAGAAAATTAAAAGGTTAGTAGGTTAGTAAGTTAAAAAGTTAGAAATAAAATATAGAAAGTAAAATACGAGAAAATAAAGTGCGAGAAAGTAAATTACAAAAAATAAAGTATGAAAAGTAAATTACGAGAAAATAAAGTGTAGAAAGTAAATTTAAAACATGAAAATCGAGAATCGACAAGCCGATTTTTTACTCTAGCGAGAGAAAATAGAAGAAGAAAGATTATTTCATTAATGATTACAGATTATAGATGGAGAAAGGAGAGTTAGTATGTTAGTATGTACAAAGAAGAAAAAAAAAATTAAAAGAGTAGAAAAAAATATATATATGTACATATATATATACAAAATATTTACACAATAAATTTGTTCTTCAAATCAAGTCCCCGACAATGGCGCCAAAAATTTGATGCAGATTAAAAGTTACAAACCCAAGTGCAGGTTGTTTCAAGTAATAAATTTTCGAGAGTCCGAGGTCGATCCACAGGGAATTGATGAAGAATTTTTTTTTTTGACGTAAAGTAAATATTTTGTCACAACAATAAAAGTGATAAAACTTAGTTACAAATAAAAAAGACATACTTGGGTTAGTAGATCCACTCTTGGTAAATAAAATAAGAACAAGATTAATTCTTTTTATAACTCAATTAGAATCCACATATAATGGAGGTTCCAATCGAAAAATACGACGTTCAAAGTTCATTAAAAATTATATACGTAATTATATTATGATTCCTTTAATCATCTATTAACACCACCACTCATAAATGAAATCAAGCATTCATTGTGCCAAAATTTTGTTTACAACAAATCAAGATCTCAACTTTATAAGGAGGGTTTCTAAATTGATTGAAAATAAAATATAATACGTATAATGACTACTTGAAAATATATCATTTAAACACAAGAAAGAAATAAATCTAATATTATTTCATTACTAAGAGCTTCACCTTTTCACCTAAGTAAAATGAAACTTAGTTACTCATAGATAAGAAGAAATGAAGAGAGAAGAAGAAGAAGAAGAACATAACTTCAATTTAGAATAAAAGAAAATTACAACAAGATAAACAAACAACACAATAACATAATCTTGACCTCTAAGACCAAGACCCCTAAATGATCTGCCAATGGTGCCTTTAATAGAGGATTAGGAATATAAAATGACAAGGGGGTTAAGTCATGAGTGAGTGGATGAGTAGAAAATGAGTGAAAAATGTCAAATGACTTTTGATGAGTGAAAAATTATAGAGATTCTTTATCTCTGAAATCATTCAGTTCTGAAGTCATTGCATTCATAATTTTTTTATCAAGTGATATTCATAAAAGTTATAGGCCTGGATCTTTCAAATGCCACCAGAATCACCTCAAAAGGTCACCTACAGCCTGAGATATGACCCAATTACTACACAGTATTCAGGCTCAGTTACTGCTTCTCTGTTCTGACTTCCAAGCCTAATATGACCTCTAAGGAGTCCGATTTAAGTCTTGTATTCTTCATGAAAATTGTTGATATGGGTCTTAACTTGCAGATATCAAATTTTCACCCCAATCCAGATCTTACAGTCCGAGTTATGCTCTGATTACTGCACATTGTTCAGGTTTCAATCACAAAACTCGTATTCTGACTTCCAAGCCCAATTAGTTCCACTAGATGTCCGACATTGACCTCGAGCTCTTAATAAAAGTTGTAGAGCTCTCTCTTATCTTTCCAACAAGGTAAAATACATAATTTTCAGATATCTGAAACTCAAGATATAACCAAAATATAGAAATAGTGTAAGACGTAAATCATGCTAAAAAAATTAATTAAGTCCAATTTGAGTCCAAACCTATAAAACATAACCAAATTCAATCAATTAAGTACATAGAGAATGTAAAATGACTAAAATTAAGAGTTTATTAATATATAAAAAATGTGATCATCACAGGTCTTAAGGCGCAAAATAAAGCAAGCAAATACGTTGTTATATATGTATGAAGGCTTACGTTATTTTTCATGGTTACAATGACATTATTAAGCTTTCTTTCGTATTTAGCTTTATTACATATCGTAATATATTTCTACATAGCTTAAATTATCAATTTTAATTCAGTTGAAATTGAAATTAGTGTTGATGCCTTCGGTTATGTTTTAAAAGGATGAATTGGTTTGAGTCAACGTCAAAAGTCAAAATAGTATTATTTCGGTCACTAGATTAGAAGTGAAAATTATTTATTAAAATTTTTTTATCTAGAGTTTAAAGAGATTTGCTAATAACAACATAAATCTTTGAATTAAAAACATAATTTTCAATTTCTACCATTTTGTGCTTGTCGGATAGGATGCCCAGGGATGTAGTTGGATCTAGTTACTTTTAAATTTGTTCTAAAGTCAATTACTTCACCACTTTGATTGGGAACTTCCTTGTGGGATGAGTCTTGGACTTGGTGAATTGGACATGAACTAAAAATTCGGTCTTTCAATACCAAGAGCTAAGCACTTGCTGGCTATCCCAACTTATCATATACTTAGTTAAGCTAGTAATGTCACTTGGAGTTGGTTCAAGTGATTCAGGTTGATTGAAAATCCAAGGGGAAATGGTAGTTTCAAGTTGTTTGTTTGATTTTTTGTAGGTGCGTGTAGTATGTACAGATGTACTCTGTTTTTATTTTTTCGGATAACAGTGTGATCTTTAGTATTGTTACTTCATAGTGAATTGCATAAAAAAGTTTTAGATTCTGCTTACACCGAAATTCTTTTTAAAAAAACTATTAACATATTCTTATTATTTCCACTATTATTGCCCCGATCTTATTATCTATATTATTATTTGTAAAAAAAAAAAAATAACGGCGCACGTGACTCTGGCTCCAAATAATTTCAATACTTGATTCTCCGGTTCTCCCGGGGAGAGCTTAGCTTGATTGGTCAGCTAATCAAGGAGATTGAATTTCTTCATTTTTTATTTTATTAAAGAAAAAAAGAAAAAATAAAGCTTGTTGAAGCATATTATAGATAGTCATCCTTTGATATCAAGCAAGAAAAATAGACCACTACATGATTACAATGGGTTTCGAAAACAGTCCAATGGATCAAAAGCTACAGAGCCACAGCCTTTACTTACTTGATTCACCAAATTGAAAACAACCTTGTATACACGTTTGGTCCAATCTAGATTTTTATATGAATGAGTCATACAATAGATGAATCCAAATGACCCTGAAAAATTTATCCTTCTCCATTTTTGTTGAATGGCCTTAAAAGGCCAGACAAGTCAAGCTCTTTTTTTTTATTATATATATTTTGGTGATATATCGAGGCCGATGCCTTCTTTATCTACGGCATTTGGTTGGGCGTGGGTGTGGCTTTTTCTCTCTCTTCTATTGAATCCAGAATTCATTGACCGATACATACCATCCAATCCAAGTCAAGTGTTCGTCTGAGTACGCTGCAGCATGTGAAAATATCTAATATGAATTTGAAGGCAAGATCCAATATTATTTTGAAGTTTGAACCTCAAGCTGGAAGGAGTAGATCTAGGCCAATAACTAGATAGGCTTGCCTTTTGCAACTTTTTCACACAGTTTGGAAAAGAGAAAGGTTTCCACCAACTGTGTCACAAACACAGATTTAGGATTCGAGGTATGGTTTCAAACTTTCAATTACCACAGGTAAATTTTCTTCCTTTTTCTGGAATGATTCTTTTTGTGTTGTAATTGGTGTTTTGGTTAGTTATTATGCTTCAAAATTAAGGAATTCATGAATTTGTGTTTTCTTGATTTAGTAAGAAGAGAAAATTTTGGGACAAATTGGTGTACTGTAGAATCTGGTGTGTCGTCATTGAACACAAAAAACAATTGACTGGTTGAGATAAACTGGATTATTATTATTATTATTATTATTGGGGTTTCGGGCACCCCGAACTCTAGTGATTGTGTTTAACAGGTTCAGTTCTATGGTAAACGTTTGTAATACTCTTTTGAAGAGGAAGTTGTTTATGTATTTGTCATTCTAAGCGCACTATGTATCGCACGGATAAATAAATAAAAAAAATTAGTTTATATAATATGAGATAATTTTAATTTTAGATTTTATAATTTTTTATTTGAATATTTTATCATCTTATTATTAAGAATATACTAAATTAATTCTAAATGCTAAATTATATCAAAAAAATAAATTAAAATTAAAAAACATTACAATGACATGAATTTTAGGGATGAGCTTTCCAAGCCTAAACTATAGCTTTCTTATTACATTCTTTCCATCAATAATCCTGTCAAGGTCAAGTCATTGTCTTACTTGTCCATAAAAATTGTTTCAATTTTTACAAACAATTTTACTCAAAATATCATTGAAACCTTAATATTATATGATATGAATTTTGTTTAGTTGTATTTAAGTGATTTTAGTAAAGAAAATTTATCAAAAGCTATACTTTTCAATTGATTTTATCATATTTACTTGTAAAGTTTTTATTTCATAAATATACATATTAATCTATTTTCATGTAAAGTTTTCAATCCCATAAAATATAAATATAAAATATTTAAATATTATATATTATATATTTCAACAAAAATATTTCAAAAAATATATTTAATAAATTTTTAATTTTCTCATAATGAATTACATTTAATTAATTTTATTATATTTTTATGTGAAGTTTTTACTTATGTGCAATGAAAATGTTATAGAACAAATATATATTTGAATATATATAGTAATTAAAAAATATAATTTATTTATTTTTATAATAATAAATTTTATTTGAATCAATTTTATTAAGATTTCTTATAAAATATTCAAACTAGTATATATATATATATTAATATATTCTTATGTAAAGTTATTAATCTAGTGTGACATGAATACAAAATATTTAAATATAAAATAATAACAATACTTTTAATGAGAAGTTATAATTTATTTATTTAATTAAAAAGACAATTATCACCATAAATCATGTACTTAATAACTTCAACAATATAAAAAGATTAAATTCTTAGCAATATATATCTGGCTATATTCATATGTTTTGTTCAATGTCAAAATAATTTAAAAATTTTAACACAATATCAAAAGAATCAAAATTTATTTATAAGATAATCAAGATAAAAAATTCACAAACTTGTATTACTTCAAAATAGTAATACAAAAGATATGCAATGATAATAATATTATCATCATTAAGTGTTAGATGTATTCATGTGACAGATTTGATTTTATCAAAACTTGATATGATATTTTGACTAAGTTATTTTACTATACTTAAACCCTATCTGGTCATAGCTTAATAATAATCAGACTATTTTGATATATAAATATAATGTATAAATTTTAAAAATGATGTATAACTAAGTTTTTAACCCTTCTTTACGTAAAAGCAATATTTGCTATCTACAATTATATTTGGACGAGACCCCCGTAAGGAACCCAGACAAGATTGTGCTGATGTTTTTGTGCTGGGTAATTTACTTGTCATGGCCCAAATAAAACTCGGGCCTCAATGGGAAATTACAGCCCAAGCTCACTTTCCCAATCAAAAAGTCACGTGTAACCGTACTGTAGACAGACAGTTCGTTTGAAAGTCAGTAGATATAGGAGTTAATGATTTGATAGAAACAAAGCAAATTACGGTAAGGTCTGGGCCGTGGACTTGTCCACTATTAGCTCATTGAAGTGTGTGGGGTTCACTTGTCTAGGCCGATTAGTTTTGGCTCGGGGTTCACTTTAAGTGAAAGATTTCAATGGTTGATTGAAAAATCACAGTTGAGATGATAATAAAATATATACATATGTATAATAAATTACAAAATTATTAGAATCCAATTTTTTTTTTTATCAATGGTTATAACATGTGCATGTATTTTAAAATCCAGTTTGTTACGATTTATTGATAAAAAAAAAATCTAAGGAGCTAGATTTTAATAAGTTTATAGTTTATTATATATGTGTATGTATTGTATTATGATCTCAATTGTTGATTTTTTTATTTTTTATTTCTTATTTCTTATTTTTTTCTAGAGTAAACTTCGCACTTTAAATAAGTGTAATTAAATTAATCTAAAAAGAGTGAAAGAGATGACACTATTCTTTTAATATATCCTCAGCAATGACTTAGATGGTAAAGAATTGTGCTAACGTGTTGTGAAAATAAGCATAAATAACTTAAGAGGTAAAGAAAAGAATAAAAAAACGAACAATGTAATTGATCAATATTATAGATATATATAACAAAGGGCAAACAAAAAAGTATTTATAGTTCAAGATAAATTATAAAATTCTAATCTGAACATCCATATTTCCATAATATCCATAATAAAATAGAGCTTTGAAAACTATCGATCAGGTAGGAAAAAAAGTTTTGTTAACAAGTGTCCTAAAGCATTTGTTTAAAAAATTAGAATAAAAATTTTAGATGAAAACAAGACATTCAACATATTAAAAATTGAAAAAGTTTTATTATTTGTCTTATTCTTTAAAAAAACTTTTTATTTTAACTTCTTTAACAAGTATAAAGGTACTTGTTAGCAAAACAAACAAAAAAACCCATCTATTTCGGAATTGCATTTTCTAAATTTGGCGTCTGAGCACTTGTACCTCGCTGCCACATTTTCTTGAATTTTTTCAACTTCCATGGAAAATGTGTACCTAGATTGTTATTGAGGAACACAAATATATACTTGTAGCATAAGCATGCTATTACCGAAAACATAATAACATTGATGATGATCAACCACTTGAATGCATCGACAAAAGTCCAGAAGAGAATCTCATAGGAAAGTACCCCAAAAACGTGAAAGATAATAATAGCTGGCCAAGTATTGTCAATCGGTTGGAGGATTATTTTTGCAACTAGTGCAATGGCATGGGTAAATATAGCCATGAGTAAAAGTAACATGATTGTACTTAGTTCTTGGAAAGGATTCGTGCTTAAACCTTCATGCTTAATTCCATTTAGTGATACTAGTAATGTGATGTTAAACCTGTAAACAATTTTGAGTGAAAAGGAGAAGCTACACACGATTCAAAAAAAAAAGTGTTGTCATGCCAATAAATAAAATTGGAAGGTTGGGGGTTCAAATTTTTTTCTTTTTTTTTTCAGTGTGTTCCATAAACAGAGTAGACCACCATTTACTTAATTTAATCTAGTTTATTAAAAAAAAACTTGTATGTTTTAGTTCGCAGTTTAGAACTAGCTATATGAAATTATGCATGGTTTTTTTACCCGTTAAATGCACTTTCAAATTTCATTTCCCAATGTATCATTATCTTAATGTTATTTTCCAAAATGCACTTAGTTTGAATAATGTTGAGAAGTTGATTCTCAAATAGACTTCTCAATGTGAAAAATTATATATATTAAAAATTGACTTCTGAACACCATAAATCAATTTTTTTTACATCTCTGTTGAGAAGTCGGTTGTTTAAGAATCAACTTCTCAATAGCATTTTTATTATTATTATTATTTTGTTAATAGTAATTATTTTATACATAGTTTAAAATAATATAATGTCATTATTTATTAAGATATCCATTGGGTAGATTTTATAGTATTTTTAAACTTAATCTACTCAAAAATATATTGGGTTGGGTTAAGTGGGTTCGACATACATGAAAACTTTAATAAATAGAACTGGAAAGGGAGGTTTTTAAAAATTTCAGTGCTCAAAAAACTGAATAGACCACCGATTTGGTTTAATTTAATCAAGTTTATAAAAAAAAAATTGTATGATTTAGTTCACAGTCTGGTTTCAGAACCATACATATAAAGAAAAGAGTAAATAATAAATTTAATTCCTAAACATGATATCATTAAACGTCATCAGATTATACACTATGTGAGAAATTGTTTTAAAATCTTTAAATCATTATTTTATAGAATAAACATATAGACATATATAACATAAATATTGAAATCATAAGTGTCATATATATATATAAGAAGTGTATATCATGAGAGGAGTATTTATTGTAAAATGTGAAAAAATAAATTTTAATCATTAGATAGTACATAAATAATCAAAATTAGAATATAAATATATATAACTTTTTTAAATGGTTATATGACCTTTAAATAACTTTTTAATTTTGATCATTTATGTATAATTGTACAATCACAATTTACTCCTCTCATAATGTCATAATAAAAATTTCTCTTACTAAATATACTTCACACACACACACACACATATATATATATATATATATGAGAGAGAGAATTTTTAATCCCATCATAATATTAAAAAATTAATTTTTTTATAGTTTTATTAATGTGTGCCTTAAGGTCACATGATTAAAAATATCATTTATTACTCATTATTAATTATTAAAAGATGAAAGTATTAAATGTTTTTGGACCTTTAAGATAATAAATACTTGTATTTTTCATTTAATAGTTTCTTTTTGTATATGTTAACAAAATCTTTTTTTATTTAGAAGTAAATCATCCACCTTGTATAATCAATCAATCAATCAATATAATATAGAAAAGGAAGACACATAACCTGAAAAGTTGTCATGTGTCTTCTAAGTTAATAAGTTAGTGAAAAAATAAATTTTAATAATTAGATCTTACATAAATAATTAAAATTAAAATATAAATGTATATAATTTTTTTAAATAATTATATGATCTTTAAATAATTTTTAATTTTAATCATTTATGTATAATTATACAATCACAATTTATTTTTCTCATAATATCTTAATAAAAATTTCTTTCACTATATATATATAGGGGTTTATGAACGTTACTGTGCCAGAGCTAGAGCAAGTATATGAATGAATTCATAAGGGGTTTATGAACGTCACTGTCGATGCTAGAGCAAGTATATGAATCATAGGGGATTAAAAAAGAGACCATTCAAACATGAATTTACTAAAATTAGAGTGGGAAGTCTGGGTATATTAGTCACACTAAAGAAGGGAGGGGGAAATCGGGGTCGAGTTATCCTCACAGTTTTTGTCACTGTCAACGTTGTCTGATTGTGTATTAGTGTTGCCCGTCATTAGAAATTCTAAACTCACACTGTGTCACTATCAAAGTTGTGTGATAATGTTGCCCCTTCATTAGAAATTCTAGAATCACAGCATTTTGTGTCACTGTCAACATTGTCTGATTGTGTATTTGTGTTGCCAGTCATTAGAAATTAGAGTGGGAAGTATGGCAACCGGGATCGCGATAGGAGGATTGAAAAAAATTCAGTTTAAAAATTAATAGAGTCACTATCAATATTTATTTAAATTAAAAAAATATTAAAAAAATTATTTAATTAAGCAAATTAACTTTTGAAAATGAGTTTAGATTTGAGAGTCGATTACAGGTAGAGAAAGTGTTAGTCACCATATCTACTCATTTCAGGAACAATACTTTATGTTAATTGTACAAAATTTAATAATCTCAAATATATTTATTTTTATCTTTTTTTAGAAAAAAGACTTTATAACTAAATTTTTTATTTTTATTTTCAAAGAAAGAAAAGGAATAACCAAATTGTAAAAATTTATTTTTTGACTTAACAGAAATAAATTTCTGCTCCTACGTATCCTCGGGTGCAATGAGGAACTCAAAGTCACGTAATTTTGTAAAAAATGATTGTGAGTTGGTTGATTTTAATTGAGAAAAAATATTTTTTTTAAAAGAGATTTTATTTGAAAACAAAGTTATTCTTGCACAGGATTCAAGTTAGTACTAGACTACTTAATAAATCGTTATGATCCAAACGACAATGAATACAACATCCACTATTCAATCATTATCATTGGTCATTGTATTGATTAAAAGATTTTTTTTACATATTTTTTTTAAGGCATACACAAGGACAAACAAGTAAACACCATTTTTCATGAGTCAAGTAAAATAAAAAGGATTAAATATAAGCATCACAAGCCGAATAATACAAAACAAATTTTATTTTTAGGTTTTTCATTTTTTTTATTTTATATTTTATAATGTTTTATTTTCTTCTTTTTTTTTTTACCATTTTTTCTTTCCTTTTTATATATATTTTTTATGTATGAATATTTTTACATTTTCACATTTTTTCTAACACACCAAAAGCAATTGAAGTTGTCTTCCTTTTTTTTGTTTTTAAATCAAGGAAATAATTAGGCCTATGTAAACCTTGTCCCAATTTCTGAAAATGATGAAACCCATGATACTCAGTAGCCCAACATACCAGCAGCCCAATTACTTTGTTGTCCTCTTTTTTTATTTTTGTGTTGCTCTCTTTTTTATTTAGCAAGAGATAAATGAAACAACAATAAACAAAAAACAAAAAAGATATTTGGCCTTTGACAGAGGAGCAGAACGACACTCACACAGGAGAGGGGAAATTGATGCTCGGTGGCTATGGAGGTCGGCGCGATACGCAGCAGCGGGAGCACGAAGGATCGTGAGTCGCCGGTGACGGGCTGAAGAATGGTAGTTGACACGGTATCGACCGGATCTGCGGGAGGAGCGTACTGGGTCGTGACTCAGAGCTGTGCAGTGGCGTTCGCTGGGTTGAGTGGCGGTTCGCGGTTGGGCGGAATCGACGAGGTGCAGTGGGGTGGACGGAGCAACTCGGGTCGCTGGCGAGGTTGGTGCAGGCTGGAGTGGTTGTGCGACGGCAACGCGCTGTGAGAGGGCGATTCTGGGTGGTTATAGGTTGTTGTTGGCTGTGTTGTTGGAAGTTTCTAGCAGAGGCTTGAAGAAAGTGATAAGGTGTTGAGGGTTGGGTTTGGTATATGGGGTTACATGAATGGAAAAGAAAATATTGAGGTCTACGGTTTTAGGTAGAATGTAAGGTGGAAATGGTAGAGTTGAAGATGGTATGTTACATGGGCTAAGTTGATGGTTTTGTGTTTGGAGTGAGTGGTTAGATGAAAGGTTGTTGATGGTGGAAGGTTGCGGATGGGTGATGGTTTGTTGATTGTGGTTTGAAGATGATTATGGGTGGTTTTTGGGTGGTGATGGTGGTTGGTTTGATGTGGGTGAAGGGTAATGGAGGTTGAAGATGAGGGATGGTGGATGGAGGTAATGGTGGTCACAACATATGGAGTTGTGGTCTCCCCTTTGTTTTCTCTCCTTTTTTTTGTTCGATCGCCCCCCTCTTTTCTCTTTGCTGAAACTCTCTTGGTTTTATAGAGAAGTAGGCTAAGTCAACTCTGCTACCATTTCCTCTTCCATGATTCTGTCATTATTTCTCATTTTCCACTTCTTTGTTTCATTTTTTTTATGCCCAATCTTATGTTAGAATTTGATCTAATGGCTGGAAGGTGAGAAGCCACAACTGACTTTCTTCTAATCTGGTGTTTGCCAATTTGAAAGTGCTTTGTTCATTGCGTATTTTAATCTAGCAAACCCAATTTAGTGTAAACTCCTTGTCAGCTGTGCTCTACCATGGACTGCATTTCTGCCTTCTAAAATGACAAAACGAAGGGCTTTTGTTTCAAGACAAAATTGCCGAATTAGGCTCCCTATTCTTCTTCATTTATTTTTTTTAAAAAAGAGAGAAAAGAAAAGAAAAGATTTATTATTATTATTATTATTTTATCATTTATCAGTTTTCAAATAATAATAATAAAAAAAACAAATAAGATGAAAGTAAATATGTTCAAAATATTGTAATTAAGCATCATTTAACACAATTATTAGCATTTGGTTAAGCAACAAAGATAAAAATTTCATGGACAAAATTAGGTATCAACAGCTGTCCCGTTTTGCTTTACATTTAAAATAAATGGGAAGCGAATGAATTGATTTAATTTTGTCCATGAAAATTTTCATTTCTTTTTCCTTTTCTTCCTTTCTTTCTTCTTTCTTCTTTTTCTTTTTTTATATATGTTTTTTTTAGAAAGCAAATTGACGCAAAAAGCAATGGACATTAAACGAGGTAAAAAGTTTGCGGAGTCGAGTATCCGTCAAAACAGGATAGAAAAGGTAAAAAGCTTGCAGAGTCGGGTATCCGCTGAAACTTGACAGAAAACTTAAAAGCAGAAAAGACAAAAGGCTTGCTGGGTTGGGTATCCGTCGAAACTTGACAAAAGGGTAAAAAGGCACAAAGCTTGCGGAGTCGGGTATCAGCTGAAGCTTAATAGAAAAGAAAAAACTTGTGGAGTCTTGTATCCGCTGAAACTTATGGGCAGAAAGGTAAAAAGGCACAAAGCTTGCGGAGTCAAGTATCCACTAAAGTTTAATAGAAAAGAAAAAGTTTGTGGAGTCGGGTATCCGTTGAAACTTATGGGCAGAAAGGTAAAAAAATTTACGGAGTCGGGTATCCGCTGAAGCTTAACAAAAACGAAAAAAGCTTATGGAGTCGGGTATCCGCTGAAACTTATGGGCAGAAAGGTAAAAAGCTTACGGAGCCAGGTATCCGCTGAAACTTAACAGAAAAGAAAAAAAGTTTACAGAGTCAGGTATCCGCTGAAACTTAACAGAAAAGAAAAAAGCTTACAGAGTCAGTTATCTCTTTGAAACTTAACGAAAAATTTAAAATCGAAAAGAAAAAAAACTTCATGAGTCAGTATCCGCTAAAACTTAACGAAAAGAAAAAAACATGGAGTCGGTGCATCCGCCGAAACTTAACGAAAAAAAAAAAAACTTACAGAGTCGGGTATCCGTTTGGAAACTTACTGGTCGGATATCCGCTAAAGCTTAATAGAAAAGAAAAAAACTACGAGTCAGTTATCCATTGAAGTTCTAGGCAAAAAGGTAAAAAGCTTACGGAGTCGGGTATCCGCTGAAGCTTAACAGAAAATAAAAAAGCTTACAGAGTCGGATATCCGCTGAAGCTTACAGGCAGAAAGGTAAAAAGCTTACGGCAACGGGTATCCGCTGAAGCTTACAGGCAAAAAGGTAGAAAGCTTGCGGAGTCGAGTTTCCGCCGAAGCTTGTAGACAGAAAGGTAAAAAGCTTACGAAGTCGGGTATCCGCTGAAGCTTGAAAACAAAAAAAGTAAAAAGTTTACGGAGTCGGATACCCGTTGAAGTTTGACAGGAAACTTAAAGACAATGAGTGCGGGGACCCAAAAACTAAAAGACAATGGGCGCGGGGACCTGAAAACTAAAGGACAATGCATGTGATGCCAGAGATGATGCATGATGTAATGGATGCATGATGATGCAATGAATGTGATGCTTGAGGACAATGCATGTAATGCCAGAGATGATGCATGACGCAATGGATGCCCTACTGTAGAAATTCTCGTGAACAAAATGAGTAAGCATTTTTTTTGGCACATCAGAGCTTTAATTGAGTCGTTTTAGGTTCCACAACCCTTAAGAACTCTTCCCACAACAGGATCACGGTCAAATAGTAATGAAATATGTTGATTGACCTTGTGATTTGTCTGGTTGTTCCTTCTTTTCTAATCAATACTCTTAAAGAGCCTTGAGCCAGAAAACCAAAGTTTTAGACCAAACACTTCTTGGAAAACTTTGACCAACCAAGCCCATATTCAAAGAGGATCATTGTCAATCTCATCTTGTTCAAAAATATTTTCATTAAATATGATTTGTGTAAAAGTTTGTGACTTTTTTTCCCCAGAGGTTCCTATTTCCACCGGACACACTTCACTCTGAATTATCCATTGAGGATGTCATTCCCTTCATTGATTGAAACTCTAGAGCTCCTTTGACTTGAGTTGTTCAACAAGAGATTACCATTAGATGGTTAAATTGTACTATTGTACTCATGTTCACCCAACTTGAAGCACCATGTACCAGATATGCATGTATTCAAAAGTACAACAGGAAAATTATTTACTAACTGAGTGACTTTTTTGACTGGTTTTGGGCGTATGACTACACAAATGATATTTACAAAGGATAATGACACAAGAAGTGGAATAGTACAAAAGCCAAGGGGTTTTTTTTGTTTTGCTTTTTTTTTTGCTTTTTTGACCCAATTTGGATGTGATTGATCCTTACTTGACAACTGGACATCATGACCATTGTTTTATTAGGTATGTACAAAAATATGCCCCTATATAAGGTATCAAAAAAATGAATCTGACCCAAGGTATGCCATTTAAGAACAAAGATGCCCAATGTAGGCCATTTGACAACAAAATTTGTCCCAGTGGGGAACTTGAGATTTTTTTCAGTGTAAGGCCAAATAAAACTAGGCAAATTGCCCCAGTTTAGAGCTAAATTGAATAGGGTAGAGACTTGTCCCAATGTAGAGTCGGATTGAGTCAAAAGATTAGCCACAGTTTGGAGTTGAATTGCACAGGACAGAGACTTGCCTCAATGTAGAGCCAGATTGAGTCAAAAGATTTGCCCCAGTGTAGGCCAAGTCGAGCTAAAGAAGAAAAAATTACCCCAGTGTAGGGTCAATTTGAGCAGGGTAAAAATTTGTCCTAGTGTAAGTCACTCTTTTTTGTCTTATCTTCTTTTTTGTTTTTTTTTTAGACCACCCTTGCGGGTTTTAAGCCTAACGAGCTCTTTTTATTTATTTTTATTTTTTTTTTTGGAGCAATGAACTAGATCATAACCTTTTGTTTCGAAATTAAAACTTGTGAAAATAAAGACAATCACCCAATGATCAGATTGGACTTTTTAAGGCTTGTAATGTGGCCAAAGTTAGTGGTTATGAAAAGAAATGTATAAGGCTCAAATAAGTGTTTAAAGGTTAAGTGGGACCAAAGATCTTTGTTCAACCTTAAACTTTGTCAATTACTTTTACGCTTTCAAGCACACTTTTCTCTTATTGTTCTTCATTTTTTTTTTGTTCTCTATCCTTGTTCAAACTTTGTCAATTATTTTAATCCTTTCACATTTTATTCTTTTTTCATTATGCTTCAAAATAGTCACCATGGCAAGCAACCTTTTGTTTTGTGTTATCCTTTAGTGTAGAGGTGATCCTTGTTCAGGGTTTATTAAAGAAAACCTTCAAGCTCAAAATGGGATAATAAGGGATAATGAAAAGATGAATTCTTATGAGAGAAAGAGAAAGATTGCCAATCTTTATTTCAAATTTTGATTGCTCATTTTCAAAAATTTTAATTTAGAGACAAAAAGGACAATACACACCAAGTGATTATTTATTTGCTCCTTTATTTTTCTCTTTTTTTTTGGGCAAAGAACACATGCACACATGGGCCTTATGACCACAATTTTTTAGAATGAGAGTCCTATGAGATTTGAACCAAAAGAAAGCAAGTAAAGGAAACAAAAGAATGACAAGAAAGATCTGGCAAGAACATGAGTGCCAAGAACATAGGAAAAGGAAACAAGGTAATGCTTCAAGTAAGTTTACATAAATTCAAAAACTCGAATGGTTTTAATGATTGAACAAGCATGGGGTCAGTATAATTAAATCATTGTTTCATGGTAACAACTTGGTAACAAATCAGAATACTAGTCGCTCAAAATTTCCCAATGCTGGAGGACTGCAAGGTATGGTTCATTCTTAACTGTTAGAAAAATGAATCACCATTTTGTTGAACTTTCTAAGGTTGCCCCTGATCGACCACTGTAAGCATTTGCTCCTATTGCATATGAGAATGCGTAGAAACATCTGACAATGCCTAGTGGATTACTATTTAGATAGCTGCTGCATCCATGAGTTTTCCTAAAATCCCATTTAACTCATTCAACCTAAAGTCCACCCTTAGTCGGTTCAACATTTGTCTATACTTGTCTGTCAGTCATTCATTTGATGCAATCTCCCCTTTTTCATTTCGCTTTCGATCCTTTCACCAATTATCACGATATCTGAAAAATTCGACAACACATTTCCAATCATATGATCATAGAATGGCGCGTGCAATGTATCAGTGAACATAGCAACCATCTCTTTTTCTAACAAAGGGAGTTCTACTTGTGCAGCTATTTCCCTCCACCTCTGAGCATATTCCTTGAAGGTCGCAGCATCCTTCTTAGACATACTTCGCAATTGCATTCTATCTGGTATCATGTCAATTTTATATTTATACTGCTTTAGAAAGGCATCAGCTAAATCCTTAAAACTCCTTATATGGGCATGCTTAAGATGTATGTACCAATTCAAAGCAGCCCTAGTTAAACTGTCTTAGAAGAAATAGATTAATAGTTTGTCATCGTGAGCTTGTGAAGCCATCTTGCGAATATACATTGTCAAGTGATTCCTTGGGCAAGTAATCCCCTTATATTTATCAAAATCTGGGACCTTAAACTTTGGGGGAATGACAACATCAGGGATAAGACAAAGCTCAGTAGCATCCTTGAGGCCATAACAATCTGCTCTTTCAATGACCCGTAATCTCTCTTTCAAAGTTTCACATCTTTCTTTGAACTGAGAATTTTCAACAAAAGAACTCAATAGGTATTGAGGCATGAAAGTGGGGACAAAATATTGCACTAGTGGGGTTCCACTGTTACCTGGGTAATGGGCATATGGTTGGGTTGTGCTCAATGAGTTTGAAGCAGGCATGCCACTGTCAAGGGAATTGGCAACCCGTGGTGGTACAAAGCTGGAAGGGGTCATATGGTAGGATAAAAGGGAGAAATGGGTGTTGTATTGGCAGGGTTTCATTGACATTCAGCCGAGTAACTTGAGTTTGGGTATTGTTCAGCAGGTTTGAATTTGGTGTCACTGCTGGCATGCTATTACCAGGGGGATTGGTGGTTAATGATGGTACATAGCTGGGAGGGAAGTCATATAGTAGGAAGGGCGACGCTTGGATTTCTTGAGAATTGGTGACTGAGGGTTGAGTGGTGAGTGGCATCACAACTCCTTGATGATTAAAGTCTTGGTATTGCAGAAGATTTGGAGAGAAACCAGGCAGGTGAAGAGGTGTGGCCGGATGTCCTTCGTTTGCCACTGAGGGATTCCTATTTGTGCTCCTTCTATTTTCCATGGATTGTAGCATCTTCATCATTTTAGACATTTGCTCTTTGAGTTGATTCACCTCATCCTTCAACTCTTGAGTTTGATTTATTTCATCCATGATCCTAGCCTGGGAATGACCCTGTAAGGGTGTCGCAGAAGCTGCTTTTCTGTTATAGTGTCCCCTTTTCTGCTTGAGGAAACATGATATGAATATGCAATTATCAATATTGACTAAACAGAGTTAGCAACATGCATGTATGTGAAGTGTTAACTACTTATACAGATAATTTTTTTTTTATATGCTATGAATGTCTTGGTAATGCAAAATGATGCATCACATTTTTTGGAATGCTAAAAATTCATGAAAATGTAAAATGATGTATTTTTTTTTTTTTGCTAGGAATGCCATGAAAATGCAAGATGGTATATACCTTCTTTTCCTTATTTTTTTATTTTTTTAAAAAAATTTAGAATAACATGAAATGCAAGAGGATGTATTTTTTATTTTTTATATTTTAAAAAAAATGCAATGATGAATGGCATGAGGAATAGACAGATAAAGAAAAAGTACGCTCCTTTTGTGTCCTGATCAGGTGTAACCTAAGAAGCTGGATGACTCTAATTTTTGAGGTCATTATGCTTAATCTATCAGTGCAATGTTTTTTAATACAGATATAAACCTCTAAAAAGTCATGGTCCTCAGATTGCCCCATCTCGAAAGATAATGACTCAATTCATGAATTAATCACATGTAGGGATGAACCCTCTCAATATGACTAGTCCATGATACTGGTAACAATCTGAGTGGTGTCTCAACAAGTGTCAAGTGAGCATAAAGCTCCTCAATAACAAAAATCGAGACCCCTCCTACTCCTCAGGTTCGCATAGACTCGGCTATAGAGCCCCAAAAAGTGTGTGAGATCAGTGATAGTGATATGTGTGAAGAAGCATACAAACCTATACAAAAACTTAAAAGATAAAAATACCCTCAACTTGCAAAAACATACATACAACAGCCAACAAGCAATCATTTATCCTGGGGTTTCAACAATTTAAGCACAAAATAGTAAACAACAAAATATATACAAGGAAATTATGTCAGAATAGATGCAGAATAATGCTATTAGATATTTGCATAAAAGTACTAAAAAAACTATTTACAAACAAATAACAAAACAAAAACAAGGACAAAAGAGAGAAAATAAATAAATAAAAATTATTAATAATTTGCACAACTAACAACAACAGGTCTGACTTTCTGAGTCTCCCCAATGGAGTCGCCAACTGTGGCAACCGGGATCGCGATGAGACAACCAAAAAAAATTCGGTTTGAAAATCAATGGGGTCGCCACCAATGTTTATTTAAATTGGAAAAACATAAAAACCTTTCAACCAGGCAAACTGGTCTTTTGAAAATGAGTTTGGATTCGGGAATCGATTACAGGTATGGAATGTTTTAGCACCCTACACTGCCCGTTCTAGGAAATGTATCGTATGTTAGTTGTGCAAAATTTAATAATCTCAAATATATTTATTTTTACCCTTTTTTAGAAAAAAGACTTTATAACTAAATTTTTTATTTTTATTTTAAAAGAAAGAAAAGGAATAACCAAATTGTAAAAATTTATTTTTTGGCTTGACAGAAATGAATTTCAGCTCCTACATATCCTCGGGTGCAATGAGGAACTCAAAGTCACGTAGTTCTATAAAAAATGATTGTGAGTTGATTGATTTTAATTGAGGAAAAAAAAATTTAAAAGAGATTTTATTTGAAAACAAAGTTATTCTTGCACAAGATTCAAGTTAGCACTAGGCTACTCAATAAACCCTTATGATCCAAACGACAATGAAGACAATATCCGCTATTCAATCATTATCATTAGTTATTGCATTGATTAAAAGATTTTTTTATATATTTTTTTTAAGGCATGCACAAGGACAAACAAGTAAACACCATTTTTCATGAGTCAAGTAAAATAAAAAGGATTAAATATAAGCATCACAAACCGAATAATACAAAACAAATTGTATTTTTAGGTTTTTATTTTTTTTTATTTTATATTTTATAATTTTTATTTTCTTATTTTTTTAACCATTTTTTCCTTTTTATATATTTTTTTATGTATGAATATTTTTACATTTTCACATTTTTTCTGACACACCAAAAGCAATTGAAGTTGTCTTCCTTTTTTTGTTTTTAAATCAAGGAAATAATTAGGCCTATGTAAACCTTGTCCCAATTTCTAAAAATGATGAAACCCACGATACTCAATAGCGCAACATACCAGCAGCCTAATTACTTTGTTGTCCTCTTTTTTTATTTTTGTTTTGTTCTCTTTTTTATTTAGCAAGAGATAAATGAAACAGCAATAAACAAAAAACAAAAGAGATATTTGGCCTTCGACAGAGGAGCAGAACGACACTCACACAGGAGAGGGGAAATTGATGATCGGTGTAACACCCCAAATTTCCTATATCGTAAACAGTAATTTTTACAGTTAACAAAATTTTACTATTTAGTAAATTCTGAGCGCTGTAAAATTATTTTGAATATCCCATCAGCGTATTTAATCGTTTTGAGTGATTTACTCCGTGTCAGGAAAATGATAATTTTCGGGCCGGGGAAAATCTTTCTGTATTTATTTCTCTTGATTGTTAATTATTTTTAACAATCTGACTTGATTTTCATATGTTTTCTAATTTTTGTGATTTTATGTGTGATTTTGAATTTCTTTCTATTTGTGGGCCCCACGAGGGGTATGTGGGCCTGGTGGCTATACGTGGGCCCAGGTGGGTCCTCATAAAGTGAAAAAATTTTTCTACGTATAGAAAAATTTGTACTGCTTTAACGAGACAGGGATCTTACTAAACCCGAATCAAGTAAACAGTTTTAGAAAATTTGTTTTGTATTGTATTTATTTATCGAAAGATAAAAATACAGTAAATATATTCTTTCGTGGGGTTATAACAGTTAAAAATAAAATTCTATACTATTAAGTCAACATTGGTGGTTTAGATATCCACCATTAATTTAATTAATAGTTAAGAAATAAATTTAATAAAGAAGTATAAGATAATCACCATTAATTTAATTAATGGTGTTAGAATAAAATTAGGCAAGCTTCAATATCAATCGTAGATTTAATCAACGGTGTAAAATTGATGATATAAGGTGACCATTTACAACCATTAGATTTAGACTAAATCAAAGGTGGAGATTTAGTCTTAAAAATTAAAGGAGACCATTTATGACCATTGGATGAAGAATTAATCAAGGGTGGAGATTTGGTCTTAAAAAGTAGCAAAGACTAATTATGACCATTGGATTAAAAGTAAGAAGAAGCAATCTTGACCCTTAATTTTAGAGATACATCTAATGGTTAGAATTTCAAGTAGGAAGATCTAATGGCTTTAGATTTAATCTTCTAAAATAAAATAAAAAAAAAATCTACCTAAAATCCTAACCATTGAATTAATCAATGGCTAGAATGCTTCACATAATTGCATGAAAAAGATGACCATATTATTGCATGCATAATGGGGGACGGTTGGAGCATGCTTGGACAAGGAGGAGACAAAGCTAACATAGCCTTTTTAGTAAAGAAAAAGTTTGAAGACTTTAATTGGATGCCTTGACCAATTATTAGTCATTTTTCTAAAACCAAATTATTTCCTTCCTTTCTCTCCATGCAAGGCTACGGTTTCCACTCCAAATGCAGCATCCTTCTTTTCATTTTATCACACTTAACTCATTTTCTCTCTTCTCTCTCTTCCAATTTGTCAAGAACACCAAGAACACCAAGAACAACATCATTTTCTTTCCTTCCTTGAACCATTCGGTCACCACCCATGGAACCATTTCTAATCTACCATAATTTTATCTAGCTACATATCTTGAATCCTCTCATCAATCCAAAACACTTTCATGTTGGGAATTTTCTCTAAATCATTCATCTTCATCACTTAACCAAGCCAAGAACACAAAACAACCATTTTCTTCCTTTTCTCTCCATAGATTCGGTCAAGCAGCCCAAAAACACCATCCATCACTTTTAATTTCATCCAACTTGATTTTCTAAACCTAAACACCATTCTAAGAACATCTCTAGTTATGAGTTTTTCCAAAATCATTCATCTTGAGCTTCAAATTCAAGCTTCAAGTTTCTATCAAAAATCAAAAATTCAACCTTTGTGCTACAAGAGAAACTATTCGGTCAACCTACCAAAAACCACTCTCCAATATATTTTAATTTCATCCAACCATTGATCTTGAATCTACATGATATTCTAAACAACTTTCATGTTGGAGATTTTCTCTAAATCCTCCATCTTCATGGATTTTCTTCAAGGTCAAAGTTCTTGGGTATTTATGGTGAAGTTTACTAATCTTCACTTTTCTTTTGATTTTCAAAGTTTTAAACCATGTTTGATCCATGGTTCCTCTTAATCAAGCTTAGTATACTAATTTCTATGTATTTTGTTTTGAATTTGAGAAGCCCTTGGTGGTGAAGGACTTGGAAAGAGAAGCAAAATCAAGAAGCTTTGAGGATCTTCAAGAGGTAAGAGGAGATCCATCTCACCAACCAATTATGGTGGTGGGAGATGGTCTTATATTCGATGGATTGTGAATTCATGTGAGAATTCCAATCCATGGTCATGTAATAATTAATTGTATGTTTTGTGAGCTTTGATTATTTTCCTATGCCTTGATTATTTTTGTCTATGCTTAATATGCTTTGCATGATTTTATGATCTTGATGATATGCTTATATTATGCATGATGAGTATATGGCATGTTTGTGATATTCAAGATGAAATATATATATGTATGCCATGATATGTGGATGGAAAGAAAATTAATCTTGGTTCCAATGGCCAAGGAAGGATTCGGTTTTGATTACCCTTGATTAGGGTTAATGTTGAAATTTTTCAAGAACAAGGAAATTGAATTTTGATCCCTAGAACAATGAGAATTTTGATCAAGACACCTCAAAATAGGTGTTTACAAATTAATATTCTTATGAAGAATAAAATTGGATGGATTTGAGAAGTATGGAAAATAAACTAAAAGTTTATTTTTTTTAAGAAAACATGAACACAAATTTTAGAATGAATTTTTATTGATTCATTTTGTGTAGAAACAAGAAATAGAATTTATTTAAGTTAAAAGAAAAATATTTCATGATTCCAATGACCATCTATAAGGTTTTGATAATTTATAAAAATATTTTGATGTTATAAAATACAAGAATTTTTAAATAAGGATTTTGGAAAGGGAATTAAGTGTTATCGATTAAGTGAAGTAGAATTTTCATAAAGAAGATTGAAAGTGTTGAACTTCAAATTATTTTAAAGAGAATCTATTTTTAGAAGTGATTTAGAAATATAAAGAAAACATTTGCAAACTTAAATTTACAAATGGAGAATTTATTGAGTTTTGGAAAACGTTAGAAAATTTAAAGTTAGAAACAATAATTAAATCAATTAAATGTGATTGTGTAAGACTAGATCAATAAAAAGTGATTTTTGAGAAAAATATATTAAGGAATTTCTATTAATTTATTTTGTGTAAAAAGTTTCTAAGTGTTTTACTAAACATGAGTTTTAAATGAAAATAGCAATGTTGATTTTAAGGATTTGCAAAGAAAGTGAAAAAGAATTTGAACAAATGGATTTGGTTTTATAACCAGTGGAAATATAATTGATTTAATACAAGAAGTTTGAAAAGGGAATCAGAATATTTTACTCACTTGAGTAATTAAATTTTGTAAACAAAAATATTTTCAAACTTCAATTTATTTTGAAGAAAGGATTAATTGGAAATGATTTGGAAAAAAATGGAGAATATAATGGTATTTTGAAAATTTACTAACGTATGACTTATTTTCAAGTTTGGAAGTACGTTAGAAAATATTAAGTTTTGAAATGATGATGAAAAAGAATTTCTTAAGTAAAGAAACGTGGAAAAAGCTTTTCTTGAGTAAGAAAATGTGAAAAATAAAATACAAAGTCATAATATTTTGAGAAAGGATGAAATGGAATTTTTGAAGATTGAGAAATATTTTCGTAATAGAATTATGGTGAAAAATTATTTACGTATCTTAAAAACGTATTGAAAAGGATATTGATTTATTTGAAAGTCCAAATAATGTTTAGAACATTGAGAAATATTTTGAACTATCATTGAAAAATCACTAAGTGATTAAATATTTTTACGCGATTATGAAAAAAATGGTGGAAAATTGTTATGAGATTTGGAAAGTGTTTTAAATATTTTGAGAATGATAGAAAATGATTTACGTAACTTAAAAGAATGATTTTTTAGTTACGCGATTTGAAAACGTATATTTTTATGCGATTAAGAAAAATGTTGAAAAATTAGTACGTGATTAAAAGGTGCAACGTGAAAAGTTGCGATATTTTGAAAATGTAATAAAAATATTTTGGAGTTTTAAAAAGCGTAACAAGAGTGTTACGGTGTTGAGAAAATGTAAAAGAAGTGTTGTGGAATTGTGAAAACGTAATAGAAACGTTTTGGAAATTGTGAAACGAAATAGAAATGTTGCACAATTTTGTGAAAAATACGGCGAAAGTGTTTTATAACTATGAAAACATGATAACATGATTTTGTGTTGAAAATACAATTATAATTCTTGTTTAATCGATGTATGGACAATCGTATGAGAGAATGACGTGTTTTGCCTATGATTGGTATTTGGTGCATTTTATATGCATTGGAAAGAGATGCTTGTATTTGAAATTGATGCATTATATATGCATTGAAAAGATTTGGCCTGTTGGGGTTGGACTTGCAATTGATATATTCGTGCATTGTACAAATGAAAATATTTGGCCCGTTGGGGTTGGACTTGCACTGATAAATTCATGCATTGTATAAAAGATAGCTAAAAGCTATTATGGCCCTTGTGGTTGAAGAGGGAATGAGAATTGATAGTGAGATCTATGATGGATCTTGGGGTGCGTCGAGTAGCGGGGTCGACTAGTGGATAGTCAAGTAGTACCACTGTACCACTAGCGATGCAGATCAGTTACAACGCATTGACGATACCCGACAAGAACACGATTCTTTTCTACTCTTGGGAGATTGTCTTGGAATAAGGCTGAATTGACCGAGCATTCTTCTCGAAATTTGGAAAACCTCCATGGAGTTGTTTTTGAAAAAGCGAGTCTTTATGCACATGCATAATCAACATTTATATATGTGTGATATATTAATTGAGGAATATTGGTTATGACGATTGTTATGAATACTTGGATGATGATGATGATAATGGTGAGAGTATTGTTCATGATTATTGTTGATGATGATTGAACCGATAAATGATTAGATAATGATAGTTGATTAATGCGATAGCATGATTATGATATGATCTATCTGTATGAATTGTTGGTTTGTGTGTTATCTCTGTGCTGCCATGTTGGTATTGGTGTAGGTGATCTCACCTCTTTGTTATGTTATTTTGTTGTGTTTGTACTGTTAAAAACCAAATAATAGAAGGATCGAGTTGTCTTAGACATAACGGGCGATGGATACTCTGAGATTGGTGATAATAATAAGGAATGGACATTCATGACTTGAAGGTGTGCAGTGTTGACAAAGGAACAGATGTCTGATGCATCAAGATGGACAGAAAAATGAATAAGTATGTTAAAGTTTCTCGTTAGTGTTGTACCGTGCTATTAAGTAGGACCCGTCATGGGATTTGCTACTGTCAAAAAAAAGTCTGTTAATTTTATATTTATCTTTAAATTGTGAAATTTCAAATTATTAATTAGTGTCAGTATTGTATATTAAGCTCTTTAAATATATTGTTTGCAGTATGACCTATAAATTTTAGTAAGTTTATATTTCTGCGAAAAGAAATTTTGAAACCCATATTTTTTTTAACTCAAACTTTGTGCAAACTTATTTTCAGATTATGAGTCGGAAGTCAGAAATGTGATGCCTTAGCTAGGGTGTTACATTAGTTGGTAATCAGAGCTAGGGTGTTACAATCGGTGGCTATGGAGGTCGGTGCGATACGCAGTAGTGGGAGCGCGAAGGATCGGGAGTCGCAAGTGACGGGCTAGAGAATGGCGGCTAACACGGTATCGACCGGATCTACGAGAGGAGCGTACTGGGTTGCGACTCGGAGCTATGCAGCGGCGTTCGTTGGGTTGAGCGGTGGTTTGCGGTTGGGCGGAATCGACCAGGTGCAATGGGGTGGGCGGAGCAACTCGGGTTGCTGGCGAGGTTGGTGCTGGCTGGAGTGGTTGTGCGACAGCAACGCGCTGTGAGAGGGTGATTCTGGGTGGTTAGGGGTTGTTGTTGGTCGTGTCTTTGTTGGAAGTTTTTGGCGAGGCTTAAAGAAGGTGATAAGGTGTTAAGAGGCTGGGTTTGGTAGATGGGGTTACGTGAATGGAAAAGAAAATATGGAGGTCTGCGATTTTGGGTAGAATGTAACGTGGAAATGGTAGAGTTGAAGATGGTTGGTTACAAGTGGCTAAGTTGATGGTGTTGTGTTTAGAGTGGGTGGTTAAATGAAAGGTTGTTGATGGTGGAAGGTTGCGGATGGGTGATGGTTTGTTGATTGTGGTTTGAAGATGATTATGGGTGGTTTTTGGGTGGTGATAGTGGTTGGTTTGATGTGGGTGAAGGGTAATGGAGGTTGAAGATGAAGGATGGTGGATGGAGGTAATGGTGGTCACAACATATGGAGTTATGATCTCCTCTTTGTTTTCTCTCTTTTTTTTGGTCCGATCGCCCCCCTCTTTTCTCTTTGCTGAAACTTTCTTGGTTTTATAGAGAAGTAGGCTAAGTCAACTCTGCTACCATTTCCTCTTCCATGATTTTGTCATCATTTCTCATTTTCCTCTTCTTTGTTTCATTTTTTTATGCCCAATCTTATGTTAGAATTTGATCTGATGGCTGGAAGGAGAGAAGCCACAGCTGGCTTTCTTCTAATCTGGTGTTTGTCAATTTGAAAGTGCTTTGTTCATTGCGTATTTTAATCTAGCAAACCCAATTTAGTGTAAACTCCTTGTCTGTTGTGCTCTACCATGGACTGCATTTCTGCCTTCTAAAATGACAAAATGAGGGGCTTTTGTTTCAAGACAGAACTGCCAAATTCGGCTCTCTGTTCTTCTTCTTTTATTTTTTTAAAAAATGAGAGAAAAGAAAATAAATTTTTTTTAATTATTATTATTTTTTAACATTTATCAGTTTTCAAATTATAATAAAAAAACAAATAAGATGAAAGTAAATGTGTTCAAAATATTTTAATTAAGCATCATTTAACACAATTATTAGCCTTTGATTAAGTAACAAAGATAAAAATTTCATGGACAAAATTAGGTATCAATAGAAAGTCTGAGCCTATTAGTCACACAAACGAAGGGAGGGGGAATTGGGGTCGTGTTATCCTCACAGTTTGTGTCACTACCAACGTTGTCTGATTGTATATTAGTGTTGACCTTTATCATTAGTGTCGTATCCGGGATCACGACGGGACGACCAAACAAATAAAAGATTTAGACTTTTGAAAAATCAATGGAGTCGCCACCAATGTTTATTTGAATTGAGAAAACATTAGAAAAATCCTTTAATTAGGAAACTGGCCTTTTGAAAATTAAGTTTGGATTTGGGAGTCGATTACAAATAGGGAAGGTATTAGCACCCTACACTGCCCGTTCTAAGAATGGTACCTTATGTTAGTTGTGCAAAATTTAATGATCTCAAATATATTTAATTTTACCCTTTTTTAAAAAAAGATTTTGTAACTAAATTTTTTATTATTTTTTTAAAAAAAAAGAAAAGAAATAACCAATTGATGAAAATTTAATTTTAGCTTGACAGAAATGAATTTCTGCTCTTACGTATCTCCTGGTGCAATGGGGAACTCAAAGTCACATAGTTCTTTAAAAAATGAGTGTGGGTTGATTGATTTTAATTAAGAAAAATATTTTTGAAAAGGGATTTTGTTTGAAGACAAATCCATTCTTGTACAAGGTTCAAGTTAGCATCAGGCTACTCAATAAACCCTTATGATCCAAACGACGTTGAAGATAACATCCGCTATTCAATCATCATCATTGGTCATTGCATGGATTAAAAAATTTGTTTTATTTTATTTTAAGGCGTGTACAATGACAACCAAGTAACTACACAAATAACACATTATCATACTATAAGTCAAGTAAATACAATAAAAACCAAATTAAGCACAACAACACAAAATAATTTCTTTTTCTAACATTTTTTATTTTTTTTATTTCTTTCTCTTTTTTATATTTTTTATATGTGAATATTTTTACATTGTCACATTTTTCTGACACATCAAAAACAATTGAAGTTGTCTTCTTTTTTTGTTTTTAAATCAAGGAAATAATTAGGCCTATATAAACCTTGTCCCAATTTCTGAAAATGATGAAACCCACGATACTCAGTAGCCCAACATACCAGCAACCCAATTACTTTGTTGTCCTCTTTTTTTTATTTTTTGTTTTGTTCTCTTTTTATTCAGCAAGAGATAAATGAAACAGCAATAAACAAAAAAAACACAAAAGTGATATTTGGCCTTTGACAAAGGAGCAGAATGACACTCACACAGGAAAGGGGAAATTGATGCTCGGTGGCTATGGAGGTCGGCATGATACGCAGCAGTAGGAGCGCGGAGGATCGTGAGTTGCTGGTGACGGGCTGGAGAGTGGTGGCTGACACGGTACTGGCGTGAATAGCGACGGTGAAGGAGAGCCGCAAAGGGTCGTTTGGTTTGGGGGTGATGAGATTTGGGTTCGAAGGGCTTGGCCCGGCGCGGTGCAGTGCGACGATGACACGCGAGGTGATGGATTGCTCGGTTCGGACGGTGGCTCGCATGGGTTCGCGGGTTTGCTGCTCTTCGTGCCCAGATCCGAGATCCGATTGTGGTGGTTCATTTTCGTTGGGGTGATTTTTGGTTAGTTGTGGGTCTATGAGTGTTGGTTCATGGTTGAGGGTAGATCTGGGGTGATTGTTGGTGGTTGAAGAGAGCTTCTTGTTTGCGGTGGGTGGTTTATAGAAGTTGGGGATGGTGAGGTTGGTGGAGGAAGGTTAAGGGGTGAGATGAAGATGGTGGGTTTGAAGTTTGGGAGGATTGTTCATGGTTGAGGAGCATGGTTTTGCATGGTTGCGCAGAGGTGGAGAGGTTTTTTCGGTGGGTGTGGGTTTTCCGGTGGTGAGATGGAAGTTTGTGGTTGTTTTGGGTTGTGTTTAGATGGTGCGTTTGGTTGGGTGGCGGAGGAAAGGTGGAGGGATTTTTCTTTTGGTGAAGATGATGGTTGTGTGAGTGGGTGGTCACGGTTGGAAGAGGTTGAAGGTGGTAAGGTGGTGAGTTATGATGTGGTGGTGAGAAGAGATGGTGAATTTGAGTGGTGAGGGAAGATGAAGATCCAAGTTGCTTGGCTTTGGATTCTTCTCTTTTTTTTCTTTTTGTCAAGTTTTTGCTCAATCTGTCTGATGGAATTTTTTGGTATTGATATGGGTTTTCAAGAAGACTGAAAACTGAAAGAATCCCCCCCTGATGAAGGGAGTGAAGTTGATTATTGAAGAGTGGTTGGAAATGATCAATGCGTCCATGTGAGTGAGTATGAGTTATCCATGTGAGTGAGTATGAGTGAGTGGGTATATGATTGGGAGTTGTGTGGGAGTTGTTGTAATGGAGTGTGTGTTGTGTGATTGAGTGGGGAAATTTTATTTTTTATTTTTCTTTATTTTTATTTTTTATTATATTTTTTTGTACTTTATTATTTTTTTGTATTGTATTTTATTTTATTTTTATCATAAAAATAGTGCAAAGCAAAGCAATTAAACATTAATTATCACAGGATTATTAGTCTATGAATAAACATAAAAAAGAAATTTCACGGACAAAATTGGGTATCAACAGCTGCCCCCTTTGCTTTACGTTTAAGATAAATGGAAAGCAAAGGAGTTGATTCAATTTTGTCCATGAAAAAAAAGATCGATTTTTTTTTTTGTGAAGATTGATACAAAATGCAACAGATATTAAAATAAGAGGTAAAAAACTTGCGGAGTTAGGTATCCACCGAAACTTGACAGAAAAGGTCAAAAGTTTGTGGAGTCGAGTATCCGCCGAAACTTGACAAAAATGGTAAAAAGCTTGCGGAGTTGGTTATCTGCCAAAACTTGACAGAAAACCTAAAAAGCTTGTAGAGTCGGGTATCCACTGAAGCTTGACAGAAAACTTAAGAAGCTTGCGAAGTCAGGTATTCACTGAAGCTTGACAGCAAAGGTAAAAAGCTTGCGGAGTCGGGTATCCGCTGAAGCTTAGAAACAGAAAGGTAAAAAAAAGCTTGCGTAATCGGGTATCGGCTGATGCTTGAAAACAGAGAGGGTAAAAAGCTTGTGGAGTCGAGTATCCACTGAAGCTTGAAGACAAATGGTAAAAAACTTGCAGAGTCGGGTATCCGCTGAAGCTTGAAAATAGAAAGGTAAAAAAGCTTACAGAGTCTGGTATCCGCTGAAGCTTGAAAACATAGAGGGTAAAAAGCTTGCGGAGTCGAGTATCCACTGAAACTTGAATACAAATGGTAAAAAGCTTACGGAGTCGGGTATCCGCTGAAGCTTGAAAACAGAGAGGGTAAAAAAAAACTTGTGGAGTCAGGTATCCATTAAAGCTTGAAGACAAGGTAAAAAACTTGCGGAGTCGGGTATCCATCGAAGCTGGACAGAAAGGTAAACAGCCAACAGTTTAAGGGGTAGGGTGCCCATCGAAGTTGGATAGAAAGGTAAACAACTTGTGGGGTAGGGTGCCCATCGAAGCTGGATGGAAAGGTAAATAGCAAACAGCTTGTGGGATAGGGTGCCCATAGAAACTGGAGAGAAAGGTAAATAGCTTGTGGGGTAGGGTGCCCATCAAAGCTGGACAGAAAGGTAAAAAGCTAACAGCTTGTGGGGTAGGGTGCCCATCTAAGCTAGACAGAAAGGTAAACAGCTTGTGGGGTAGGGTGCCCATCGAAGCTGGACAGAAAGGTAAAAAGCTAACAGCTTGTAGGGTAGGGTGCCCATCGAAGCTGGACAGAAAAGTAAAAAGCTAACAGCTTGTGGGGTAGGGTGCCCATCGAAGCTAGACAGAAAGATAAACAACTTGTGGGGTAGGGTGCCTATCGAAGCTGGACGGAAAGGTAAAAAGCAAACAGCTTGTGGGGTAGGGTGCCCATCGAAGCCGGATGGAAAGGTAAACAGCAAACAGCTTGCGGGGTAGGGTGCCCATCGAAGCTAGATAGAAAAGTAAACAACTTGCAGGGTAGGGTACCCATCGAAGCTGGACGGAAAGGTAAACAACAAATAGCTTGTGGGGTAGGGTGCCCATCGAAGCTAGACAGAAAAGTAAACAACTTGCGGGGTAGGGTACCCATCAAAGCTGGACGGAAAGGTAAACAACAAACAACTTGTGGGGTAGGGTGTCCATCAAAGCTGGACGGAAGACTTAAAGGTAATGGGCACAAGGCCTTGACTTGCTGTGAAAGTAATGGGTGCAAGGACCAGAGAATTAAAAGGCAATGGGTGTAAGACCCTGACTTGTCCTGGAAGCAACGAGGACCCAGAAATTAAAAGACATTGCAATGAGTCGAAAATGAAAAGACAATGGGCGCGGGGACCCGGAAAAGAAAAGACACTGGGTGCGGGGACTCAGAAACTAAAAGGCAATGGGTGCGGGGACCTAAAAATTAAAGACAATTGGTGCGGGGACCCAGAAAATAAAAACAATACGAGGGCAGATAATCTTTGAAAGCATTGTTTTTTTTTGTTTTTTTTTAATTTTTGTCTGATCTGTGTTTCCCCCCTCTTTTTTTTTAAATTTTATTAAAAGTTTTTTGAACCAACGACGACCCGCAAATGAAAAGGCAATAGGTGCTTGGGGACCTGGAAACTAAAGACAATGGGCGCGGGGGCCCAGAAACTAAAGACAATGGGCGCGAGGGCCCGGAAACTAAAGACAATGGATGCGGGGACCCAGAAACTAAAAGACAATGGGCGCGGGGGCCCAGAAACTAAAAGACAATGCAAAGAGCCGATGCGCTCAAAATTAGAAAACACATTTTTTTAAAGCATTGATTTTGTTTTTGTTTTTGTTTGATCTTTGTTTTTTTTCTTTTTCTTTTTCTTTTTCTTTTTTTGAAAATTTCAACCTCTTTTTTTTCTTTCTTTTCCTTTTCCTTTTCCTCTTCTTTTTTTAAATTTTATTAAAAGTCCTTTGAACCAACGACGACCCGCGAATGAAAAGACAATGGGTGTGAAGACCTATAAATTAAAAAGCATGATTTTGTAAATGCATGTGATGCCAGAGAGGGTGCATGATGCAATGGATGTGACGCTTGAGGACAATGCATGTAATGCCTAAGATGATGCATGACACAATGGATGTGACGCTTGAGGACAATGCATGTAATGCCTAAGATGAAGCATGACGCAATGGATATGACGCTTAAGGACAATGCATGTAATGCCTAAGATGAAGCATGATGCAATGGATGCCCTACTGTAAAGATTCTCATGAACAAATTGAGTAAGCAAATTTTGTTTTTGTTTTTGTTTTTTTGCACATCAGAGCTTTGGTTCCACAACCCTTAAGGACTTTTCCCACAAGAGGATCATGGTCAAACAGTAACAAAATACGTTGATTGGCCTTATGTTTTTCCTGGTAATTCTTTCCTTTCTCGTTAATACTCTTAAAGAGCCTTGAGCTAGAAAATTTTATGTAGTGAGCCTTGAGCCTAAGAACTTTGTTTAATGAGCCATGAGTCAAAGAAGCGAATGTACTTGAGAAAAACATCTTTTAGCAAAGTTTTGAACCAAACTCTTCTTTGACCAACTAAACCCATATCCAAAGGGGATCATTGTCAGTCTCATCTTGTACAAATTTCTCTTCATGGCTTGTGTAGAAGCTTGTGACTTTTTTTTCCTATTTCCACCTGACACACTTCAAATTATCCATTGAGGATGCCATTTCTTTTATTGATTGAAACTCTAGAGCTCCTTTGACTTGAGTTGTTCAAACTGAGAATACCATTAGATGGTTAAATTGTACTATTACACTCATGTTCACCCAACCTAAAGCATCACGTATCAGATATGCATGAATTCAAAAGTACAACAGGAAAGAGATTTGCTAACTGAAAAGCTTTTTGATTGATTTTGGGAGTATGACTATACAAAGGACATTTAACAAAGGATAAAGACAAAAGAAGTGGAATAGTATGAAAGACAAAAGGTTCTCTTTTTTTTGCTTCTTCTTTTTCTAGTTTGGATGTGATTGATCCTTACTTGATAATTGGACATTATGACCATTGTTTTATCAGGTATCTACAAAAATCTGCCCGTGTAAGGTATCAAATAATGAATCTAACCCAAGGTATGCCATTTGAGAACAAAGATGCCCCAGTGTAGGCCGAATTGAATAGTGTAGAAATTTGCCCCAATGTAGAGCCAGATTGAACCAAAAGAAAACATGCCCCAGTGTAGGGGCAACTTGAACAGGGTAACAACTTGCCTTAATGTAAGTCTCTTTTTTTTTTGCTTTGCTTTTTTTTGCTTTTTTTTTAAGGAGTAAAGATTGCAAATTCAGTAGGACATGAACCTTTTGTCTCAAAATAAAAGTCAATGAAAATGAAAACAAACCTTCATTGATCAGAATGGACTTTTTAAGGCTTGTAATGTGGCCAAGGTTAAGGGTTATGAAAAGATGGGTATAAAGCTCAAACAAGTGCTTAAAGGTTAAGTGGGACCAAGAATCTTTGTTTAAACTTAAACTTTGTCAATTGCTTTTGCACTTTCAAGCACACTTTTCTCTTATTGTTCTCCATTTTTTTTTTGTTCTCCTTCCTTGTTCAAACTTAAACTTTCTCAATTTCTTTTACTTTCTGCCTCTTTCACCTTTTCTTCCTTTTCCCTCTTTTTACTTCAAAATAATCACCATGACAATCAACCTTTGTTTTGTGTCATCCCTTAGTACAAGGGTGATCCTTATCTAGGGTTTATTGAAGAAAACTTTCAAGCTCAAAATAGGACAACAAGGGATAATGGAAAAATGAATTCTTGTGAGAGAAAGAGAAAGATGGTCAATCTTCATTTCAAATCTTGATTGCTCATTTTCAAAAAAAAATTAATTTAGAGACAAAAGGATAATACACACCAATTAATTATTTATTTGCTCTTTTTTTTTTTGGTTTATTTTTTTTATTTTTTATTTAGGGCAAAGAACACCTGCACACATAGGCCCATGACCACAAAAAATTTTCAGGATGAGAATCCTATGAGATCCGAACCAAAAGAAAGCAAGTAAAGGGAAGAAAAAAATGACAAGAAAGATCTGGCAAGAACATGAGTGTCAAAAACATAGGAAAAAGAAACAAGGTAAACTGAGATCCACACAAATCCATCACATTAATGCTTCAAGACAGTTCACATAAGTTCAAAACCTAAATGATTTTAATGATTAAACAAGCATGTGGTCAGTACAATTAAACCATCGTTTCATGGTAACAACTTGATAAACAAATCAGAATGCCAATCGCTCAGAAATTCCCCAGTGCTGAAGAACTCCAAGGAATGGTTCATTCTTGACAGTTAGAAAAATGAATCACCACTTGATTAAACTTTCTAACGTTGCCCCTGATTGACCATTGTAAGCATTCACTCTTATTGCAGATGGACATGTGTAGAAACCTCTGACAATACTTAGTGAATTACTGTTTAGGTAACCATTGTCATCCATGAGTTTTCTTGAAATCTCATTTAACTCATTTGACCTGAAATCTACCCTTGGTCGGTTCAACATTTGTCCATACTTACCTGTCCGTCATTCATTTGATGCAATCTTCCATTTTTCATTTCGTTTTCAATCCTTTCACCATTTATCACAATGTCTGAAAAAATTGACGACACGCTTCCAATCATATGATCATAGAATGACGCGTGCAGTATATCAGTGAACATAACAATCATCTATTTTTCTGACAAAGGGGGTTTTACTTGTGCAGCTATTTCCCTCCACCTCTGAGCATATTCCTTGAAGGTCTCAGCATCCTTCTTAGACATGCTTCGTAGTTGCATTCTATCTGGTGTCATGTCAATGTTGTATTTGTACTGCTTTATAAAGGCATCAGCTAAATCCTTGAATCTCCTTATATGGGCACGCTCAAGATGTGCGTACCAATTCAAAGCTACCCCAGTTAAACTATCTTGGAATAAATGGATTAACAATTTGTCATCATGAGCTTGTGAAGTCATCTTGCGAATGTACATTGTCAAGTGATTCCTTGGGCAAGTAGTCCCCTTATATTTATCAAAATTTGGGACCTTAAACTTTGGGGGAATGACGACATCAGGTACAAGACAAAGCTCAGTAACATCCTTGAGGCCGTAACAACCTGCTCTTTCAATAACCCGTAATCTCTCTTCCAAAGTTTCTCATCTCTCTTTAAACTGAGGATTTTCAGCAGAAGAATTCGTTGGTATTGTGGCATGAAAGTAGGGACAAAATGTTGCACTGGTGGGGTTCCACTGGTACCTGGGTAATGGGCATATGGTTGGGTTGTGCTCAATGAGTTTGAAGCAGGCATGCCACTATCAGGGGAATTAGCAACCCGTGGTGGTACAAAGCTGGAAGGGAGGCTATATGGTGGGATAAAAGGGAGAAATGGGTGCTGTATTGGCAGAGTTTCATTGACATTCAGCCGAGTGACTTGAATTTGGGTATTGTTCAACAGGTTTGAATTTGGTGTCACTGCTGGCACGCTATTACCAAGGGAATTGGTGGTTAATGATGGTAATAACTGGGAAGGAGGCCATATGGTAGAAAGGGTGGTACATGGGTTTCTTGAGAACTAGTGACTGAGGGTTGAATGATGAGCGACATCACAACTCCTTGAGGAGTGACGCCTTGGTATTGCAGAGGGATTGAAGTGAAACCAGGCTGGTGCAGAGGTGTGGCTGGATGTTCTTCGTTTGCCACTGAGGGATTCTCATCTCTGTTCTTTCTATTTTTCATGGACTGTAGCATCTCCATCATCTTGACCATTTGCTCTCTAAGCTGATTCACTTCATCCTTCAACTCTTGAGTTTGTTCTATTTCATCCATGATCCTAGCTTGGGAACGAGTCCTATAAGGATGTCGTAGAGACAGTTTTTTTTATTATTTGTTATCATTATTAGGAGCATGAGGAAGGAAAAAATGTAAATAAAAGTAAAATTATACATGCAGAGACATGATCCAAAGCAGCAAACGACATCGATAAACCTCGTTCATTCAAAAAGAAAAGCTTCGAGGCCATAGAGAGTTAGATATCCGGAGTGATGAATATAAGAGCTGCAATATCTCCATACTTGCCACTAAACTCTTCTTGCCTTCTCATACTATACCACACATTACGGAGCCTCCTTAGGTCATTTTGCTCAAAGTCATGGCTCCCCATTAAGGGAGGTAAAGGAGCATCCCCGTGATGCAAACTATTTCCTTCCTTGGCTTGGATTCTTGCAGACTCTTCACTAATAGCCCATATACTCTCTGCAACCTTGGACATTATAGCCGCTTTTCCTTTATCCATGCTCGAGGTTTATCAATATCTTCACAGTATTGAATCACACATGTAAATGCAAGGTAAAAGAAAATAACAACAAAAAAAGGAGTTAGCAACTAAAATAAAAGACAAACAGAAATTCCTCATGTGTTAGAGGAAAAGGGGTACCTAATCTTGGTACCCGTCTAGCAGGATGGGTTCTATGAACGATGATAGCTCTAAGGTTATATTTACAAGTGATAGCTTAGGTTCTAGACCCTTATCAGACAAAAAGTCCCCAAATTGTCCCTTATTGTCACCAATACTTTGGCTAGCAAGAGTCCTCCATCCTCACTCACGACAGGTTACAAGCGGAAAGAGTTCAATTTGAGTGAGAAGTTTTCATGTGCCTAACCGGAGACCAAAGGTCTCACAAAGCAACACTACTTCGCCCTCTATCTAAGCCTACAAAGTATTGAGCTCGGGAATAGAACTTGTATGTGAAGTAAGTGATAGTAATGTGTGTGTGAGAACATATGTACAAAATTTAAAAAGACAAAATTACCCCCAACTTGCAAAAACATATATACAACAACCAACTAGTAATCATCTACCCTAAGGTTTCAACAATCAATCAAAAAACTAAAAATAAAAAAAAAAACACAAATATATATACAAATAAATCAAAGTAAACACATGATAACATTAAAAAAAATATTTAAAAACAAATAAGAAAATAAAACAAAGACAAATTTGCACAATTAACAACGACAGGCCTGACTCTCTAAGTCTCCCCAGTGGAGTCGCCATCTGTCGCAACCGAGATCCCGACAGGACGACCGAACAAATAAAAGATTTAGATTTTTGAAAAATCAATGGAGTCGCAACCAATGTTTATTTGAATTGGGAAAACATTAGAAAAACCCTTTAATTAAGAAACTGGTCTTTTGAAAATTGAGTTTGGATTCGGGAGTCGATTACAGGTAAAGAAGGTATTAGCACCCTACACTATCCGTTCTAAGAATGGTACCTTATGTTAGTTGTGCAAAATTTAATAATCTCAAATATATTTATTTTTACCCTTTTTTAGAAAAAGATTTTGTAACTAAATTTTTTATTATTTTTTTTAAAAGAAAGAAAAAGAATAACCAAATGATGAAAATTTAATTTTGGCTTGACAGAAATGAATTTCTGCTCCTACGTATCCATTGGTGCAATGGAAAACCCAAAGTCACGTAGTTCTTTAAAAAATGAGTGTGGGTTGATTGATTTTAATTAAGAAAAATATTTTTGAAAATGGATTTTGTTTGAAGACAAATTCATTCTTGCACGAGGTTCAAGTTAGCACCAGGCTACTCAATAAACCCTTATGATCCAAACGACGTTGAAGATAGCATTCGCTATTCAATCATTATCATTGGTCATTGCATGGATTAAAAGATTTGTTTTACTTTATTTTAAGGCGTGCACAAGGACAACCAAGTAACTACACAAATAACACATTATCATACTATAAGTCAAGTAAATACAATAAAAACCAAATTAAGCACAACAACACAAAATAATTTCTTTTTTTAACATTTTTTTATTTTTTTTATTTCTTTCTCTTTTTTATATTTTTTATATATGAATATTTTTACATTGTCACATTTTTCTGACACATCAAAAACAATTGAAGTTGTCTTCTTTTTTTGTTTTTAAATCAAGGAAATAATTAGGCCTATATAAACCTTGTCCCAATTTTTGAAAATGATGAAACCCACGATACTTAGTAGCCCAACATACCAGCAGCCCAATTACTTTGTTGTCCTCTTTTTTTATTTTTTGTTTTGTTCTCTTTTTATTCAGCAAGAGATAATTTAAATAGCAATAAACAAAAGTGATATTTGGCCTTTGAAAGAGGAGCAGAACGACACTCACACAGGAAAGGGGAAATTGATGCTCGGTGGCTATGGAGGTCGGCGTGATACGCAGCAGTGGGAGCGCGGAGGATCGTGAGTCACTGGTGACGGGCTGGAGAGTGGCGGCTGACACAGTACTGGCATGAACAGCGACGGTGAAGGAGAGCCGCAGAGTGTCGTTTGGTTTGGGGGTGATGAGATTTGGGTTCGAAGGGCTTGGCCCGGCGCGGCGCAGTGCGACGATGACACGCGAGGTAATGGATTGCTCGGTTCGGACGGTGGCTCGCATGGGTTCGCGAGTTTGCTGCTCTTCGTGCGCAGATCCGAGATCTGATTGTGGTGGTTCAATTTCTATTGGGTGATTTTTGGTTGGGTGTGGATCTATGGGTGTTGGTTCATGGTTGAGGGTAGATCTGTGGGTGATTGTTGGTGGTTGAAGAGAGCTTGCTTTGTTTGCGGTGGGTGGTTTATAGATTTTGGGGATGGTGAGGTTGGTGGGGGAAGGTTAAAGGGTGAGATGAAGATGATGGGTTTGAAGGTTGGGAGGACCGTTCGCGGTTGAGGAGCACGGTTTCGCGTGGTTGCAGAGGTGGAGAGGTTTTTTCGGTGGGTATGGGTTTTTCGGTGGTGAGGTGGAAGTTTGTGGTTGTTTTAGGTTGTGTTTAGATGGTGCGTTTGGTGGGGTGGCGAGGAGAGGTGGAGGGATTTTTCTTTTGGTGAAGATGATGGTTGTGTGAGTGGGTGGTCACGGTTGGAAGAGGTTGAAGGTCGTAAGGTGGTAAGTTATGATGTGGTGGTGAGAGGAGATGGTGAATTTGAGTGGTGAGGGAAGATGAAGATCCAAGTTGCTTGGCTTTGGATTCTTCTCTTTTTTTTCCTTTTGTCAAGTGTTTGCTCAATCTGTCTGATGGAATTTTTTGGTTATTGATATGGGTTTTCAAGAAGACTGAAAACTGAAAGAATCCCACCCTGATGAAGGGGGTGAAGTTGATTATTGAAGAGTGGTTGGAAATGATCAATGCGTCCATGTGAGTGAGTATGAGTTGTCCATGTGAGTGAGTGTGAATGAGTGGGTATATGATTGGGAGTTGTGTGGGAGTTGTTGTAGTGGAGTGTGTGTTGTGTGATTGAGTGAGGAAATTTTATTTTTTATTTTTCTATATTTTTATTTTTTATTATATTTTTTTGTACTTTATTTTTTTTATTTTTTATTTTATTTTTTTTATTTTTATCATAAAAAAGTGCAAAGCAAAGCAATTAAACATCAATTATCACAGGATTATTAGTCTATAAAAAAACATAAAAAAGAAATTTCACAAACAAAATTGGGTATCAACAATTAGAAATTCTAAGCTCACACTCTGTGTCATTATCAAAGTTGTGTGATAATGTTGCCCCTTCATTAGGAATTCTAGAATCACAACATTTTGTGTCCCTGTACCCTTCATTAGAAATTCTAAGCTCACACTTTCTGTTACCATGGTTGTATTGCCCTTCATTAGAAATTCTAAGCTCACACTTTCTGTTACCATTACAAATCTAGTGATGACATGTCATGTTCTGTAGAAATTGTTAAACACCTTTATACGTCGTTATAATGTTCAACCCCTCCTGCACCCATTGTACTTCTCATAACTCCATATCACCATCGATTACAGTCGTCCAAACGCCAGCTTCGAAGAGGAATGTACTGTAAGGACCATGGACACCACATATCTCCACATTAGTATGATATTGTCCACTTTGGGCCTAAGCTCTCATGAATTTGCTCTTGGATTTTTACCTCAAAAGGCCTCATACTAATGGAGATATATGTCCATACTTATATACACATGATGCTCCCCACCTCTAGCCAATGTGGGACTTTGGTCGCATTCCCAACAATCCTTCCCTCGAACAAAAGACCATCGAGCCTCCCCTCAAACGATCATCCATCCGTCTACATCTACGGATCCCATCGTGAGCTAACTGGGGCCCACCACTTTCGTTCGACATTCTAAAAATTCATCCACCATGGCTAACTTCGGGGCATGGCTTTAATACGGTGTCATACTTGTACCACCGTCGTCCATCTCATCTACAACGGAACACGCCGCCTAGCCTCCACATCGCTAGGAAGACTTTCGACACAAGGGACTGTTTACATGGATCCATCAACCACCATCCATACCAAACTCATCCAAGCCGAACCATCGGCTCTGATACCACTTGTAAGGACTATGGACACCACATATCTCCACATTAGTATGATATTGTCTACTTTGGGCCTAAGCCCTCATGGATTTGCTCTTGAGTTTTTACCCCAAAAGGTCTCATACTAATGGAGATATATATTCATATTTATATACACATGATGCTCCCCACCTCTAGCCAATGTTGAATTTTGGTCGCATTCACAACATGTACATCCTTCGCTGAACGGCTTCCCTTCACGTAGTCTCGTACATTTAATTTTCTTTTTTTTATTAGTATGACTAAATAGTTAGAAGGATTTAAATTGGGAACATGATTTATGCCCGAAGATTTAGCCTAATTTACAGCATAATTTATGTTGTATATTTGACTTGTGTATCATTTAAATTTATTTTTTCTGTGTATAAATATACTTTTTTAAGTTATACTTGTTTATTTTTTAAAAGTTATATAATTGTGTAAATATTATTATTTAAAATAATACCAATTAAAATTATATTAATCCTTATTTTTTTAATAAATAACTATATATACTTGAAAATTTTATAAATTTTAACTAATAATATTTATATACAATAATATTTTTTAAAAAAATCCCTTACAATTTTCTCTGTAAGTGTGTAAGAATTTTTAAATATATATATATATATATATATATATATATATTTAACTAGTAATGTTATCAAATTTTAATTGATAAAAAATATTATTATTTTTTCCTAAAACCATAGTTGGACATGTTGAAAATCTTATATATTTTAACTACTAATATTTATATAATTATACAACTTAAAAATATAAAATAAATCAATAAATTACAGGTCATTCATGAGGTGCATTATACACCTTGTAGCCCCTAAATACATATAATTGATTTAAATAAAGTTACTTGGAGCGAGTTTTGTCACAAGAAATTTGATTGTTTTTAATATTTCATATTACTCGATTAGTTCATTTTTATCGATCTATTTATAAATTTTGATTTGTTTAATATTATATATCTATTTTAAAAAAATTAAAAGTATTTATTATTCTTTTTTAATTTTATCTTTATATTTGTTATGTTCATTAAACTCAATAAATATATATTAATTAATTTTTACAACTTCTTAAAATCAACTATTTTAGTCAATTTGTGAAATACGTGCTTTTTCCGTAGTCAATTAATTAAATTTATTTAGTTTAATTAAGTGGAAAAAAAAAAGATAATTTAGTTATGTTAATATTTTTTATCATTTAATATATTTAACAATTTTTTTTATCTGTATGCATTAACTTGAATGAATAGATAAAAATAGACGGAGGAGGGAGTATTATTTAATTAAGAATAAATTAAAATAAACACTTTAATTAATGTGCGTTCACTAGATATGTAAATATGATAAATTACAAACAACATTTTCTAAAGTATAAACGAGGGATGCGTTTTATTTAACTGAGAAATTTTTTATTATTTTAATAATTAATTATTATATAATTGATTATAATAGAATTAATTTTATATTTAAATATATTAATTAAAAAATAATTTTAAAATAATTTATTTTATTTAGATGATATAAAAAATTTATTTTTATATATTAAATTATAAAAAATATAAATAATTAAAAAATATTTGATTGAGGATAAAATGATATTTACATTACAAAACTTTTAAAATGATTTATAATCTAAAATTATAAGTTTTAAACTTATGAAAAAAATTATTATAATATATTAAATTTGATACAAAAATTAAAATAGAATTACTTAAACATACAATGAACACAAAAAAAAAGTGTTTTAATAAAAAAAGGCGGTTGGATAATAATTCCAACCAAATATGCACTAAATATAAACTTTAGAAATTGTCTATTTTGAAATTTTCTAAATCTGCCCTATGAACTAGCACACTTTCGGTGCCCAACTTTCTTGTAATATTCCAGTATCCATTTAAAACATGTGCCCTCGTGATCAAGGACGGATCCACTTGTAAAATAGGAGAGACACATACTCTTATTTATCTTGAAAAATTTATTATTACTTATGATACTCATTTGACATTTTTATATTTTTAATTTTACATTTATATGATGTGTAAGTGAGTAAATTTGTTATAAAAAAAGTTAAAATTTTTATAACAATTTTTTCAAGTTGTATCCAACATAATTAAATATCAATATCATTCATACCTACATAAATAAAAAAAATATTTGATAGTATAAATAATAATAAAAATATTCACATCATGAAAGAAACGATAGTAGATCAATATTTTATCATTATGTATTAATATTTTTTCATTTGAAATTTTTTTGTATTTGTATATTACCTTAGCCCCATTGGCTAAATTTTTTGAGACTGTCACTGTTCGTGATTATTGAGGAACTCAAATATATACTTGTGGAAACATAATAGTCCTACTACCAATGACATAAGAACATTGATCATGATCCACCATCACCAGAATGCAGCGAGAAAGGTCCATAGGAGTGTCTCGCAAGCAAATACACCAGAAAAATGGAAGATAATAGTAATTGCCCAGGTTTTATTATCTGTTAGAAGAATTATTTTTGCAGCTAGTGCAATAGCATGAGTAAATATGGTGACTAGTAAAAGCAACATATTTGCACTTGGTTCTTGAAAAGGACTGGTACTCGAACCTTCAGACTTAATTTCAATTAGAGTTCCAAGCAATGTGATGAGAAACATGTACAAAGCATGGAATAAAACAAAGGAACTGCACAACATTTTAAAAAAAATTGTTATCAGGCAATAAATAGAACTGGAATGGGAGGGTTTTAAAAAAAATAAGTGCTCAAAAAACAGAATAGACCACCGATTTGGTTTAATTTAATCAAGTTTATAAAAAAAAAAATCTATGATTTAGTTCACAGTCAGGTTTAAGAACAATATATATAAGAGAAAAGAGTAAATAATAAATTTAATTCCTAAACACGATATCATTAAACGTCATCAGATTATATACTATGTGAAAAATTGTTTTAAAAATCTTTAAATCATTATTTTATAGAATAAACACATAGACATATATAACATGAATATTGAAATCACAAGTGACATATATATATAGGTATATAGTGATATGAGTTTTTATTGTGTGAGAATGTGAGATGAGTAAATCTTGATCATACAACTATACATAGATGATCAAGATTAAAAGTCACTTAAAGGTTATGTGATCACTTAAAAAAATTACATATATTTATGTTCTAATCTTAACCAATCATAAAAAATCTAATGGTCAAAATTTATTACTTTCTCCTCTCACAATAAATATTTTTTTCACTTGATATACTATATATATATATATATATATATATATATATATATATATATATACACACACATATGAGAGAGAGAGAATTTTTAATCTCATCATAATACTGAAAAATTAATCTTTTTTATGATTTTATTAACTTGTGCCTTCAAATCACATGATCAAAAAAATTATTTATTAGTCATTATTAATTACTTAAAGATAAAAGTATTAAACTTTTTTTTGGATTTTAAATATAATAAATACTTGTACTTTTTATTTAATAGTTTATATTTTTATGCGTTAACAAATTCTTTTTTTCATTTAGAAGTAAATCATCCACCTTGTATAATCAATATAATAATATAAAAAAGTATATACATGGCCTAAAAACTAGTAAAGAAGAGAGCATTCAAACATGAATTTGCTAAAATTACAGTGGGAAGTCTGGCCTACTAGTCACACTAAAGAAGGGAGGGGGAAATTGGGGTCGTGTTATCCTCACAGTTTTTGTCACTGTCAACGTTGTGTGATTGTGTATTTGTGTTGCTCGTCATTAGAAATTCTAAGCTCATACTTTGTGTCACTGGCAAAATTGTTTGATAATGTTGCCCCTTCATTAGAAATTCTACAATCACAGCATTTTGTGTCACTGTCAACCTTGAGTGGTCGTTTTACCCTTCTTTAGAAATTCTAAGCTCACACTTTCTGTTACCATTACAGATCACTGTCAACGTTGAGTGGTTGTATCAGTATCACCCTTCATTAGAAATTCTAAACTCGGAGTTTCTGTTACCATTACAAATCGTGTTCGTATCACTGTCAACCTCGAGTCGTGTTACCCTTCATTAGAAATTCTAAACTGTGTTACCATTACAAATGACATCTCATGTACTTCCAAATAAGACTAACTCTCGTGACTCTATATCACCACCGATTACAGTCGTCCGAACGCCAGCTTCGAAGAGAAATGTACATCCTTCACTGAACGGCTTTCCTTCACGTAGTCTAGTACATTTAATTTTCTTTTTTTATTAGTATGACTAAACAGTTAGAAGGATTTAAATTGTGAGCATGATTTAGCCTGATTTATAACATAATTTATGCTGTCTATTTGACTTGTGTATCATTTAGATTTACTTTTTCTGTGTATAAATAGAGTCTCTGTTGTACATTCAAAAAATATAGAAATATAAACAGATTCAGTTCTTTTTCTTTGTCTCTAGTTCTAACATGGTATTAGATAAGGCTCTCGATCCTTGTCAGAAGTCCTCTGCCATTCTCTCCCTTGGCTCCACCACTTTCCGTCATCTCTCCATCAAGACTCCTTGCCGCTGCCCTCTCTGGTTAATTGTAAACTCTGGAGATATGTGACAGGTGACGTAACAATCCTGACTAAAGCTACAAATGAGTCTGATGAAAAGTATGTTGACAGATTAGAAGATTGGGACAATAAAAATCATCATATCATCACCTGGTTTCGAAATACCTCTACTCCAAGTATTCACTTGCAGTTTGGGCGTTTCGAGACTGCCAAAGAAGTTTAGAATTATTTGAAAAATCGATACACCATCTCTAATTTATTTCATCAATATCAGTTGCTGAAGAAACTCAATAATCTGAAACAAGGGTTCAGACAAGTTGTATATGAATTTCTAGCTCAGATGAAAGCTATTTGGGATCAGTTGACCTTATGCGAATCAAACTTGATGGATAAAAGTGATATCCAGTTGTATCAGGAGTATCGTGACCGCACCAGACTCATCCAATTTTTAATTGCTCTCACTGATGACTATGAGCCTGTTCGAGCATCTCTGCTACACCAGGATCCCTTGCCTACTCTTGAGGATGGTCTCCCTCGTCTCAAGTCTAAAGAAACTAAATTGGGTCTTCTTTGATGTAAAGTAGATTTAACATTAGCAGTTACAGATAAAAAGGGAAAATTCTATCGTCACTGTTGATGCACAATTTTTAGTTTCAAACAAGTCTACAAACTTGATGCGGGATTAATTGTTGCATTACGAACTCAAGTGCAGGTTGTCTCAAGTAATAAATTTCTCGGGAGTCCGAGGTCGATCCATAGGGAATTGTTGAAGATTAATTAAGGTGAAGTAAATATTTTGTTACTACGGTAAAAATTATTTACTTGGGTTAAAAGATCCACTCTTGGTAAATAAAGTAAAGGTAAGATTAATTTCTTTTATAACTCAATTAGAATCCTCGCAACATGGAGGTTCCAATCGAAAAATACAACATTAAAAGTTCATTTAAAATAATATACGTAATTATATTATGTTTCCTAAAAATATTACCACAATTTATAAATGGGTTAAAGCATTCATTGTGCCAATATTTTGTCTACAACAAATCAAGAACTCCTCTTTACAAAGATGGTTTCTAAATTATAAGAAACAAATTATAATACGTATAATGGTTACTAGAAAATATAAATCATTTAAGCACAAGAAAAGAATAAATCTAACATTACTTTATTACCAAGAGCTTCACCCTTTCACCCAAGTAAAATAAAACTTAGTTACTCATAGATAAGAAGAAAGAAAAAGAGAATAAGAAGAAGAAGAACATGACTTTAATTTAGAACAAAGGAAAATTACTACAAGAAAACCTAGTAACAAAATGATATCATTTTGGTAATTAATACCCAACACCCTCAATGATCTACCAAGGACCCATTTTATAGAGGATTAGAGATACAAAATGATAAGTGGGCTGAGTCATTAGTGGGTAGATGAGTAGAAAATGAGTGAAAAATGCCAAATGACTTTTGGTGAGTGGAAAATTATGGAGATTCCTTATCTCCGAAATCATGCAGTCTGAAGTCATTGCATTCGTCATTTTTGAACCAAGTGGTCTTCATGAAAGTTGTAGGCCTGGATCTTAGCTTTCAAATGGCTTTAGTTTGAGTCCAATATTATTTCTATAACTCCAGATACGTTCAAATTACTGCACACTGCCCAGGCCCAGTCATAGCTCCTATATTCTGACCTCCAAGCCCAATATCACCTTCAAGGAGTCCGATTCTGGAAAAGTGTTCAACATAAAAGTTGTATATATGGGTCTTAACTATTCAGCATCCAAATTTCAGTCCATTTGACAACTTCTATCCAGAAATATGTGATGAATAGTTCACGTAGGTTAAGCTGTTAGGAAAAGCACTCTGGTTCTTGCTTCAACCCCAATTTGAGTTATCTACTCGTGTAATTGGACCTTTGAGGTCTTCATAAAAGTTATAGAACTCTCTCTTATCTTTCAAATGCCACTAGAATCACCTCCAAAGACCACCTACATCCCAAGATATAGCCCAAATACAGAAATAACGTAAGACGTAAATTATGCTGAAAAATTCAATTAAGTCCAATTTGAGTCCAAACTTACAAAACATATTCAAAATCAATCAATTAAGTACATGAAGAGTGTAAATAACTAAAAATGAAGGCTTATTAATGTATCAAATATGTGATCATCAAATTTTTCCACACTTAACTTTTTGCACTCCTGGGCAAAACACAAGGCCAAAACTAAAAACAACTAAACAGACTCAAAAGTTAAACACTCTAAAAGACTTAATTTCTAATAATATTTAAAAATGAAGAGCAACCAATCATTCAAGTAATCAAAACATTCATGAGGTAATATATCTTCACATCTCAAATCAACAAGTAAGGATATTTCAATTGAAAAGCATGAGTCAAGAATGATAGATTTTCACAAGATTCACTCTCAATCCCTCAAGTGTTTAAAAGGTAAGTATTTCACTCAATTCAACCCATGAAAATTGCACTACCATAAGCTTGCTCATCTTCTACTTCTCCACTACTCAGAACACATGCACACACAAATCATGAGGACTTTATTCAAGGTTGTAATGGGGTCAAGGTAAAGGATAAGGTAATATGGATATGACAAGTTAAATACCAGAGAATAAAAGAGCATGAGAGCTTAGTTCAATTAACAAGTATGAAAGTTCATCCCAACTCCACCTAATACAAATTCTCTTTACATATTCTTTTCATTTCCTTTATTACCTTGTTGACCCTCTTCTTTTTACATTTTTTTATTGATTTTTTCTATTTTATTTTTTTTACAAAAAGAACATCATATATACATTTTTTTTAACCATTCTGCACACACACACCCCACACTTGTTCAAGAACTCATCGAATGACAAAACTAATGTTCTCTTATTCCCTAAGGTCAAGTAAGAACATTATTTTTCATTTCAGGCACATAATGAGTTCGAAACAAAGAATAGTTAAATAAGCTCAAAGGGGTTAAGCAAGGGGAAATAGGTCATTTCTAATGCTTTATGTTGACAGGAATTAGAGAATTTCAAAGAAGTCATAAGAGTGCTTGATATCATATTGAGACAACATGCTGCTAAACAAGGCTGACTATTTGATTAAAGTAGCTATTTCAAGAAAAATGTCTCAATCATATTTATGTATGCATATGAAAATGTAGTCTCAAAAAGAATCAAAGCAAGTCCTAGAGTAACAATTCCATGAGTGAAATTCACATAAGAAAGAAAAGAATGGTACAAATGTTCAATCCATTCATCAATAGGCTCAAAATCTCACAAGGCATAATTCTATCATTCTCAATCCACCAATTCAACATCCATAACCAAGCATGTGAATTTTAAGAAAGAAAACAATTTACTCAATCATGCAAATTTCCCTGAATTTGAATTGTTACTTTCACACAAACTAGTTACTACCTCAATTACTCCTTATTCTGCCACCAATTTTTGATGCGTCTCAAGAGTAAATAATTTACTCTTTACTCTGTCATCCCTAATTACTTTTGTTGTTAATAAATTGATGACAAACACAACAAACATATTAACAAACACACTCTTTTTTTTTAGTTTTTTTTCTAATATAAACACAATAAACATATTAACAAACACACTTCTTAATTTTTTTTTTGGGTTTTTTTTTGTTTTTTTTTTCACAACCATCCTTCCCCCCAACCAGATCATAACATTGTCTTCAATGTCAAAACATAGATAGGTAAAGGATAGAATATATTACCTGGTACTGCAATTACTGAAAAGAAAAATCTCACACAAATTTAAACAAAAACAAAGTACGATAAATAAAACCAAAGCTTGTAATTATTTAAATAGTTGGAGTGTCTTGGCTGGCTTTCTTTTCATTTTACTTCCCTCACCACTTCCTTTGGACCAATCTATCTGAGCTGTTACTAGATCAGGTTCATAAACAAAAGCTTCTACTTTATCAATCAACTCATCAACAGTAGAAGCAGAGATAAGGAGTCGTCTTGCTGAAGGTGTGACAAATTTTTGTTCCACAGCATGATCAACAAAAGATAACAAATTATCAAAGAAATTATTAACATTCAACAAACCTATGTATTTATGGTGCATGTTCAATTGGGCCCAAGAGACAATTTGAAAGACTTCTTCCAAAGTACCAAAACCACCAGGTAAGGCAATGAATGCATTAGAGTTTTCAAGCATTGCCTTTATTCGTCCATGCATAGAGGATACTTGAATTTTTAGTCCAATTGTCTTTCCAACGATGTTCCTTCGAGTTAAAGGTTCAGGAATGACACTTAAAACTTGACCACCTCTTACAAATGCAGAAAGTGATACAGCCCCCATTAACCCAAGGCAATCTCCCCCATATACTACACGAATGTTCCTCACAGCAAGTGTTCTACCAACAAGATTAACTTCTTTGCATTTACAAACTCTAAACTCTTCCCATAACTTGTCCCACAAAATACACATATACTGAAAAATCTACGAACAGAAGAAGAAGCTCCCTCCATTTCTACACTCACACTCTCTTTGAATGATTATGAGTTGTAGGAAAGTGAAGAAAATGAAGTGTTTAAATAGGGAAGAGAATAGAAAATGTAATAATAGCTCTTATACAGGTAGGTTGGCTGGTGTCAGAAAAATTTGAAATTTTAAAAATAATAATAATAATAATTTTGTTTTTTTTGTTTTTGTTTTTTGTTTTACTTTTTTTTACTATTTTTTGTTTTTTTTTACTTCAAGAAAATCATCAGGGTAAAGAAGTCTAGAAACCCCCGAAGGATCCCATCCAAAGGATTGTCTGTCCAAAACCAAAATTCAACAAAATCATACAAAGATAAAATAATAATAACAAATGATTACATACCGTTATGTACAGGTTTCATGGCAGATCTTTATACTACGTGTCATAAGTGCAGTAATACCAAGACGGCTCAGCTAATCTGGGCATTCTTCTCCCTCCCGCTTGTGGGATATTTTGGATTGAGCTACGACGCCACTAATTAAAGTGCGTAAATCTGACAGCTACCACCAACGACCATAGCCAGTGAGAGGTCACTGAAGAGCTCATGGCATTAAATCACAGGATCTAGCTCAGAGGCATTGTCACGCGAGAATGCAAACACGGGACGCTTCTTTCTGTCCATCAGCAAGCAGAGCCTTTGGTTAAAACCTGGGAATACTTGCGCGGCTCTCTACAGAGCATGGCATACGAACCTTATTTACCGACCGACATGCGAAGGTCCACCTCGAGTCAATGACGGGTGCCATCAGCGAGGGCTCTAATCTAATTAAAGACCAAGTACAACCGAAGTTTCGCCTCTTTTTATTTAATTTAATTTATTTTATTTTTTCATTTTTTTCATTTTTTTCATTTTTTTTCATTTTTTTCATTTTTTTCTTTTTTTTACTCTTTTTTTTAAGATGTACAAGATAATATATACATGTTATTGTGATTATGGCTCACATCTTCCTCTAGTTTCACGTCCAGAAACGGCTTAAACGCCTTCTATGAGTCGAGGATAAGCTTCCCATCTAATTTTCTTATAAATTGGCAAACAGGGTCTTTTTGAGTCAGATTTCCAAGACTATAACGCTCTTGCTCGTCCCTGAAGAGATTCCACAAACTAAGAAGTTCACGCTGCACAACTCCACAAGAATGTGTCTCAAGAGTCAATAAGATATTATCTAATGACTCCTTACTCAGTCCATTCTTAATGAAGAATATTTTATCTTCTCTGTTTACAGAAACCATCCCCAAAGAGTGACATCGCGTGTTGCAATTTCATCGTGCACACTTGTAACAAACTTTCATTCTTTTTGCTCTTTTCTTTTTTGAAAATGAACTTTTACCGAGACCAGGCATGTATGGGACAAATGAATCTGAAGATTCACCAGCTAAACGAACCTTTGCTTCGATTATCCAACGTATATCTTTTGGGATGCCCTTATACATTAACAATCTCAGTCTTTCACACCTAACTTCATAGACTTTTGTTAGAGCATTTAGAGGGAGAGAAGGAAAATGTTTTCTTAGATTTGAGAGAATGACATCCATTTTAAAAGGAGAAGAAATCAGTTATTATGGGAAACTGAAAAACAAACCGACTTGAGAGTCATAGAGTACTGTTATCCGCCATTTAACCGGGAACACAAAGAACTACAAAAAGAAAGAAACAACATTAAAATAAATTCTACTCATAACAAGGATTAGAAAGAGAAATAGATTCTACCTCAACAACTTGATATTCCAGAAATGGTTTGAGTCTTTATCCATTGACCTTAAATATAATACCATTCATAGGATTCTCAATGTTTATGGCCCCATAAGAATACACATGTTTGACAATATAAGGACTAATCCACCTAGATCTCAATTTTTCAGGGAATAGGTGAAGACGAGAATTATAAAGCAGAACTTTTTGACCAATTTCAAAAGTTTTTCTCAAAATTGATTTGTCGTGAAAAACTTTTGTTCTAGCTTTATAAATCTTTGAGTTTTCATATGCATCATTTCTTAATTCCTCAAGTTCATTCAATTGTAATTTGCGTAACTTGGAAGCATCATCAAGACTTAAGTTGAAAGCTTTAATGGCCCAAAATGCTTTATGCTCCAATTCTACAGGCAAATGACAAGGTTTTTCATAAACTAACCGATAGGGAGACATGCCTAAAGATGTTTTAAAAGCAGTACGGTAAGCCCAAAGTGCATCATTTAGTCTTAAAGATCAATCTTTACGATTTGGGTTAACCATTTTTTCTAAAATTTGTTTAATCTCCCTATTTGCCAATTCAACTTGTCCACTTGTCTGAGGATGATAAGGGGTTGCAATTTTGTGGGTAATGCAACATTTCTTCAATAAGGATTCAAATGGTTTATTGCAAAAATGTGTTCTCCCATCACTGATGATAGCTCGAGGAATTCCAAATCGACTCAAAACATTTTCTTTTAAAAATTTTAGAACAGTTTTAAGATCATTATGCCGACATGAAATCGCCTCAATCCATTTTGAGACATAATCAACTGCAACCAAAATGTACACAAATCCAAAAGATGATGGAAATGGACCCATGAAATCAATTCCCCAACAATCAAAAATTTCAATGATAAGGATAGGGTTCAAAGGCATCATATTTCTTTTAGAAATGGACCCTAATTTTTGACAACTTTCACAACTTTTGCAAAAAGTATAACTATCCTTGAATAAAGTGGGTCAATAAAATCCACACTGCAAGATTTTCACAGCTGTTTTTCTTTGAAGAAAAATGGTCTTTACATGCTTCTGAATGACAAAATTTAATGACACTACTTACCTCATTGTCGGGTACACATCTCCAAAAGATTTGATCAGAACAATATTTGAATAAATATGGGTCATCCCAAAAGAAAATTTTCACCTCAATAAAAACTTTTTTCTGTCTTGGTGTGACCACTGAGGCGGCATCTTACCTATTACAAGAAAATTGACAATGTTAGCAAACCAAGGCATGGAATTGACAGAAAATAAAAATTCATTGTGAAAAAATCATTGATAGGTGTGCTATCAAAAGATGAGCCTGTTGTCAGCCTTGACAAATGATCTGCAACAATATTTTCGGCTCCTTTCTTGTCTTTTATTGTGATGTTAAATTCTTGAAGCAACAAGATCCACCGTATCAACCTAAGTTTGGCATCCTGTTTAGACATTAAATATCTAATAGTAGCATGATCAGTGAAAATAACAGTGGATGAACCAATTAAATAAGCTCAAAATTTATCCAATACAAAAATTACAGCAAGTAGTTCTTTTTCAGTAGTGGTGTAATTCATTTGTGCACTATTCAAAGTTCAACTTGCGTAATAAATTACATGAGGCTTACCTTCTTTTCTTTGGCCTAAAACAGCGCCAACAGCAAAATCACTAGCATCACACATCAACTCAAAAGGTAAAGACTAGTCAGGAGATTGCATGATAGGAGCAGAAGTCAAAAGACCGATTAATTTTTCAAAAGATTTCTGACAATCTTGAGTCCAATCAAATGGTGTATCTTTTGTTAAAAGATTACATAAAGGTCTAGATATGGCACTAAAGTCCTTTACGAATCTTTTGTAAAATCCTGCATGTCCTAAAAAGGAACGAACTTCTCTGACTATTTTTGGGAAAGGCAAATGAGCAATTAATTCAACTTTGGTCTTATCAACTTCAATTCCTTTAGAAGATATCACATGACCTAACACTATTCCTGAGGTAACCATGTAATGACATTTTTCTCAATTTAACACAAATCTTTTTTCTTCGCATCTTTTAAGAACTTTTTCCAAATTATCAAGATAATTTTCAAAAGAATTTCCAAAAACTGTCAGATCATCCATGAAAACTTCTAAATAATGCTCAATCATGTCACTGAAAATACTTAGCATGCATATTTGAAAAGTTGCCGGAGCATTACAAAGACCAGAAGGCATTCTTCTATATGCAAAAGTGCCAAAGGGACAAGTAAAAGTGGTCTTTTCTTGATCCTCCAATGCAATTGGTATTTGATTATATCCTGAATAACCATCAAGAAAACAATAGTAGGGATGTCCTGCTACTCTTTCCAGAATCTGATCAAGAAATGGCAATGGAAAATTGTCCTTTCTTATTGTCGCATTTAAATTTCTTGAAATCAATACACATACGCCAACTAGATGAGACTCGGGTAGGTATTAATTCTCCTTTTTCATTTTTAACCACTGTTATTCCAGATTTCTTAGGCATAACTTGTGTAGGGCTTACCCACTGGCTATCAGAGATAGGATAGATAATTCCAACATCAAGTAATTTAAGAACTTCAGCTCTAATTACTTCTTTCATGTGTGGATTTAATTTTCATTGAGGTTGTTGAGATGTTTTAGCATTATCCTCTAAATGTATTCTATGTGTACAAATTAATGGATTAATGCCTTTTATATCCTTTAATGTCCATCTAATTGTATTTTTATGCCTTTTAAGTACTTCTATCAACTTACCTTCTTGTTCTTTGGTCAGGAATGAGGAAATTACCACTGGAAAGCTTTGTTCTTCTCCCAAAAAATGTATACTTCAACCCATCAGGTAATGGCTTCAGTTCCAGTGTGGGTACTTCTTCATGGGCATCATCATTCATGGATTTTAGCTCTTCGAATCTTGGCTTCCTTCCTCTGTATTCCATTTCCTGTGTACAGTCAAGCAAAGAGCATATTTCAGAAACATCATCATCTAATTGTGTAGCTGAATCAAATGAATTAATTAAACAGATTTCTAATAAGTCAGAAGAACTCCTAATTTGAAGATAATCATCTATAATGGCCTCAATCCCTTCAATCTCTTCCTTTTCATCATAAACTTCATGTGGTTGCTTGCACATGTTAAAAACATTAAGCTCTAGTGTCATATTTCCAAAAGTTAGCTTCACCACTCCATTTCTGCAATTTATCAAAGCATTAGATGTTTCTAAAAATGGGCGACAAAGAATAATAGGAACTGACTTAGAACTATCAACCATAGGTTCAGTTTCTAAGACAATAAAATCCACAGGATATATGAATTTATCAACTTGTACCAACACATCTTCTACTATTCCTTTTAGAATTTTAATTGATCTATCAGCAAGTAGAAGAGTTACAAAAGTTGGTTTTAACTCACCAAGGTTGAGTTGCTGACAAACTGAATATGGAAGTAAATTAACACTAGCACCAAGATCAAGTAAAGCTCGTTCAATTTTATATTCACCAAAAATGCATGAAACTGTAGGACAACCAGGGTCTTTATATTTCAACTCATTATTGTTTTGAATAATGAAGCTTACCTGTTCAGTAAAAAATGCATTTTTTTCACATTATGTTTCCTTTTAACAGTGTACAAGTCTTTCAAAAATTTGGCATAACAAGGAATCTGCTTGATAGCATCTAATAGAGGAATATTGACCTTCACTTGTTTAAAGATTTCAAAAATGCCACTGTTATGATTCACTTTACTTGAATTGTTTAATGCTTGAGGAAATGAGGGTGAAGACGAGGGTTTGATCTCCTTTTGACTAGGTGGCTTATCAACTCCTTCCTCATCTTTAGGAATTGACTTATCATCTTTCTCAAAAAGTTCAGGAATTTATTTTTCAATAACCTTTCCACTCCTAAGAGTTATCATTGAGTTAACCTGATCTATTTTTTGACTTTCTAAACTACCCTCATTTAGTCTAAACTGACCCTTGGGATTTGGTTGAGGTTGAGAGAGAAACTTTCCTTTCTCATGAATGGCAAGTGCAGAAGAAAGTTTAGCAATAATGTCTTTTATGTCAATCATGGCTTTAGTGTTTTGGTTATTGATGGTCTCTTATTTTTTCATGAATGCATGCAATGTTCCTTCAAGGTTTTTCCTATATGGTGGGATATAGGGTGCATATTCTTGAGGATTTTGAGAATCTTGTTGTGCCTGAGGAGGTGGTGGTTGCATGAATTGTGCCTGGTTGCTGTTCCTCTAACTGAAATTCGGGTAATTTCTCCATCCCAGATTGTATGTATTTGAAAAAGAAGAAGTGAATGACTTTTTAAAATTGTTCATTGCATTTACTTGCTCATGCACAACTTTTTTAAAAACAGGAATTTTTGGACATTCATTTGTTGAGTGTCCTAATTCATCACAAATGTCATAAATTTCTTTATTTTGCACAGATTTGATTTCTTTTACTTTCTCGGATTCCATGGCTTCAACCTTTCTAGCCAGACTAGCAAACCTAGCATTTAGATCTTCTTCTTAACTAAGATGATATTTTCCTTTACTAGCATTTGCAAGGTTTGATCTAATTGAATTTTCAGAAGGATTAGTACCATGCAAAGATTGAGAATTTTCAGTCAAATGGTCTAAATAGTCTAAAGCTTCATCAGGTTCTTTATCAAGAAATTCATCATTACACATTGTTTCCACAAATTGTTTCGTTTCAGGTGTTAACTTTTCATAAAAGAAGCTTATAGTGCGCCATTTTTCAAAACCATGATGTGGGCAAGAATTCAACAAATCTTTAAAATGTTCCCAACTTTGAAAATATGCTTCATTGGAATTTTGGAAAAAAATTTGGATTTATCTTTTCAAAGCATTAGTTTTATGTGTTAGAAAAAATTTATTCAAAAACTCACCTTGCATTTCTTGCCATGTGCCAATTGATCTTGGTTTCAAAGTGTTAAGCCAAGTTTTTGCTTTATCTTTCAAAGAAAAAGGAAACAATTTAAGCTTAACAACCTCTTCAGTGCAAGTTTGATCATGAAAAGCAGTACATACTTCCTCAAATTTTTTTAAATGTAAATATGGGCTTTCAGATTCTAAACCATGAAAATTAGGAAGTAAAGAAAGCATATCTGGCTTGAATCTAAAATTGTTGGCATTGAGTGGAAAGATAAAACATGATGGACTAGAATTTCGAGATGGTTGCAAATACTCACGCATAGTTCGCAATGGTTGATTTTCATGTTCATCATGCACACTTTCATTTTTAGCCATTGTGCTTAATGTGTGTGATTGTGATTCAAACAAATCAATATGTAAAGTACCTGGATTAACTCTAACCAAACGACCAGAATTTAAATCACGATACCAATTAAGCATAAACAAGTAATTTACAGTATAAAATAAAATGTACAAGCTAGCAATATAAATCGTACATTAAATATTAACAAAGGTGTGGTATAAACCAACCACCAAATAAGTTAATAAGCATAAAAATTAAAAAGTTAGTATACAGATAAATTAAAATGTTAAAAGTAAAAAAAGTAAAAAGTTAGATAGTTGATAAAGTAAAAAGTTAGATAGTTAGTAAGAGAGTTAGTAAGTTAGTAAACAAAAAAATAAATAACAGAAAATAAATAACAAAAGAAATGACGAATATAAATACAAAAAATAAAGTGCAAAAAGTAAATTACAAAAAAAAATAATAAGTAAAAGGGAGAGTTTCCCCCACTAAGTTAGTGCGTAAAATAAAAGGGAGAGGTTCCCCCACTAAGTTAGTATGCACAGAAATTAAAAGGGAGAGGTTCCCCCACTAGTTAGTATGTTAGTATATATACAAATTTTTTACACAAAAAATTCAGTCTTCAAATCAAGTCTCCGGTAACGGCGCCAAAAACTTGATGCACAATTTTTAGTTTCAAACAAGTCTACAAACTTGATACGAGATTAATTATTGCATTGCGAACCCAAGTACAGGTTGTCTCAAGTAATAAATTTCTCAGGAATCCGAGGTCGATCCACAGGGAATTGTTGAAGATTAATTAAGGTGAAGTAAATATTTTGTTACTATGATAAAAATTATTTATTTAGGTTAAAAGATCCACTCTTGATAAATAAAGTAAAGGTAAGATTAATTTCTTTTATAACTCAATTAGAATCCTCGCAACATGGAGGTTCCAATCAGAAAATACAACATTAAAAGTCCATTTAAAAGAATATACGTAATTATATTATGTTTCCTAAAAATATTACCACCACTTATAAATGGGTTAAAGCATTCATTGTGCAAATATTTTGTCTACAACAAATCAAGAACTCCTCTTTACAAAGATGATTTCTAAATTATAAGAAACAAATTATAATACGTATAATGGTTACTAGAAAATATAAATCATTTAAGCACAAGAGAAGAATAAATCTAACCTTACTTTATTACCAAGAGCTTCACCCTTTCACCCAAGTAAAATGAAACTTAGTTACTCATAGATAAGAAGAAAGAAAGAGAGAAGAAGAAGAAGAAGAAGAAGAAGAAGAAGAAGAAGAACAACAACAACAACATGACTTTAATTTAGAACAAAGGAAAATTACTACAAGAAAATCTAGTAATAAAATGACATCATTTTGGTAATTAACACCTAAAACCCTCAATGATCTGCCAAGGACTCCTTTTATAGAAGATTAGAGATACAAAATGATAAGTGGGCTAAGTCATTAGTGGGTGAATGAGTGGAAAATGAGTGAAAAATGCCAAATGACTTTTGGTGAGTGAAAAATTATGGAGATTCCTTGTCTCCGAAATCATGCAGCTCTGAAGTCATTTCATTCGTCATTTTTGAACCAAGTGGTATTCATGAAAGTTGTAGGCCTGGATCTTAGCTTTCAAATGGCTTTAGTTTGAGTCCAATATCATTTCTATAACTCTAGATACGTTCAAATTACTGCACATTGCCCAGGCCCAGTCACAGCTCCTATGTTCTAACTTCCAAGCCCAATATCACCTTTAAGGAGTCTGATTCTGGAAAAGTGTTCAATATAAAAGTTGTAGATATGGGTCTTAACTATTCAGCATCCAAATTTCAGCACATTTAACAACTTTTATCCCAAAATATGTGATGAACAGTTCACATAGGTTAAGCTGTCAGGAAAAGCACTCTGGTTCTTACTTCAACCCCAATTTGAGTTATCTACTCGTGTAATTGGACCTTTGAGGTCTTCATAAAAGTTATAGAAATCTCTCTTATCTTTCAAATGCCACTAGAATCACCTCCAAAGACCACTTACATCCCAAGATATAACTCAAATATAGAAATAACGTAAGACGTAAATTATGCTGAAAAATTTAATTAAATCTAATTTGAGTCCAAACTTACAAAACATAATAAAAATCTATCAATTAAGTACATGGAGAGTGTAAATGACTAAAAATGAAGGCTTATTAATGTATCAAATATGTGATCATCAACTGTCACCATCCTAGGCATGCTCTTCCTGAATGCCCCAATGTAGAATGTCATACTTGCAAAAGGAAAGGTCACATTGCTCCTAACTGCCCTTCCTTGACTTGTCGATACTGTAAACTGCCAAGACATTTGATCGAGCACTGCCCTACTCGTCCACCAAGGCCTGATCAGCATAAGACTCTGCCTCGTTCCAATTCCTCCAAACCTGCTCTTGCTGCTAATGACTTTGCAACTTTTTCTTCCACTGCCTCCTAGACTCCTTTTTCCCCCAATGACCTTGAGTCTCTCCTTAAGCAAATTCTTTCCACTTTTGGCAATCCCTCTGTTGCTTTATCCACTACACCAGGTAATCCTAAATGGTATTTTGACTATGCATGTTGTAATCACATGACATCCGCATCCCATCTTTTTTCTTCATTATCTACTAATGATTTTGCTCACTCCATCCATACTGCTGATGGGTCTCTTATGAATGTAAGCCATAAAGGTCTCATCTCTCTATCCACCCTTAATTTGCCTGACACCTATCTCATTCCAAAATTAAATTTTAATCTTATTTCTGTGGGACAACTGTGTGATCTTGGTTATGAACTCACATTTTCTTCCTCTAGTTGTCGTGTGCAAGATCCATGGACAGGACAAGTTATAGGGACTGGGTGTAAGATCAAAAGATTATTTGAGCTCACTAGACTTCATGTTCCTTATGTATCCAACCTTTGTGTTGCTTCTCCTTCCTCCTTCATTCGGCTGTGGCATTAATGTCTTGTTCACAGTTCATTAGGAAAAATGTAATCTCTTATTTTTCACAGAACTCTAGATTAAGTCAGTAATGAATCTCTTAATGGTACATCTTGTCAAATTGCTCAGCAACCAGCATTATATTTTCCTAAAAGTACTTCTATTTCTTATTCCTCTTTTGATCTTGTGCATTTTGATGTCTGGGGACTAGCTCCTACACCCACAATAGGAGGGTCTAGATATTTTGTGTTATTTATTGATGATTATTCATGTTTTACTTGGATTTATTTTATGAAACATCGTCATGAATTGCCCCAAATTTACATTGATTTTGCCACAAAGATCAAAACACAATTTTCAAAAGTTACTAAAGTTTTTCTTCATGATAATGTTATGGAATATCGTGACTCAAAACTTTTGACTTTTCTTATTACACAGGGTACCCACTCAGAATTTTCATGTCCTGGTACCTCTCAATAAAATGGTCGTACTGAGAGAAAATACTGTTATATTCTTAACTCTATACGTGTTATGCTTATCTTTTCCTCTTGTCCAGAGTGTGCTTGGGGTGAAGCCGCTCTCACTATAGTTTTTGTCATTAATCGTCTTCCATCCTCTGTCATTGGTAATCTCTCTCCCTTTGAGCATCTTTATAATACCCCTCCAGATTACAATTCTCTCAATGTGTTTAGTTGTGCTTGTTTTGTTCTTCTTCAACCCCATGAAAATACTAAACTCGAACCTCGTGCTCATCTTTGTTGCTTCCTTGTTTATGGGACAGAACACAAAGGTTACCGTTGTTGGGATCCCATCTCTCAGTGCATTTGTATTTCCCATCATGTCATTTTTTGGGAACATATCATGTTTTCCTCTCTATCTAAGTTCAAGTTCATTCTTCCACCTCTACTCATTTTTTCATTAACCTATCTATTGATCCTTTTCCTAGTGATCCTGATGCAGGTTCCTTTGGTGAGCTTTCAGACACTTCCGGTGTCCCAACTATTCTTGATGACACTGTTCCAAACGTAGATCCTGCTCCTACTCCTACACCACCTCCTCCTCCTCCTTCTGAGAGTCCAACTAGAGTAAGAACTCATCCTAGCTATTTTCATAATTATCATTATTTTTCTACCATGCTTCACTTTCATGAACCTCAGACCTATCAAGAAGCCTCCATAGATCCCAATTGGCAGCAAGCTATGCATGACGAGTTACAGGCTTTGGAGAATACCAATACTTGGGACCTGGTTGATCCTTCTACTAGCAAGACACTTGTGGGAAGTAAATTGGTATACAAAATCAATACTCGTTCTGATGGCTCTGTTGAACGATATAAGGTTCGCTTGGTTGCTAAGTGATTCACTCAAGAGTATGGTATTGACTATGAGGAGACTTTTGCCTCTGTTGCTCGTATCACCTCAGTTCGCACTCTTCTTACTATTGTCGCTACTCAAAAGTGGTCCCTTAATCAGATGAATGTGAAAAATGTTTTTCTCAATGGTGACTTGGAAGAAGAAATTTATATGCGACCACCCCCAAGTTACACTTGCCCACCTAATAAAGTATGTCTTCTCCGTAAAGCTTTGTATGGCCTTAAACAGGCTCCTCGAGCATGGTTTGCTAAATTTAGTTCTACCATCAATCAACTTGGGTTCTCATCTAGTCCTCAAGACTCAGCTCTGTTCATTCGTCGGACTAATCAAGGCACTATAATTTTGTTACTTTATATTGATGACATGATCATTATTGGAGATGACACTTTTGGCATTGTGGATCTTAAAGACTCCTTGAGCCGCAACTTTGAAATGAAAGATCTTGGCCCTCTTAGTTATTTTTTGGGTCTTGAAGTTCTTTCTTCTGCTGATGGGCTTTTCTTATCCAAAGTTAAGTATGTCTCAGATCTCATTTATTGAGCTAGTCTTACAGATAGTCACACTGAGTCCATTCCTCTCGAGCCCAATGTTCGCCTTACTCCTATAGACGGTACTGTACTTGATAGTCCCACTCTATATCGACAGTTGGTAGGAAGCTTGATTTATCTCACTGTTACTCATCCAAACATTTCCTATGCGGTTCACTTAGTCAGTCAGTTCATGTCTGCTCCACGCTCTACTCATTATGTTGCTGTCCTTCGCATTATTCGCTATGTGAAAGATACTTTGTTTCATGGACTTCATTTCTCTGCCGACTCCTCCTTAATCCTCCGAGCTTATTCTGATGCTAATTGGGGAAGAGATCCCACTGATCGCTGGTTCCACCACTGGTTATTGTATTTTTCTTGGTGATGCTTTTATCTCGTGGCGCAACAAGAAATAGACATTGATTGCTCGTTCCAGTACTGAAGCCGAATATCGAGCTCTTGCTGACACCACCTCTGAAATACTCTGGATTCGTTGGCTTCTTGGTGACTTGGGCGTCTCTCAGTCTTCTTCCACTAATCTCTATTGTGACAATCAGAGTGCTATTCAAATTGTTCACAATGATATCTTTCATGAACGTACCAAGCACGTTGTGATCGATTGTCATTTTATTCGCTAACATATTCTTGGTCGTGTTCTTCGTCTTCTCTCTATTGGCATTCTCGATCAGCCTGTTGATATCTTTACCAAAGCTCATCATCCAGGTCGCTTTCGCACACTAGTTTCCAAACTCAAGTTAGTTCATTTCACACCTACTTGAGTTTGAGAGAAGATGTCAGCATGATTTATGCTGTAAGATTTAGCCTGATTTACAACATAATTTATGCTACATATTTGACTTGTGTATCATTTAGTTTTACTTTTTCTGTGTATAAATAGAGCCTCCGTTGTACATTAAAAAAATATAAAAATATAAACAGATTCAGTTCTTTCTCTTTGTCTCTAGTTCTAACATAAATAATTGTTAATAGATGTCATTATTGACTAATGTTTTAATTAGTTATTTCTTATTCAGAGTGCTTGGAGTATTGATTAATTAATATTGTTATTTAGATTAACGGGTGAAATTGTGATGAGTTCTGATAGAACAGAAGAGCCTTCAACTCTTTCACTTGCACCAATTACAAAAGACATAGGAAAATCATAAAAAAAACAAATAATGACAATATGCAGATTGATCTAGCTGGACATCTTGGCTTGATTGCTAGATTGTAGCGCTTGAGAGGCAGAGAATCTAATATCAACATCTGGATCCTCGCTGAGCCACCTTCATTGTTTAAATGCCATTTAGCCATGACAAATTATAAGAAAACTGCATTATTCACCCAAAAAAAGAAAGAAAGTTGTATTGCTTTTAGAATATTACGAGGAATGGAAGTGGAACAATGCATTATGATATCTTGCATTTCATATCATTCCTTACTGCCACAAGCTTTAAAAAGGCAAACAAAATTCTGGCTGTAAGTATTGGGACCAAAATTTACCAAAGTGATATTGTTACCAACAGCCAGCTTGCCCTTTAGCTTGTTAAGTTTAGCTATTTCAGCAAGTAAAAGTTTTCAAACTGTTAGAGAAGAGAATTCAACAACCAACCAATTCAAAGTAGCATAATGAATATATCAAATCAACAATAATCCAAAACTCAACATTTGTCAACCAAATTAATATTGGAAACAGATCTAAATAATTTTAAAGATATAGATTTGAGAGTTCTTCTAGAGGCATGTTCATATAATCAGAGCATCAGTGAAAAGAAGTATTAAAGATGAAAGTTGAAAATTTAAGCGGAGGGTACTTAAGAGACTCATCAACAATTGGAATGAGAGACACTTCAGCACTTTAGCTACATGCAATTTGATATTGGGTAGTGGGTACCCTGCAAGACACATTATGAGCACTGGTTCAAATAAAAAAGATACAAGGAGTGAAAGTTCTGCAATTTTACCTATCTTTTGATGCATTGATGACCAGAGGAAGCAGTTTTGAACAAGTAATTTCTGAGCCCACAATAGGAGTTAGCTGAGAAATTGCATATAAAATCGTCATCCGATACAAATAGTGTGGATCTTTACTCATGTCCAAAACCTGTAGAAAAAGGATAAGACAGTCGTTTGGATGAAAATGAAATAGTGAATATCCCACCGATCATATTTGACATAAGCATTCATGATGTATGTTGAAAAATCTAACAACAGTAAGAAATAAAAGATAAAAAATACCCAGTTAAGGGAACATTTGTGTGACCTCTGACAGTGACAGGGCCCAATGTTACCATAGATATTTCTTTATTTACTTATTTATTTAAATGTTTGCCAGGACAAAGCCCTACGAGTTGAGTCAACATCTTGAAAGCATTGGTTTACAGAATGTCCGGTCCTATCATTGTTATTACATTCCTTTTCTACAGTTTAAGTTGAACTATAACGCTATCTATATCAAGAAACCAAGTTCATCTGCTCAAAAAACCAGTTCATGATAATTAAATTGAGGTCAGGTCTTAAGGCGCAAAATAAAGCAAGCAAATACGTTGTTATTATGTATAGAAGCTTCGTTATTTTTTATGGTTACATTGACCATATTAAGCTTTCTTTATTTAGTTTTCTTATATATCCTAATATATTTCTACATAGCTTAAACAATCAATTTTAATTGAGCTGAAATTGAAATTAGTGTTGATGCCTTCGGTTATGTTTTAAAAGGGTGAGTTGGTTTGAGTGAACGTCAAAAGTTAGAACAATGATATTTCAATCTCCACATTGAAAGTGATAATTACTCATTAAGTTTTTTTTATCCAAAGTCCAGAGAGATTCGCTAGTAGCAACCTAAACCTTTGAATTGAAGACATGATTTTCAACTTTTATCATTTTGTATTGGTCGGAGAGGATGCCTAGGGATGCAGTTGGATCTAGTTACTATTAAATTTGTTCTAAGTCAATTACTTCACCATTTTGATTGGGAACTTCCTTGTGGGATGAGTCTTGGACTTGGCGAATTGGACATGAACTAAAAATTCGGTCTTTCAATACCAAGAGCTAAGCACTTGCTAGTTATCCCAACTTATCATACAAGGAGACGTTTAATATAAGGTTGCACACAGGTCAGCTAGGGTCGGGTTTAAGGGAAATAGAAATTCAAACTAATTAGTTGTGGTCAGGTTGGGTTGGATCGAGTTTGGAAAATGTTTCCCTGGTAACCCGAACCGAACCAACTTAATTACAATCATGTTTAAGTTGGTTCGGGTTAGGTAGTCGAGTTATTCAAAAAGACTCCTCCAAACATCCTGATTCGCCGTTGCCACCATTTGTACACTCAACCTTGCAACTCACATTTATCATTCACTACTCCTGCTTGCCACTTGCATTTGCCATTCGCCTCTCGTGCTCTTCTTTCACAGTCGCACGCTCATCCTTCACATCTCATGATCTCCGTTCGTAGCTCGTGCTTGTCGTTCACCGTTCACCGATTGCCATTCACACCTCCAGATCTCGCTGTTTGCCATTCACAACTCACACTCACAGAACCGCAGCTAACACTCGTGACTCACCCTATGCCACTCACACCTCCAGATCTGCCACAACTCCTCCTCTGATTAGTGGTTTGCTGCCAGAATCAGTGGTTCGTTGCTAGAATCACTGCTTTTTTCACCGGATTTTGGTTTGGTTCAATGTAAGGATTCCCAAGTTATTGTGTTAGGGTTTGTTGGAAATATGAGATTTGGATATCCAAAGTGACCCAAGATCCTGCAACCAAATCCTGACCAAAAATCACTCATCACATGCCCTCTGCCTCAAGCCTAAACAGAACCACCCACATCACCAACAGCGCCACCAACCACTCAAACCTCGTCATTTTCGCGGCCTATCACTGTCCTCCGTGACCTCGACCCTTAACCAACGCACCAAGTCGTCTTCCTCTTTCCCTCTCCATTCTAAACTGCTAGCAGCTCCACTTGGCCAATCGCGCACCACAAAACCAGCAGCGCACCACCTCCACGCCTGAGAGCCTGAAATTGAGGAGCAGCAGCCAACAGAGGTGGTACGCCATTTAGGGTTAGGGGAGGGTTCAATTTGGGGATTTTGCAAAATGCACAGAGTGAGAATGAGTAGCTATGTTAGGCAGAACGAAACGAAGGAATGAAGGATATATAAATATTACCTAAAACGACGTCGTTTTTGTTCAGGTCATCCAGTCAGGTTATCAAGTCGATTTACCAAACCCATCATCCGAACCAATAAATAGTCGGGTTGATCTAGTTCTACCCAAACAAACCCGGTGACCCGAACCAACTCAGATATTTTATATTGAGTTTGGTCAGGTTGGTCTTGGTCGAGTTATCAAGTCATTGGGTCAGGTTGTGCAGCCCTAGTTTAATATGCTCTTAAAATATAATATATTTGGGTGTAGTAAGTACAAATGTATTCTGTTTTTATTTTTTGGGACAACAGTGTAATCTTTAGTATTGTCACTTCTGAAAAGTTTTAAATGCTCCTTAAATCACTTGGAGCATGGATACTCCAAAATGCATTATTGTTGATTTGTGAGCCAAAATGATCTATGGCTAATAATTGTTACAGGCAACCTGATTCACATGTTGCCTTTTCTTTTCATTATCCTTTTTTTTCCTTTTATCTTTCTCTTTCATTTCTTTCTCCTTCTCCTTCCCGTCGAGCTTTGGCCTTGAACCACCTGGACCTGTGGATCGCGTCACTGTCTTTACTCGTTGTAAACTCCTTTTGCCCAGATCCACCACAAACTGCAGACTCCAATGCTAAGCCACGAGGTTATAGAGAAAGTTGTAGATGATGTTGAAGAATTGGAGTTGTTCGAGGTTACTGAGGGTGGCCGAAATGTCGCTGGAGAAGCCATGTTAAAAAACTTACACTTATATATATATATATATATATATATATATATATATGTGTGTGTGTGTGTATATATATATATATATATATATGTGTGTGTGTGTGTGTGTGTGTGTGTGTGTAGAACACCCAATTTTGTCCGGGATATTTTGTGAATAAAAAAAAATCTTTCAACCCCATGGATCCATTAACCCATAAACCAATCCGTTAACCCATAACCCATTAACTCACAACCCATCAGTTATCCTCACACTTAAACTTAAGCACTTATCCTAAATAAACCTCATCAGTTATCCTAATCCCTAAGCACTTATCCTAACCATCCCAAACAAACCTATCCTAAACTAACCATAACTCATCCTACCACAAACTTATCCTAAACCAACCTTGGCAATTATCATCAAACCCATCTTAACACAAACTTATCCTATCATAAACTCATCCTAACTCAAACTCATCCTAAACAAACTTATCCTAAACCTCCCATCACTTATCCTAAACAAAAACTCCTAATCACATTCTAACTCAAACACCTCAGCCTAATCATCTCCTATAAAACACCTAACCCATATACATGAGAACGGATACTCAGCAGAACCTATACTAAGAACCTGACATACTTTCAATCTGGCCTCACGTACACACTCCTGCCCACATAGCTATATCTTCCTTTTCATCACGTAACTTTCCCCTCATTATAATTTCTGCCAAACTCCATTCACGCGGTCTATCTCCTCCATCTTCGTTATCCATCATCAAGCCTCAATAGCCTTCACACAACCAACCTCGCAGAACCCCCAAATCACAGCCTGACCACTACAAACCCATCAACAACTTCATCACCATTATCTTCACCAAAAATCACCATTAACAACCAAACAAAAAAACCTTCAACAACCACCACCGAAAAATCTATCTACAATCACCTCCCAACCGAAAACCACCATCAAGCCGCCCCGCGCAAACCGGAACGCGAACCCGTGCTTCGATCCACCAACCACAAACGGTCGTGAGTCGAGCCCGCGGCCACCGCGCGATCAACTCACCCGACGAACCCAACGCGACGCCATCGCTGGTTTTCTTTGCGCCAAGCCATTCGACATCCCGACCCGGAACCAGCTCCGACGCTGTCGCTTTGCCTAGTCCGCGCCGTCTGACCACGCTCCTTTCGACCGCTAATCGTTTCGATCTCCACTTGATCCAGACCGGCACCGCTGCGCCTTTGTCGCTGCTCACCGCCGGCCGTTGGTTGCTCCATTGGAGTCCTCTGGTGGTTGCTGTGAAATATCACAGAAAGGGGAAAAATACAATACCTCCTTTTGTCTAAACCGTAAGCAACTTCTTTTTTTATTTTGAGTTTCATTTTTTTGGTAATTGGGCCTAATTAAATGGGCCAAATTTTTTTTCCTTTAATTGGGCCTAATTAAATGGGCTAATCTTTTTCTCTTTTTTTTAAAAAAATGAAATATAATGTTAAAAGAAAATGAAATAAAAGAAATAATTAAAGTTTTTTAAAAAAAAAAAGAGATAAAAATAGGTTACCCGAGTTATGACAAATTACTTGCTAACCTGCATTTTGTAAACATCCGAGTTGTGACAACGATTGATGATTTACATTATTATTATTATTATTATTATTATTATTATTATTATTATTATTATTATTATTATTATTATTATTATTATTATTATATTTAAATTATTATCTTGTTTTTAATTTTGTAAGTTAAATCGCTAATTGATAATTTTAAATAAAAATTTTGTAACAAACTTGATAATCAATGGGTGACGTCTCTAGCGTGACGCGAGCTTCACCTATGCAATCATTAATTTGATTAATCGAGTCGTGACGAATTTGTTAAATCAAATATTTTAAATAATTAAAAATAAAATTAGTCATTTTTTAGATAATTTTTAAATAAAAATTTTCGTAACTAATTTGATAAATAATGGGTGACGTCTAATAGCGTGCTTGAGCTTTCACTGTTTAACCTTTAATTTGAATAAGCGAGCCATGACGATCATTGTTGATTCAAATTTTTAAAGTTTATTTAATAAAATTAACCAACCCACAATATTTTCTAGAGAACTACGTGACTTTGAATTCTTCATTGCACCTGAGGATACGTAGAAGCGGGACTCATATTCCGTCAAGCCAAAAATTAAATTTTTATTTTTATTTTTTGTAGTTTTTTACAAAAGGGGTAAAACAAATATTTTTGAAGATTATTCAGAGTTTGCATAATTAATTTAAGATGCCGTCTGCCCCAGACGGGTGTTAGAAAAGTCTTTGTGGGATTAAGTTTCCACCATTCCCTATGTATAACCGACTTCCGAATTCAATCTGGTTTCAAAGACTATTTTTCTTGGATTTTCCAATTTTTCCTAAAAAAAATAAAATTGGTGACGACTCCTAATTAAAATTTTTAATTTAAGTTCTTTATTCTCGCCGCGATTTTACGGTCACGACAATATATATATATATATATATATATATATATAGTCAAAGGTGTTAATAGGCTATAATGGGTAAAATCACATAGAGGATCCATATTTAAAAATTTTTTAGGAGCATTGTAAACGGCTTCACTTCTTAGTAAATTGCATAAAACAGTTTTAGATTTTGCTTACACTGAAATTCTTTTTTAAAAACTATTAACATATTCTTATTATTTCCACTGTTCTTATTATTTCCACTATTATTGCCCTGATCTTATTATCTATATTATTATTTGTTAAAAAAAATTAAAATAACGGCGCACATGACTCTGACTCCAAATAATTTTAAACATGTTTGTTTTAACTTATTTTACTATTAAAATTTTAATAATGTCAATTTCAACTTTTATATGAAATTTAATATATTTTTAAAAAAAATTCATAATGTTAAAACTTGATACTTATGATTTTATATTATAATTTATTTCTTATACTTTGATATGTAAATATCATTTTATCTTTAATTAAATAATTTTTTAATTATTTTATACTTATTTTAATAATTTAATATATAAAAATAATTTTTTTATACTATTTAAACGAAACAGATTAAAAAAAGAGATTGAATTTCTTCATTTGTTATTTTATTAAAGAAATAAAAAATGAAAAAGTAAAAATTGTTGAAGCACATTACAGATAGTCAACCTTAGATATCAAGCAAGAAAACTACACCACCACATGATTACAATGGGTTTCGAAAACAGTCCAATGGATCAAAAGCTACAGAGCAACAGCCTATACTTACTTGATTCACCAAATTGAAAACAACCTTGTATACACGTTTGGTCCAATCTAGATTTTAATATGAATGAGTCATACAATAGATGAATCCAAATAAGCCTGAAAAAGTTATCCTTCTCCCTTTTTGTTGAATGGCCATAAAAGGCCAGACAAGTCAAGCTCGTTTTTTTTATTTTTTGGGGATATATCGGGGCCAATGCCCTCTTTATCTACGGCATTTGGTTGGGTGTGGGTTTGGCTTTTTCTCTCTCTTCTACTGAATCCAGAATTCATTGAATCCAAGTCAAGTGTTCGTCTGAGTACGCTGCAGCATGTGAAAATATCTAATATGAATTTGAAGGCAAGATCCAAGGCTATTTCGAAGTTTGAATCTCAAGCTAGGAGGAGTTGACCGAGGCCAATAACTAGATAGGCTTGCCTTTTGCAACATTTTCACAGAGAGTTTGGAAAAGAGAAAGGTTTCCACCAACTGTGTCACAAACTCGGATTTAGGATTCGAGGTATGGTTTCAAACTTTCAATTACCACAGGTAAATTTTCTTATTTTTCCTGGAATGATTCTTTTTGTGTTGTAATTGGTGTTTTGATTAGTTATTATGCTTCAAAATTAAGGAATTCATGAATTTGTGTTTTCTTGATTTAGTAGAAAGAGAAAATTTTGGGACAAATTGGTGTACTGTAGAATCTTGTGTGTCGTCTCTGAACAACAAAAAAACAATTGACAGGTTGAGATAAACTGGATTATTATTATTATTATTATTATTATTATTATTATTATTATTATTATTGTGTTTAACAGGTTCAGTTCTACTGTAAACGTTTGTAATACTTTTTGGAAGAGGAAGTTGTTTAGGTATTTGTCATTTTAAGCGCACAATGTATCGTACAGATAAATAAATAAAAAATTTATTTTATATAATATGAGATAATTTTAATTTTAGATTTTATAATTTTTTATTTAAATATTTTATCATCTTATTATGAAGAATATACTAAATTAATTCTAAATGCTAAATTATATCAACAAAATAAATTTAAATTAAAAGACATGAACGAGTTTTAATTTGTCCAGTATGTGGATTGAGTACCTAGGGGTGAGGTTTCCAAGCATAAACTATAGTTTTCCCATTACATTATTTTCATCAATAATCATGTCGAGGTAAAGTTATTATCTTACTTGTCTATAAAAATTATTTTAATTTTTATAAATAATTTTATTCAAAATATCATTAAAATCGTAATATTATATGATATAAATTTTGTTTATTTGTATTTAAGTGATCTTAGTAAAAAAATTTATTAAAATTTATATTTTTCAATTGATTTTATCATATTTACTTGTAAAGTTTTTATTTCATAGATATACATATTAATATATTTTCATGTAAAGTTTTCAATCTCGTAAAATATAAATATAAAATATTTAAATATTATATATTATATATTTGAACAAAAATATTTCAAAAAATATATTTAATAAATTTTTATTTTTTTCATAATAAATTATATTTAATTAATTTTATTATATTTTTATGTGAAGTTTTCACTTTTGTGTAATGTATATATTGAAGTTTTTAAAATATTATAGAACAAATATATATCTGAATATATATAGTAAAAAAAAAATATAATTAATTTATTTTTCTAATAATAAATTTTATTTGAATCAATTTTATTAAGATTTCTTTTAAAATATTCAAATTAATATATATTAATATATTTTTATGTAAAGTTATTAATCTAGTGTGACATGAATACAAAATATTTAAATGTAAAATAATAACAATACTTTTAATGATAAGTTATAATTTATTTATTTAATTAAAAAACAATTATTACAATAAAACATATACTTAATAACTTCAACAATATGAAAGGATTAAATTCTTAACAATATATGTCTATCGTTTTATTTAATGTCAAAATAATTTAAAGATTTTAACATAATATCAAAAGAATTAAAATTTATTTAAAAATAATCAAGATAAAAATTCACAAACTTGTATTTAAAGTAATAGTACAAAAGATATTTAACAATAATAATATTATGATCATTAAGTATTAGATGTATTGATATGACAGATTTCATTTTATCAAAACTTGATATAATATTTTGACTAGGTCATTTTACTATACTTAAACCCTGGCCATAGTTTAATAATAATCAGACTATTTTGATATATATATATATATAACGTATAAATTTTAAAAAAATTATGTATAACTAAGTTTTTAACCCTTCTTTACGTAAAAGCAATATTTGCTATCTACAATTATATTTGAACGAGACCCCCGTAAGGAACCCAGACAAGATTGTGCTGATGTTTTTGTGCAGGGTAATTTACTTGTCATGGCCCAAATGAAACTCGGGCCTCAATGGGAAACTACAGCCCAAACTAAGTTTCCCCATCAGAAAGTCATGTGTAACGGTTCTGTAGATAGACAGTTAGTTTGAAAATCAGTAGATATAGGAGTTATTGATTTGATTGAAACAAAACAAATTCGGTAAGGTCTGGGCCGTGAACTTGTCCAATATTAGCTCATTGAAGTGTGTGGGGTTCACTTGTCTATGCCAATTAGTTTTGGCTCGGGGTTCACTTTAAGTGAAAGATCTCAATGGTTGATTAAAAAATCACAGTTGAGATGATAATAAAATATATACATGTGTATAATAAATTACAAAATCCTTAGAATCCAATTTTTTTTTTTTTATCAATGGTTATAACATGTGCATGTATTTTAAAATCCAGTTCGTTACGATTTATTGATAAAAAAATCTAAGGAGCTAGATTTTAATAACTTAATAGTTTATTATATATGTGTATGTATTATATTATGATCTCAATTGTTGATTTTTTTATTTCTTATTTCTTATTTTTCTCTAGAGTAAACTTCTCACTTTAGATAAGTGTAATTAAATTAATCTAAAAAGAGTGAAAAAGATGACACTATTCTTTTAATATATCCTCAAACAAGCAATCACTTAGATGGTAAAGAATTGTGCTAACGTGTTGTGAAAATAAATATAAATAACTTAAGAGGTAAAGAAAAGAATAAAAAAAAACAATGAACAATGCAATTGATGAATATTATAGATATATATAACAAAGGGTAAACAAAAAATCTCTATTTATAGTTCAAGATAAATTATAAAATTCTAATATGAACATCCATATTTCCATAATATCCATAATAATTTTCATGTTTCCATAATATCCATAATAAAATAGGGCTTTGAAAACTATCAATCAGGTAGGAAAAAAAAAAGTTTTGTTAACAAGTGTACTAAAACATTTGTTAAAAAAATTAAAATAAAAAAATTTTTTTAGATGAAAACAAGACATTCAATATATTAAAAATTGAAATTTTTTTACTATTTGTCTTATTTTTCTCTAAAATTTTTTATTTTAACTTCCTTAACAAATATAAAAGTACTTGTTAGCAAAACAAAAAAAAAACAAACAAATAAAAAACTCATCTATTTCGGAATTGCATTTTCTAAATCTGGCATCTGAGCACTTGTACTTGTACCTCGTTGCCACAATTTCTTGAATTTTTCTAGCTTCCATGGAAAATGTGTACCTAGATTGTTATTGAGGAACACAAATATATACTTGTAGCATAAGCATGCTATTACCGATAACATAATAACATTGATGATGATCAACCACTTGAATGCATCGACAAAAGTCCAAAGGAGAATCTCACAGGAAAGTACTCCAGAAACGTGGAAAATAATATTAGCTGGCCAAGTATTGTCAATCGGTTGGAGGATTATTTTTGCAACTAGTGCAATGGCATGGGTAAATATAGCCACGAGTAAAAGTAACATGATTGTACTTAGTTCTTGGAAAGGATTCGTGCTTAAACCTCCATGCTTAATTCCATTTAGTGATACTAGTAATGTAATGTTAAACCCGTAATAAAGATAGGGCTTTGAAAACTATCAAAAAGGACAAAAGCTTGCACACGATTCAAAATAGAAAAAAAAATTGTTGTCATGCCAATAAATAAAATTGGAAAAAAAATAAGGATTTTTCTCTAAAACCTTTTTATTTTAACTTTCTTAACAAATATAAAGATGTTTACTTGTTAGCAAAATAAAAACAAAAAAACCCATTTTTTTTGCTTTTTTACCAAGATTGTTTTCCAATGTGTTCCATAAACAAAATAGACCACCATTTAATTTAATATAGTTTATTAAAAAAAAACTTGTATGTTTTAGTTCGCAATTCAAAACTAGCTATATGAAGTTATGCATGGTTTTAGTATTGTCAACCGCTTGGAGGATTATTTTTGCAACTAGTGCAATGGCATGGGTAAATATAGCCACGAGTAAAAGTAACATGATTGTACTTAGTTCTTGGAAAGGATTCATGCTTAAACCTCCATGCTTAATTCCATTTAGTGATACTAGTAATGTGATGTTAAACCCGTAGACAGCATCGAGTAAAAATGACAAGCTGCACACGATTCAAAATAGAAAAAAAAAAGTGTTGTCATGCCAATAAATAAAATTGGAAGGTTAAGGATTCAAATTTTTTTCTTTTTTCTTTTCCAATGTGTTCCATAAACAAAATAGACCACCATTTAATTTAATATAGTTTATTAAAAAAAAACTTGTATGTTTTAGTTCGCAATTCAAAACTAGCTATATGAAGTTATGCATGGTTTTTTTACTTGGTAAATGCACTTTCAAATTTTATTTTCCAATATATCGTTATCTCAATGTTATTTTCGAAAATACGCTTAGTTTGAATAATGTTGAGAAGCCGATTCTCAAACAACCTTCTAAATGTGAAAATATATATATATATATATATATATATATATATATATATATATATTTAATATGATGTTGAGAAGTCAGTTTGGCTATAAATCATTTTTTTTACATCTCTGTTGAAAAGTCGGTTGCTTAAAAATCAACTTCTCAATAGGGTGTTTTTTTTTTTGCTTAGTAGTAATTATTTTATACATAGTTTAAAATAATATAATGTCATTATTTATTAGGGTGTTTGTTGAGTGGATTTTGTAACATTTTTAGACTTAATCCACTCAAAAGTAGATTGGATTGGGTCAAGTGGGTTCGACATACATGAAAAAAAATCTCCTTCTAAAATAAATGTCAAAATAAGAAATCAAAAAATCGTTATATGTAACATGTCTTGCTTAAAAATAATGTATGTCCCAAATAAGTTAAAAAATCACATAATCAATCTTACACAAACACAATAAATTTCAAACAAGTTATAGTAATTAATATGAGTTTTAAACAAAATTATAGTAATTAGAAAAAAAAATCTATTGAGAAGTAGATTTCTAAGAAACCAACCTCCCAACATGTGGCCAAAATGTTTTGTATGACATGGTGTTGAGATGTCGATTTTTCTTCTTAACACCATCTTAAAAAAATTTAAATTTTCATGTTGAGAAGTCAGTTTTTACTGAATCGACTTCTTAATGTTGCACAAAATAAGCGCATTTTGGGAAATAATGTTGTAACAATGGTAGAATGAGAAATAAAGATAAAGTTAATAACATTTGTATTAAAAAGCCATGTGCATGTTTTTGTTTTGTTTTGTTTTTTTTATTTAAAAATAATATGAATTTATTATTTATAAAATTGTAAAATAATGAAAAGAAAGAGAACATTATATATATTTTCCATGTTATAAAAATATATTTAACATGTCAAAATAAAATAAAATAATTCTTTTATTTTTTAATTCTATTATATGATTAAATATTGCCACAAATAAATAAAACAAAATGTAATTATTAAATTTTAAATATGAGTCTTTTAATTTAATTTTAATTTTTTTATATGTATTACATTTTAAGTTGTAAAATATTAAAAATATTTCTGAATTAATTTATTTTGCACTTAAAAAATCATTCAGTCAAAATTTTTGTTTAAATATTTTAGTTATAAGATTTTCTAAAATCATAAATAAGTTAATTTAAATATGTATTAAATATTCATATAATAAATAAAAAAACTCATAATTATATATTAAAACTTAAAATTATCTCTGCAACACACAGCCAAAAATATCTGAAATGGCTTTGAACGATTATGGTTTTAACCCATGAATATCCGACATCCAAATTTTTTTGGATGCTTTTAAAATATTCAGCATCCATTGACCAAAAAAAAATGACAACTATCCTCGATATACCTAGTAATATGGTGTCAAAAAACAAATGTATATATTAAATATGTAAAATACATGATAAAAATTATTTAAACGTATAAAGATACTTTTTTTATTTTTATGAATACGTTTTGTGTTAATTAGGTCATTATTATTCTTTATTAATAATAAATATATTAAAAATAGGGCATTCGTCAAAAACTATAAATTCCATTGTTAATATATGAAAAATAAAGTCAATCATTACAACGAAAAGGATTTGTATAACGGCGTGAGAAATGCTATAGGAGGAATACTTCCAATTAAAAAATAAAAAAACTAGCCTAACACTTGTGATATAATGAATAAAAGTATATACATAATATAAATAAGTGATAATAGCTTTATAAATTTTGAATCATTATAAAATGTTTGTCTATCTTAAAATCATGTATCTTAATTTATTTAGTTATATTTCATCCATAATTAATTTAGTTGATTTTATATAAAGTTGAAAAGAAATATTATTAATTTATTATGAAATTTTATATCTTAATAGTATCACCACCAGCCCTGAAACTCTGGTTATTTATGGTTACATTAAACATATATATTAGTAAGAGTTTTGTACTATTTCCTTTCTTTTATATTGTTATACCAATTTATTATAGTGTGTTAATTTTGAATTTTAAAAATCAAAGTAATTAATAGACGTATGTTAATAGTTAAACAAAATAAAAGATAAATAATAATTGAAATTTGAATTTATAATTTCAGAATAAAAATAAGATTCAAAGAAATATTTTATGGCTTATATAAAATCAAGTCAATTATGACTAAAATTTTAATTGAATGTTTACTTTACTATTATAAATTTTTGTTTCATATATATATATATATGCACACATGTTGTAAAACATGCATAATTTGATATTAAAGGTACATTAGTAAGGGTTAGTGATTATCAACTTTATAACCTTTGTAACATTTGTAACCTTTATAATCTTTGGTTGGTGGTTATAATGTTTCGTAACCATTGGAGATAATGACTTTGTAACCATTGTTTGAAGTCTTATATAAAAACATGATTTTCCATCAAAAAAGGTAGAAAGAATGATAGAATACAATAAATTTATGAAAATATAAATTTTGAATTCATATTTTCTTATTTTGATTTTTGTGTACTTCTCTTCTTTATTATTTACAATACTATTGTAAGAGAATTCTTCACTTTGATGTCTAATTTTTCTTTTTCTAAAATTATCATTGCTCATTTAAAAATTTTAAGATAAATATAAAGAAGATAAAATTGTAATTACATATTATTACTATTTATTTAAAGATTTAAATACCAATATAAAAAGATAAGATCATAAATATATCTTATTACCTATTTAAATGTGTAAAGATATATATAAAAAGAGGATTCAAATAATTTTCAGTATTCTCTATTTTAAATCTTAACGAAAAATAAAAGGCAAATTGAGAGGCATATATTGCTTGTCAATAAGCTAGTAATTATAATGATTTTTTTGTTCAATTAATTGCTCACATAATTTTAGGTTTGAGAGGTAATTAAGTAAAATCCTCTCAAAATGATGACTCTAATATTCGAACACCTTATATTGTAGGTAATAGTAATTATAATGAATATATATAAATACAAAAGATGATTAATTAATATCAATATGTAAATAAGGGAAACAATAAATATATAATTAATAAGCATATGGCATTGATTTTAATTGCATCAATTGTCTTTTATCTATACTATATACTAACGTATTGACTGGTTCTATGTGTTTGTTAATTCGTATTTTTCATTTTTGTGAAGATAAAAATAAACAATAGTGAAGATTATTTGAATTTTATCTATCTTTGTATTTATTTTTAAGAATTTAAATAGGTAATGAGATGTATTTATAATTTTATTTTCTTTATATTTACATTTTAAATCTTTAAATGAATAATAAGATATAATTACAATTGTATCATCTTTTATATTTATCTTTAAATATTTAAATGAGTTATTAATAATGGTAGTTTTGGTAACACAAAAAATAGACACCAAGGTGAGGAATCCCCTTTATACATTAGTATTTATCTATTCTATACTATATATAAAGGGAATTTACCACTTTAGTGTCTAATTTTTGTTTTTCTAAAACTATCATTATTAACTACTAATTGAAAAATTTAAAGATAAATATAAAAATAGGATAAAATTATAATTACACCTTATTACTAATTTAAAGATTTAAAGATAAATACAAAGAAGATAAGATTATAAATACACTGTATTACTTATTTAGATTCTTAAAGATAAATACAAAAGTAAAATTCAAATAATTTTTATCATTGTTTATTTTTTATTTTAACAAAAATAAAAAAAGATGCAATTAGTAGGCATTATAAATACACAGAAGATAAAGATTGTAAATACATATTACTACTTATTTAAATTTTTAAAGATAAATACAAAACTAAATTTTAAATAACCTTTATTATTGTTTTTTTTTATTTTAACCAAAACGAAAAATGTGCATAGTGCCGGTCAATTCGCTCATACATATTGAGGGATTCTCCACTCTTTTTTTTTTTTTTTTTGTACAGTGGAGAAGCAAAAGTAGAAACTATAACCTTACAAAAACAGCACCCATAAGATCAGCCTGGAAAGCAAAACTTGCTTCAGCTGGAGGGGATTCTCCACTTTAAATTACCATTATTAACTACTAATTTAAAAATTCATTGATAAATATAAAAAGAGGATAAAATTAAAAATTACATCTTATTACTAATTATTAATTTAAAGATTTAAAGATAAATATAAAGAATAAGATTATAATTACTTCTTATTATCCATTTAGATTCTTAAAGATAAATACAAAAATAAAATTCAACTAATCTTCATTTTGCTTAGTATTTATCTCTTTAAAAAATAAAAAAAAAGCAAATTAATAGGCACGCAGTACTAGTCAAAACGCTAGCATATATAGTTTGATTTTGATCAAATGTTGATGTAAAATTTTTTATTTTATTATATCTAATTATTTGTTGAGACATTATAAAAATAATTTAATTTAAATTGAGTTATTGTTATAATCAATTTTTTATTATCACGATAATAATAGAATATCAGATTTACAAACAATCAATCTAAATTAAATCCTTCTTCATAACTCAATGGGTAAATCAATCAAAATTAAATCTATCTTTATAATTAAATGAATAAATCAATCAAAATTAAATCCTTATTTATAAATCAATCAATAGATAACTATTAAGTAATTGTTTTTGGGATAATGATGTGAAAATGTAAAATAGTATTCAAGTGGTAGAATCTAAAGAAAGTAAAGAGTATAAAGAAAAGTATACACGGTTAAACTATATATACAGTTTAGCTTGTATAATAGTATATAGATGGGAGTCCTATAAAAAGAAATGAAATTTAATAATATATTTTAATTAGCCACTGAAAGATACACTAATTATCAATTTAGTCATTTACAAATTTATTTTGTCAATTTGATTCTTTGATATTCGAATTCTCAATATTTTAGTCCATCGATTAAGTTTGATTTACACATTATTCACCTTCATTATTTGAATAAAGCGACTAAAGTAAAGATAATTTGAACTTTGAAGGTTCAAATTGATAAAATTAACCTGTAAAAAACCAAACTAATAATAATTAACAAGTGTATCTTTTAAAGAATTAAATAGGGTTTACGCGTATATATATTACTTTAGAATAATGCTTCATTAGATAATATTTTTAAAAGAAAAAGCGTGTACCACAAGAGGTAAGCAAATGCTCTTTTTTTTCTTAAAAAAGCTTTATATTTTTTTTTTGTCATAAATTATATGGTTAAAATCACTAATTGTTTATGTTAGAAATATAATAAAGTCATTTACGTAAATTTACTCAATAATTTAAGTTTTTAAAGAGTTAGTTTATAGTATAATATCATATTCTCTATGATCAATTGGTATAAAACTATACATTATCTACACTTCAAACTTAAAGTGCTATTTTTTTAAAAGAGTGTATTAAAGATATAATAAAATTATTAATGTATTTTTATCTAACAACTTAAACTTTTAAAAGAGTTAATTATCATAATTTATAAATCGAAAAAAATTTCTAAATCTGAACAACTAATTTTAAATTATAATAAATGTAAAACACAACGAAGCAAAGGTTTTTTTTTGTTTTTTAAATAAAACTCTGCATTTCTTGAGGAGATGTTATAATTAGATCTTGTCACAAATTGGATATAAAAAATGAAGACAGCAATGGATTTCAGCAAGTACTTCAAACCACAAGGTGTGCTATAATATTTAAGTATTTACACAATATGAGGTAGAACTAGAAACAACGGATCAATAAAACTTTAGGGGGAGAAAAAACCATATGATGAAACAAAAAAAACCAAGAAAAAGTAGGAGCTAAAGAATCAAGTAGTACCTCTGTGTCCGACTCTGTGGAATTGTGTCAGTGCTGCCTGTCATCCCTTAATACTCCGATTCTTGCCCCACACCGAACAAGATTATGAGCGTCTGGGTGTTTATATATGGTCCGGTAAGCGCCACTGTCCAAACAAGAAAACCTTAGCATGTATTTTAAAAGAAAAATAATTATCTTACACTAAGTACTGTTTATATTATTTTTAATTAATGTAATTAAATAAAAATAATAAAAAAAATATGTATAATGAATGATATTAGATAAGGTGTAAAAAAAAAATTGAGATCAAAATAAAAGTTGTTCAAGAAAATAAATTTTAATTGATGTAATTAAATAAAAAAAATATTAAAAAATATGTATAATAAATGATATTAAATAAAGTATAAAAAAAATTAAGACCGAAATAGAAGTCGTCTCAGAAAATAAGTTACCTACCGAATGTAGCACAAATGAACTCTCATGTGAGGTCTTATATAGATAGGGCATGGAAAAGGTGATAGAGCAAGCGGCAAAACCACGCGATTGGAGAGGGGTATTTTGGACATTAAGAGGGTCCTATAGAAATGTGATATAGAGCAAGCGGGCATAGAGGTCTTATAAAGGGAAAGGTGACATAGCAAGCGGGAGGTTGGAATATGCAGGTTCTGGAATATGCGAGTGAAAATGAGGGGTATTTTGGACATATGAAAGCAGAAGTATGAAGAGGATCTTATAGAGGTTGGAATATGAGTGTCTCATCAAAACCACGAGCTGCTTGGAATATGAGTGTCTCATCTAAATTACCGACTGAATGTAGCGCCAATGACTCACATATGAGGATCTTATAAAGTGAAAGGTGATATAGAGCAAGCGGCAGAAGTATGAGAGGATCTTATAGATGGAGAAATTTTTAGGTAAGTTTGATTTAATATGTTATTATTTAAATATTTAAATTATTATTTAATATATAAAAATATTATTAATAATTAATATAATTTTATAATAATATTTATTATTTTATATATATTAAATTTAAATACTTAAAATAGATCGTACTCGTTTAAGAATTATTCCTTTCAGAGGTTGCGATATGTGAGTGTCTCATCAAAACCAAGAGGGAAAAAGCCACGCGCTTGGAGAGGGTATTGGATATATGAAAGCAGAAGTATGAGGATCTTATAGAAGTTGGAATATGAGTGTCTCATCAAAACCATTATTAGGTTGGAGTCCACGTGCTCATATGAAAGCCACGCGCTCATATAGAGGTTGGAAGCACAGGTCATATGAGACGGTCTCATATATGAAAGCTCCACGAAAGCACCACGCAAATTGGATATTGGGTCTCATATATGAAAGCAGAAGTATGAGGGTCTTATAGAGGTTGGAAGCACAGGGAAAGGGAAAGGTGATAGAAAAAGGTGCTGGATATATGAAAGCCACGCGCTCATAGAGAGGTTGGAAGCACAGGTCATATGAGACTGCTCATATACGAAAGCTCCACGAAAGCACCACGCAAATTGGATATAGGGTCTCATTCTCATATGTTACGCAAATTGGATATATGAAGGTCTTATAGAGGTTGGAAGCACAGGTCATATGAGAGGGTCTCATAATAAAAGCACCACGCAAATTGGATATATGAAGGTCTTATAGAGGTTGGAAGCACAGGTCATATGAGAGGGTCTCATAATAAAAGCACCACGCAAATTGGATATAGGGTCTCATATATGAAAGGCAACATATTGAATCTGGGTCTCACATATGTTACGCTAATTGGATATACGAGAGGGTCTCATATATGAAAGCACCACGCAAATTGGATATAGGGTCTCATATATGAAAGCAACATATTGAATCTGGGTCTCATATATAAAAGCAAAATACCACCCAAAAAGCAGAAGTAGGAGGGTCTCCTAAAATCCACGCAGAGGGAGTAAAGCCACGCAAAGCAAACATATTCAATAGGTCAATTGGATTTGGATATAGCAAAACTCTATATGAAAACAGATTGGTAGTAGAATATAGAGAAAGCCACGCATATTGAATATAGAGCTTTACAACTCATAATCAGACTCATTTTTATTTTATTTTATACAATATTTCAGTTGTTATAATTATATCACCTATATATCATGTCTTTATTTATATTTTTTATTTTTACTAATTCTTTAGATTTAGATAATGAGAAGCAATGGGTTAGCTT